>CM075815.1:27092079-27692079 GCA_037975025.1 Excoecaria agallocha
CTTACATGGCATACGCTTTGTCATCCATTCAAAGCATGCGTATATAAATAATTGCATAAAGTAAAGCATGACAAACATGGGCCTAAAAACCTACAACTAAGATTCTATACTATTACATAAGAATCTTCGAGTTGGGCTTCTCCACTCCGGTGGGCTTCGTCTTGATTTACAAAGTCTTCAAGTATATTCTATTCTAATAAATAAATGAAACTTTTACAATAAAACATAATGGCTCGCAGGCCATATTTAATTACAAAAGCCAGGGCCCATGAATGCACCATGCATATCCATTCATCACACCAAACAAGCAAATAAATATACATAACATTCATGGATCAAACAAAGTCCAATTTTAATTAATTTAGCCAAGCCCATTAATGGAAATTGTGTACTTAAACCTTTAAGAGATGACCCCATGATGGGCCTGGGCTGATGCCCAATGGATTAAATCCTCTTATTGAATAAGTTCTCTTAAAAGCCCAAAACACAAACTAGTTAGATTTGTGCTATAAATCAACTCTAGTATAATTTCCAATTTTGCCATTTTTAATTTTATGTCATACAGCCCATAAACATGAAAAATACATATAATATGTACCAACATGAATTAAAACACAAAATCATGAAGAACATATATATGATACACGACATGCATATACAAACAAACAAACAAACAACAAAACTAGTTGTTTAATGCTTATGTGATGCCACAAAAATGCACAAATACTTAAATCAATTTTATGAGTCATTTAATAATTAAAATAAGGTCATAAATATTGATTTAATATTATGTACCAATCTGATCTAAATGTGTTTTTACCATTTTAATCAAAACAAAATAAACAATATTGATTAAACATGTAACAAACACAAACTAGTCATAGTTTTAAGTGATTTTAAAATTAATCAATTAAATTGTCATGGACCCGAATTAAATCCAAAATTAAAATATGCCCAGACCTGATATTTAATCTTTAAAAATCACTTACAAGCATGCCAAAATCGTTTTTACATTTAATATTTAAAACTAGTTGTTAAACTAACAATTAACATGCCAAAAAGCACCTAGTTTTAATATTAACATGTATCATCAGGTATTATCAATTAAATCCGACCTTTAACAGCTTATAGAACATCTTAGGACAGTATATAAACATGTCATATTAATTATAATACCTATCTAATCATTTAAAATCATTTTTACACCAAAACAATGCAAAAAGCTCAAAATAGAAAATTTCAGCATTCATGTATTTAAAATAATGATTTTTGATTCATTATTTCGTGCATCTAAAGCACTAAAATAAGCATGATTAGGCTCTGATACCACTGATGGAATATGACATGGTATGTACATAAAGATCATGTAGTGGAAAATAATAAAATTTGATCATACATGCCATACAATTCCATGACAAGAATCGAAACATGCAATTTTAGGGTTTTAAAACTTACAACTTTAGATGCCTTTAAAACTTGATTTTGATGATAACCAGCAACCAAGGAGGATATCTTAGCCTTAGGCCTTCACCACCAATGCCAAGGAACAGCCTCTTCGCCACTCCTCTCTATTCTCACACACACACTTGCAAAGATAGCTTAAAAATCGAGATTGCTAGCTCTCAAAATAAGTATTGTGTAATGGCTATGGTTTGAAGCTACAAGACTTGATCTTGTACTTCTTTTAGGTGCTATTAATACCCAAGAACACAAGAGAATGAGGAACAATCCTTTCTCTTTGTGAAAATTTCCCAAGAGAATTTTGTGAGAGAGAGAGAGAGAAGTTCATGCCAAAACCATAAAAGAACTAGGGTTTCATGCCAAACACTTATCACCCTAGGGTTTTATTTCTTTACTAATATATATCATTATCTTTTGGCAAGTGTTTGATCGGAATTTTACTATCTCAAGATAATTAATTCAACCTCAATCACTTCTTAAAAATAAGTAATATATATTGATTTAAACTCCTTTGAATTTAAAATTCAAATTTGAAATAAAACACAAGACATTTAATTAAATAAAACCACTTAATATAAGTAATGTGCATGTGCCGAAATTCCTTGGTTTCTATCTTGGAATTTCAGCCACTTCACCTTATATTTAAATGATTTAATTTAATTTAAATTCTTTTAGGCTTTAATACTCAATTAACTTAATTAATACAAGATAATTAATTAATTGAAATTAAACCATGTCGGCTGAATTTCTCTCTCTCATGGGCCAAGCTCCAATAGCATTTATAATGCCCATTACATACATTAATTTGACTTTAATTAAAAGCCCAAATTAATGCCCAATACTTTATTTAAATATTTTAAGCCAAATGCTTTGTGTGTGATCCTATAGGTCCATTTAATGTTGGCAATGAATTAATAAATTAATTCAAAGGCTATATATATTCTCTAGCAAAGATATTATAACATTCCAAACTAAATGAAAATGCATATGGCATTTAGTGACCTAATGCAATTTTGCATAGTCCCTTACCCAAAAATACTAGAATTAATATAAGGCATGGAACTAGTATCATGTAGTGTTCTCATGAGTGGATCGAATCTAGATACCATGTTCTAAACATGTATCTATGATCTCTGATTGACACTCTTGTCGTTATGATCCATAAGACAGAACTCAACTTATCAGAGAGAGCATGCTAGTCTTAATTCATTTGTTATTCCCATAACAATGACTGACTGGGGATATTTAGAATGAAGTCTCATTTGTTTCACGGTCTTACAACCATGTGCCTCACACATGATAACTTAAACTGAAACAACATTCCTGGATAGTTCTATCAATTGATATGCACAGGAATACAATAGATAAAACACATGCCTCATTTATTAACTAAAGTGTTTTATTACAATGTAGTGGGGCTAGGACTTACACTAACAGTTTGTGCATCATTTTGCATGTTTTTAGTGTTTTAGGTGTTAAATTTCTCTTTTTATGCCAAATAGAATTATATTGAGATTTATCAAGTTTTGGAGTGTTTAATGGGGGAATTTTTACTTTTGTGTAGAAATTTGACTTCCACACAATAGGGACCAAAGTGCCTCAATGGTGTGCCTTCCAAAATCCCCAATCCGTACCATTTCATTTTAGCACTCAGGAGAGACCATTTCTCTCGACCATGTCTAATGCACTCGGCTGAGACCATTTGTCTTGGCCATATCCAATGTAGAGTTTGAAGCTATTTAGTCCAGAAGGGTGTGCATGGTTGATACCAAAGTGTCTTAGTCATATGCTAATGCTGCAATACTAATTTGGCAGATTGGACACGATTGAGACCAAAGTGTCTCCACTGTTAGAGAGTATGCCATAGAGCCAATGTAAAAGGGATGTATTTCATATGTATCAATTGATATTCTTAATAAAAGGCATCATTTATTTTTTAATACTATATTTAAATACATGAGTTTGTAAATCTTAAATGAATAAATGAAGTCCCAGATATTATAAACACAATGCAAAGGAAATCATGATAGTGTTCATGATATGAGATGTCTATTGTATACAAATATGTTACTATCTAAATATCCCTAGTCATGGAATTAACAAGATAGGACATTGTTAATTTGGACAGACTAGCACATGTTTTGCTTCTTGAATGGTTCAAGCAGTGGTTCTCATAACTGTGATTATGGAATATAATCAAAGCTATCATATGGATGCTTGTTAGAAGAACAAGCTCATTGGAGACCTGCAAAGATAATCCTCACATGGATATTAAATCTATGTTAGTGAGCAATCTCTTCATAGTGGTTGTGCAAGTATCCTTAGACTTGAGATCACCAAAGTTAACTTAAGTAGTAAGTGGTATAATTTGATTCCATAACTGATTACTTCCAATTGGGGTTGAACATAGTTAGGAGGTTGGGTATATCATGACCTACTTGAAGTTAGTTGAGTGATCAATAAAGGATCCACCATCCCAGATTTATTAAGGGAAGTTATCTCGCATGATTCTATAATTGCCTTGTTTAGAGAATCTCTAGCCACAGTAATATGCCAAGATGGATAGGGATCCATGAAGGGAATTTTGGAAACAATGGTTAAATTAATAGAATATACATAATTAGATTTATATGAGTTAAAAAAAATCCATACTCAGAATCCAATTGAGACAATAGTGGTGAAAGGAGTAATTGCACGGTAACTATTTCTATGAAAGGGTATAGTCAAAGCACTTGACTTTCCTGACATTTGGGTAGTCATGATGCCTAGCTAGATGCCACTCATGATTTGTATAATATTGTATCATAAATATCAATAAGGATTGATAAAATTATTTAAAGAAATTTAGATCATGTGAGTTTTGTATAGAACTCATAATTAAATATTATACTGCCAATATGGACAGAAACCCAATAGGTCACACACATATAGAGTAAAGGATAAAATGGTAAAATGAAAAGGATAATAATATTTGATATTATTATGGGAGAAGAGAAATGAAAAAGAGAATAATTAATTAAAGAGTTTAATTAATTATGATCAAGTGGAATTGTTCGTATAACTTTTTAGAAAAGTTTTGTATAATGGACCTAATTAAAATATTATATTTCATAATTAATTATTATTGGAATATAAGTGCTATAGGGCTAATATAATAATTAATAGATCCATTGGAGAAATTAAAGAGGCCCAAAGAATTGATTTTGGCATAGAAACCCTCTAGATGAAGGGTTTCACGCCAACTTCAGATAGATGGACTTAGAGGCTTAATTCTTGGACCAAAACAAATTAAATATATTTCATAAGTATTATAGAGCCTACATATTTAATTTGGATGGATTTGGAATTAATTTGGGTGATTAAATCCAAGTGTATGCACAAAAGGCCTAGTTTATGGGTTATGTGCATAGTCCTTTATGAATGGACTTAAATTTGATTTAATTGAGGCCAAATAAATTATTAATAATTCCAAAAGCCCATTAACTATTTATCCAATAATTTTATAGTGTCCAATCCTATTATGAAGTTGGATTTTTAACCTAACTATAAAAATCCAAGTGATAGGGATTTTAGGGTTGAGTGAACAATTAAGAGAAAAAGAAATTCTCTCTCTCAAAAACCCTAGCCACCACCCCCTTGTTAGCATCAAGGGGAATTCGGCCAGCCTTGTGGTTCCTCCATTCTTGGTTCATTTATTCCTTCTCTAGTGTGAATTACTAATTGGAGGTGATCAATTTTGGACACTGTGGTTTGCGACAACTCGGTGAGAAGGAAAATCAACTGTTCAACAAAAATCAGAGGTGACTTTTTTTATTCTCATTAATATTTATATTTTAAATTAATGGCAAGATCATATTTATTGGTTAAAAATTTTAAATTCCACTTATGTATTTGATGCATGTAACCGATAATTCCCAACATGGTATTAGAGCCTCGGTTTTCCAATGAATCTACAATTCTATATTTTGCGAAATAATTTTTATTTTTGAGTTATTTATTTCATGAACTTTAAAATATCAGATTTAATTGTACATGAGTGAGAAATATTGATTTTCGGGATGTATGTGATAAAATATAGAAAATAAAAAATAAAAATGATTCTTTTGAGAAAAGAATCATGGTTTTGGCATATAAGGTTTCTATTTTTCAATAAACATTTTAGGGATTGTTCTAAATTAAATTTTTATTGATCCACTATAAAATTATTTTGATGATAATTTATGTGTTTAATATGTGATATTAAGCAATAAGATAAAAAAAATAAAAATCGAACAAGTTTTGCATGAAAACTAGTTTAGTCGAAAAGTTCGATAAATTGGCGTTTTTCGTGTGTTCATGGTGTGTTCTTGGTGAGTTAATATTTAGAACGATTTTTAATCTTCTAAATCTGATATATCTGATATATTAATGTGTTTTTAATTAATTTGATTAATTAAAATGGGTCTTAAATTAATTGGATTAATTTTAATTCATTAAAACCACTTAATGGGCTTAATTATGTTTACGGACTTGATTTAAATTAGTTAATGACTTGATGGGACCAAGGAGCTGATTTAAATTAAATATTATAAACTATAATTAAGTTTATTAATGGATTTTAAGGGCTGGAGTGGGCTTGGCTCTTTCCAAAAGGCCCAAATGGTCCAATAGACACAAAACTTGTTTGTGTGTGAACACACTTTAGGGTTTATAGTGTGGAGTTAAGCCTACCCTTTGTTTTAAGCCCAAAAGTGATTTTTTTAATTATCTAATATGATTAATTAATTAAATAATCAATTGATAATCAATTGGATTGATAACTAAGGCAAGAATACATGCATGCAAAAAGCTTTCCGAAAATGAAAGTTTCCTAATTTGATCACATTATTAAAATAACTCAAAAATATGTTTCAAGAGTTGAAACAAAGTTAGTAATCCATTATATATTTTAATTTATGCATTATAAATACATATAAGTGTGTATGATTGGCATGATGGATAGTTATGGACAAAGGCTCAATGTGATTGAGCATAATGCATGTTTTGGCCTATTGAGGACTTTCATGTCCCAGCCACTTGTTTTTAGTTTGTATTTTTTTTCAAATTATAATATGTAATTAGATTACTTAGATTAGAATCAGAGATGGAGATGGAGATCACTATCAAAGAGCAAGATGGGCCGGATGAAAATCCAACAAGATTGAAAATAATGTAATTATTTTTACTTGTGTTGAATCATGCATATTACCTAGTTGTGACCTCTTGATTTCCCTTTTGGCTCGGGGAAATCAATGCAGTAAAGTCTATAACTATACCATATTTGTATGCTTATATTTATGTGATAGATATAGGATGCATACCAATATATGCCAACCATGTATGATGAGACTTAATTAACTAAAATCCCTCAAACAAATATTAAGTTATATAAGCCTTTCATTAATTGAAAGAGAACCAAAGTTCTTTATAGTGTGAGTTGTTGACCACAATCAAGCTCACATTATATCGAATATGTTCGAATCTAATTAAATGCATCATTTTAGCTAGCCCATTAACTCATTAACCACAGTCAAGGCTAATGGTTCTACATGATAACATAATGATCCAATAGTTGTGTAGAGACACAATTGGTATAGAGATACCTACCTTTTATGGGTATGGAGTTTGGCTTATTGATCACAGTCAAGGTTAAATTACATATCAAGGATTGGATATTGGCCCACTAAGAAAACCATCGGGTTTTCTTGGATTATATAGTAAGGGCTATTAATTCACAATAGAATAATGGAAGTAAATGTATTAATTAAAGACCTAATTAATGCATACATATATATGAACATACTCTCATATGTTTTCTTTTCACATCTAGGTTATCATCATGAGCACATCGAACATTAACATACGATCAATCTTGAATAACAAGCCGAGTGGCAGCAACTATTCTAACTGGATTAGACAAGTGAGAATTATTCTCAGAGCTGAAAAGATACAATATGTCTTGGATAAAGATCCACCACCACTTCTATTAGATGATGCCATTAATGAGAACAATGGCACTTATCAAAAATACATAAAGGATAGTAAAGAAAAAGCTTGTCTGATGCTGGTTGCTATGTCCTAAGATCTTCAGAAGCAATATGAGATGATGGATGCTAGAACCATCATTTTGCATCTAAAGGAGCTTTATTCTTCTCAGGTTAAAACTAAGCAATATAAGATTGCTCGAGCACTATTTAGCTACAAAATAGTGGAAGGCACTTCGGCTGCTACTCATGCATTAAAGATGTATGGGTATATTGAACATTTGAGTAGACTTGGCTATGTAATGGATAATGATCTATACATAGATTTAATCTTGTACTCGTTGGCTCCATGTTATGCTCCTTTCATGCTTAACTTCAACATGGATAAGATCCAAGTAAGCATTCCTGAGTTAATCAACATGCTCAAAATAATTGGTGGATCCTTCAAGAAGGATTCAAAAAGTGTCATGGTTGTCACTCCTGCTAAAGGCAAAAAGCATAAGAAGAATAAGATGACCAAGGCACAGCCAAAGCATGGTGGGGTTTCTAAAAAGAAGATTGCCAAGAAAGAGAATCCCAAAGGAACTTGCTTCCATTGTGGAAAAGATGGTCATTGGAAGCGTAACTGCAAGGCCTATCTAGATTCTCTAAAGGAGAAGAAGCAAGTTGATACTTCTACTTCAGGTATTCATATGATTGAAATTAATACTTATTCTATTTCTTTAAAATAATCTTGGGTATTAGATACCGGATGTGGATCTCATTTGTGTAATGATCTACAGGGGCTTAAAAGTATTAGAAGAGTTGGAAAGACATAAATATGTCTACAGTCGGCTACTAGATAAAACATCTCTACAAAAGTTGTGGGGACTTACTATTTGTCTCTTGTAAGTGAATTAATACCGGAATTAAATAATTGTTATTATGTTCCAACTTCATCCAAAAGTATTATTTCTTTCAGTTGTTTATTGAATGATTATGACATTTCTTTAAAAAATAAATGTTGTTACATTTTTAAGAACAATATGTTTTATGCTAAAGTTATCATTGAGAATTGTATATTTGTTATTGATTTAAATAAAAAAGTGCATAATGTGGATACTAAGAGAATGAAACAAGATAATCTAAATACCTCATATTTATGGCATTGTTGTTTAGGCCATATAAATGAGAAACACATGATCAAATTACACAAGTCAAGTGATTTAAGATCATTTGATTATTAATCATTTGATATATATGAATCTTATTTATTGGGAAAAATAACAAAAGCTCCCTTTATTGGTAAAGGAGAACGAGGTAAAATGGTTTTGGACTTAATACATTCAAATGTATGTGGTCTAATGACTACACATGCCAGAGGAGGTTACTCCTACTTCATTACTTTCATAGATGATTATTCCAGGTTTGGATATATCTATCTAATGAAATATAAATCAGAAGCATTTGAAAAATTCAAAGAATTCAAAAATGAAGTAGAGAAGCAACTTGGCAAGAGCATAAAGACACTTAGATTTGATTGAGGTAGAGAGTACTTAAGTCGAGAATTTCAAGATTATCTTAGAGATATTGGGATTTTATCTCAATGGACTCTGCCATATACACCTCAACATAATGGTGTATCTGAAAGGAGAAATCGAACACTATTAGATATGGTTCGATCCATGATGAGCCAAGCAGACTTGCCTATGTCGTTTTGGGGATATGAACTAAAAACTACTATTCATATGTTAAATAGAGTTCCTAGTAAGTCGGTTGATGTTACTCCATATGAGATATGGAATTACAAGAAACCCACACTTTCTCATATGAAAGTATAGGGTTGTCCTACTTATGTGAAGAGGACAATGTCAGACAAATTAGATGTTAAGTCTGACAAATATTTATTTGTGGGATGTCTAAAAGAAACATTTGGATATTATTTTGTATCATCCCTTAGAACAAAAGGTGTTTTTTTAAGGCATGCTATCTTCTTGGAAAGAGAATTTCACCTACGAGAGGACAATGGGAGTAAAATTGAACTTGGTAAAGTTCAAGACCCACAAATAGAAGTAGATCAACCAATTGAACCCAAGACTGAATTTCATAATGATGAGATAATAGTCAAACCTAATTATGCACAAAATCCTAGAAGATCTACTAGGATGCATTCTATCCCTATAAGATATGGATTTCACATTGATTCAGATAGAGGCATAACTGTAGTAGAGGACAATTAGCCTACAAGCTATCAAGAGGTTTTGAACCATTTAGAACATTATTTATAGCTTAAGGCTATGCAGTCTAAAATAAACTCTATGTATGAGAACAAAGTATGGACTTTAACTTAACCACTTGAAGGGATAAAACCCATAGGGTGCAAATAAGTCCTAAAAAAAGGCCGACATGAAAGGTAATATAGTTACCTATTAAGCTCGCTTAGTAGCAAAAGGCTATCATCAAAAAGAAGGTTTTGACTATGATGAAACCTTTTCTCATGTAGCGATGCTTAAGTCTATAAGAATACTTTTAGCCATTGCAGCTCATTATGATTATGAGATTTGGCAAATGGATGTGAAGACAGCTTTCCTAAATGGAAATCTTACTGAGGATGTGTATATAACACAACCAGAAGGGTTCACATCAGGAGATGGCAAAAAGGTATGCAAGATTCAAAGATCCATTTATTGATTGAAGCAAGCCTCTAAGAGTTGGAACATACGATTCAATGAGACAATCAAAGAGTTTGGTTTCTCACAGAATGAAGATGAACCTTGTATGTATAAAAGGGTCAGTGGGAGTGCAATTGTCTTCCTAGTTCTATATGTGGATGACATATTAATCATGGGAAACAACATTTCTATTCTCCAATCTATTAAAATATTTTTATCCAAGCAATTCTCCATGAAAGACCTTGGAGAAGCATCTTATATTTTGGGAATAAGGATCTATAGAGATAGATCCAATAGGTTGCTAGGTCTTTCTCAAAGTATATATATAGATAAAATATTGAAGAAGTTCAATATGGATCTCTCTAAGAAAGGGTTTATACCCATGGTGCATGGGAAACACCTTTCTAAGTTTATATGTTCATAGACACTAGAGGATAGAGAGAGCATGAATATAATACCATATGCATTTGCAATTGGTTCTATCTTGTATGCTATGTTATGTACACGTCCAGATGTAGCATTTACTTTGAGTATCACAAGAAGATTCTAATCCAATTTTGGAGAAGAACACTGGGCAGTTGTCAAGAGTATCCTTATGTACTTGAGAAGGACTAAGGATATATTCTTGGTATATGGGGAGGGCAGTTTGGAAGTAAATAAGTATACGGATACCAACTTCCAATCTGACAAAGATGATTGTATATCACAATCTGGCTTTGTGTTCATAATGGGAGGACGAGCAGTTAGTTGGAAGAGTTCCAAACAAGAAACAATTGTTGATTCCACGATAGAAGCTGAGTATGTTGCTGCTTTGAAAGCAGCCAAAGAAGCAGTCTGGATCAAAAAGTTCATATCTAAACTAGGAGTGGTGCCTAGCGTTGTTGATCTGATTCCTTTATATTGTGACAACAATGGAGCCATTATGCAAGCAAAGGAACCATAGTCTCATCAGCGATCCAAGCATGTTCTCAGACGCTACCCTCTCATAAGGGAAATAGTAGCTACAAATGATGTGAAAATAGAAAGGGTCCCCACATATGATAATGTGGCGGATCCCCTCACTAAAGCACTTTCCTAGATAAAACATGATCACCATATAAATAACATGGGTTTATGACATGTGAGTAATTGGCTCAGGTGCAACTGGGAGATTGTTAGAGAGTATGCCCTAGAGACCATGTAAAAAGGATGTATTTCATATGTATGAATTCATATTCTTAATAAAAGGCAACGTTTATTTATTAATGCTATGTTTAAATACATGAGTTTGTAAATCTTAAATTAATAAATAAAGTCATAGATATTTTAAATACAGTGCAAAGGCAATCATGAAAGTGTTCATGATCTGAGATGTCCATTACATGCAAATGTGTTAATATCTACATATCCCTAGTCATAAAATTAACAAGATAGGACATTGTTAATTCGGACAGAATAGCAGATGTTACGCTTCTTGAATGGTTCAAGTAGTGCATCTCACAACTGTGATTATGAAAGATAATCAAAGCTAACATATGGATGCTTGTCAAAAGAATAAGTTCATTGGAGACCTACAAAGAGAATCCTCAAATGGATATTAAATATATGTCAATGACTTAGACTTGAGATCACCAAAGTTATCTTAAGTAACAAGTGGTATACTTTGACTCCATAACTGATTACTTCCAACTGGGGGTCAACATAGTTAGGACATTGGGTATATCATGACCTACGTGAAGTTAGTTGGGTGATCGATAAAGGATCCACCATCCCAGATTTATTAAGGGAAGTTATCTCACATGATTCTATTATTGCCTTGTTCAGAGAATCTCTAGCCAAAGTAATATGCCAAGATGGATAGGGATCTATGAAGGGCATTTTGGGAACAATGGTTAAATTAATAGAACATACAAAATTAAATTTATATGAGTTGACACAAATCCATACTCAGAATCCAATTGAGATAAGAGTGGTGAAAGGAGTAATTGCATGGTAACTTTTTCTATGGAAGGGTATAGTCAAACCACTTGACTTTCCTGACATTTTGGTAGTTATTATGCCTAGCTAGAGGCTACTCATGATTTGTATAATAGTGTATCATAAATATCAATAGGGATTGATAAAATGATTTAAAGAAGTTTAAATCATGTGAGTTTTTAATAGAACTCAAAATTACATATTATATTGTCAATATGGATAGGAACCCAACAGGTCACACACATATAGAATAAAGGATAAAATGATAAAATGAAAAGGATAATAATATTTAATATTATTATGGGAGAAGAGAAATGAAAAAGAGAATAATTAATTAAAGAGTTTAAGTAATTATGATCAAGTGGAATTATTTGCAGAATTTTTTAGAAATATTCCGTATAATGGACCTAATTAAAATATTGTATTTTATAATTAATTATTATTAGACTATAAGTGTTATAGGGCTGATATAATAATTAATAGATCAATTGGAGAAATTAAAGAGGCCCAAAGAATTGATTTTGGTGCAGAAACCCTCCAACGGCAGGGTTTCATGCCAACTTCAGATAGAAGGACTTAGAGGCCTAATTCTTAGACCAAAATAAATTAAATATATTTCATAAGTGTTATAAATCCTACATATTTAATATGGATGGATTTGGAATTAATTTGTAGGATTAAATCCAAGTGTATGCACAGAGGGCCTGGTTTATGGGTTTTATGCATAATCCCTTATTAATGGATTTAAATTGGATTTAATTAAGCCCAAATAAATTATTAATAATTCCAGAAGGCCATTTAATATTTCTACAACAATTTTAAAGAGCCCAATTCTATTTTGAAGTTGGATATTTAGCCTAATTATAAAAATCCAAGTTGTAGGGATTTTAGGATTGACTGAACAATTAAGAGAAAAAGAAATTCTCTCTCTCAAAAACCCTAGCCACCACCCCTTTTCTGGCATTAAGAGGAATTCAGCCAACCTTGTGGTTTCTCAATTCTTGATTCATTTATTCCTTCTCTGGTGTGGATTAGTAATTGGAGGTGTTCAATTTTGGACACTATGGTTTGCGACAACCTGGTGAGAAGGAAAATTAACTGTTCAACAAAAATCAAAGGTGATTTTTCTTATTCTCATTAATATTTATATTGTAAATTCATAGTAAGATCAGATCTAATGGTTAAAAATTTTAAATTTCGCTTATGTATGTGATGCATGTAACCGATAATTCCCAACGTCCATCGTGTCCATTTATAGATGATATAAAAGCCGAGTTCTATTTGGTTAAAAGGGAGAGAGGAGGAGAATATTTTTTAATCTAGGTGTTTTTTTCTTCCATTTTTTAGGGTTTACTCTTTATTTTCTATTGTAGTGTAGATTTATTTCAATGTAAGCTTTAGATTAGGTTTATTTTTAATGTAAGTTTTATGTTAGATTTAATTTTTTTAATTAGTTTTAGTTTTATTTATCATTTTCTTAGAGACTCAAAAGATAAGGCTTGGATTTAACTTGGGGCTTCATTAGTTACAAGGGACCTTATGGCTTTCTTCTTTCCTTTTTACTTTTACTTTATTAATGTTTAATTTATAGTTTTATTACTAAGGGATATATGAATCCCCATATTTATGTAATGGATTGAACTTATCTTTGATTTACATATGCTTGAATGTTTTGTTATTCATTGCTATTATTCATTTATTTGTTTTATTAAGCATTTGATCGTTTCATTTCATTTGAATGAATGATTATTATGTTTGCATGGAATGGGTATTGCCATCTATTGTTCTTATGTCTTCTACATCTAGAGTCATTGATATTTCAGAATGGAGGTCTTGAACTCTCTTTATAGAATATATTTGATTCAAAAGTAGTTAAAGAATAGATAGTTATTAAAGTAGTAAGCTTCGGAATGGGATACTAGTTTATATCTAGGTCTTAGGACCCATGCTTATGTTGGCTATCCAATTGGCTCTAAAATGCAAAATTGGGTAGTTAGAGTAGTAGGCTCTGGAATGGGATACTAGAGATAAACCACAGATTGTTCACATTTAAACCATAGATTTCATTATGATTTAATTCAATGCATTAGGTATGAGGAGGATTAAAGTACCATAGTAATGTTTCAATTAATGTTTAATATTTAGTTTAATTAGCTTTATTATTTTTTTATTTTGTTAACTAGATTTAGGATGCTCTTAATCGAAAACTTGGGAATTTTTTTCAGATTAATCCCGCTTAGCTCTAGATATCTCACTTAGTAGCCTGTTATCCCTTAAGTTCGATATTCTAGCATCTTAAATATATACCCCTATATTACTTAATGATTCAGTGCCCATGTGGAGGTCGTATCAAGTTTTTGGCACCATTACTAGGGAATAAACGGTGTTGTTTGCTTGATATCTCTATTTGAGCTTTGTTTGAGCCTTCTATTTTTCTTTGTTTTTGATTTGGTGTTATTCTTTATAGGAAGATTTTGATGCATGGTTTTGTCCAAGATGACGAATTGGTTTTTTTGAGAGTACAAATGGAAGAGTTAAGGAGAGAAATACAAAAACTACAGTACTCACGTCAACCTTCAACAATCTACTCGTCACCGTCTTTTGAAGATCCTTACTCATAATGGATATCGCAAGAGTCAAGTGCCTCTAAAATTCAAGTTCTCCTTAACTTGCTTGTAAGCATGATGAAGCAATTTACAAATGAAAAGGAAGAATGTAAGGCCATAATTAATTCTCAAGAGACAAAGATCAAGAATCAAAAGAATTTGTTAAAGACTTAAGAGCATCTATTGAGAAGTCAAGAATCGAGAATCAAAAACCTGGAATCCAAGTTAGTGCTCTTGAGTATTTTGGTGCAAAATCGAGGTGATGGTTATAATGAGGAGAAATTTAGTCCTACACAGCTGGTAGACAATGAAGAAATTAAGTGTGGGATGTATGAAATAAGAGAGGGTCCAATCATTATCAAAGAAAAGGACTGTAGCTTAGAGAATGAATTTCAATCTCTTATGAAGAATTCTTTACCAAAGGAGTAAGAATTGTTTAACTCTCAAGTAGAAGCATTGAATTCAGTCCACTTGAAGAATCTATTAAGGCTAAAAGAGCCAAAGGAGCACATTTTTAAACAACCCAAGGTGGAGTCGTACTTCATTGAAAACATGGTGTTGCCTACCTGTGTGAACTTTGGAAATTTTCTCCTACTGATGGGGGAAAATGAGGAGCACATTTCAGAAAAGACCAACATTTAGGTCACAAGCTCGGCTACCAAATAGTAACACAAATCAAGCTGGGACTCATTAAACTAGAAATAATTCTCTAACTCTACTTTTTAGTTAGTTGTTTATTTTGTTTGCTCATTTTTACTTGTAATTTTTTAGTGTTTGCTTGTGCTTTTACTAATTGTGTGGTGATTCAATTGAGCATTGATTTTTCATAAATAAGATTGGAAATAAGTGTGTTAATGTGCATGATAGTGGGTGTAAAACTTGAAAAATTTGTATAAATTTTGGTGTACACGGTAAAGTCCAAATCGTCTCTATCATGTGCCAAGTGCATTTTTAGTTCCAGAATGAGGCACATGGTAGAGACCAACTTGTCTCAGCCATGTGCAATGTGCAATCTTGATACAGAATGGTACACACAGTAGAGACTAATTTGTCTCCATTTGTGCCATGCTTAATGTTAGTTCTTCATCTGCATTTTCAATATGATCACTCCATTCGTTATGCATTTGCATCAATTTTGGCATGATGAACATGCACCCACCTCATTTAGCTATTTTTGTGTTTTATTTTTTAGTAATTTTATGTTTTGTATTAATTTTTTATTTTATTATTATTTAGTTTTAATTTATAGTTTATGTTATTATTTAGTTATTTTTAATTTATAGTTTCAATTGTGTTGTGATTTTAGTTTAGTTGTGATGTTTATTTTTATTTGTTATTGTTATTACGTACTTTTGCACCTAAGTTAGTTTACCCTCGTAGTTGTTCCTGTTGTGAATGAACTTAAACTAAAAATTAAAAAGCCTTATTTAGATTAGTTGGAATAACAAGAGAGTTGTTAATTGTTGAATGAATTTTTCTTCATTGGTTAGTTTTAATTAGATCAATACCAGTAGGTCTCCTAATAAATGTGCACTTTAAGCTTGATTTTGAAAATAATAAAAACCAATGTATGAAGGTGATTGAATAGGAAGTCTAGAGCGCTAGAACCTTCATCATCACCTTTCAAAGCAAGTAAATGACTCAAAAATGAGATTAGAAGTGAATTAGGAAATATTTTCCTTGATCCAATTTTGAAAAGACCTTTTGGCCTACCTTTGCTGTATAATATTCCTTGCAAGCTCTTTTAAGTTTATTTGAGCATGCTAATTTTATGTTTGTTAATTACAACTTTATTTTGACACCTTAAGCCTAAAAAGCCCTTGTCTAATCCTTTTTGAACTAGCCATTCTAGAAGTAAGTGAGATAAGTTTTTCTTAGGAAGTGATAGTGCGTAAAGGGTTTTACTTCAATTGTTAAATTCTAGAGTTGGGGATACATTTCCTAATCAAGTGAGATTGAGAAAATTTTCATAATGTAGTTCCTCCTCAAGAAGAATTTTTGAGTCCCTATATCAATTGTAGAATTGATTGCTATAGCTAATAAAAAAGAAAGAAAGAAAGAAAGAAAGCTAATAATCCTGGTTTCATCTAAGTGTGGGGTACTCCATATGTATTGGAGAAAGGTTTTAAGATCTTTAAACATTAATTAAGCTAAAATTTTAGTAAGAAATTTAGGGAGAATTCTTCTTATTCCTTGAAAGATTTTCCACATTTTGGATATTTGAAGTTTGGCAATGATAATGAGTGAATAAAGGTAAAGTTAAAGTCTTGTTTTTAAGAGGAAAGTGGTGAGCTGAGGTAGAAATGGTGGTTCTAAATTATGTGTCATAGTCCTTTCCTTGATAGCCATACCTTAGCCACATTATAATCTTTTTAAGTCCTAAATATCTACCTTGTTGAGAGTTGTCTTTAGAGATGACCTTTGGATTCTGATGCTAAAGGAGAGGCCTATGGCATCTCTTGAGTTTCAAGAGCGAAGCTGTGTGTGTGATCTTTTGCACATGAATTCTTTTCTCGATTGTTGGATTGCATTAGAATTTTTTTTAAAAGTTGTTTTAAATTATTTTGCCATAGCAAACACACAAGGAGATTAGCTAGTTTGGTCAAGTTGAGTTATTTCGATTTAGGATTTTTTTTAGTGACTTCCATTAAAGTGTTGTTCTAATTTTTTCTAAATTTGTGCTTTCTTTATATGAGTTTGAGTATGCAGAAATGTGGTTTGTTCATTTGTTCGAGGGCAAGAAAAAGCTAAGTGTCAGGTATTTGATAACTCCAATTTAGTGTTAAATTGTAGTATATTTTTGTTCGTGTTTGTGTATTATTTTGCATGTTTTCAGTGTTTTAGGTGTTCAATTTTTATTTTTAATGCCAAATAGAATTATTTTAAGATTTATCAAGTTTTGGTATGTTTAATGGGGTAATTTTGACTTTTGTGCAGAAATTTGACTTACACATAGTAGAGACCAAAGTGCCTCAACCATATGTCTTGCAGAATCCCCAATTCGCACCATTTCATTTTAACACTCAGGAGAAAGCATTTGTCTTGGCCGTGTCTAATGCACTCGATTGAGATCATTTATTTCGACCATGTTTAATGCAGAGTTCGAAGTTGTTCAATCCAGATAGGTGTGTATGGTTGAGACCGTGTGCTGATGCTACAATACATTTTGGCCGATTGGACATGGCTGAGACCAAATTGTCTCCACTATGTTCGTCTATAGATGTTATAAATGCTGAGTTGTATTTGGCTAAAAGGGAGATAGAAGGAGCATATTTTTAGATCTATGGTTTTCTTCTTCTATTTTTTAGGGTTTTCTCTTTATTTTTTGTTGTAGTGTAGATTTATTTTAATGTAAGCTTCAGATTAGGTTTATTTTTAATGTAAGTTTTAGGGTTAGATTTAATTTTCTGCAATTAATTTTAGTTTTATTTTTCATTTTGTTAGAGGGTTGGAGGAGAAGGCTTAGATTTAACTTGGGGCTTTATTAGTTACAAGAGATGTTATGGGTTTCTTCTTTCCTTTCTCCTTTTACTTTATTAATGTTTGATTTGTATTTTTCTTGCTAAGGGATCTATGAATCCCCACATCTATGTAATGGATTGAACCTATCTTTGATTTACATATGCTTAAATGTTCTATTTTTTATTGTGATTATTCATTTATCTATTTTATTGAGCATTTGATCATTTTATTTCATTTGAATGACTGATTATTATGTTTGTATGGAATGGGTATTGCCATACTCTATTCTTATGTCTTTTACATTTGGAGTCCTCGATGATTTTGGAATGAAGGTGTTGAACTTTCTTTATAGACTACATTTGATTCAGAAGTAGTTGTAGAATAAATGGGTACTGAGTAGTAAGCTCCTGAATGGGATACCAATTTATATCTAGGTCTTGGGACTCAAGCTTATACTGACTATCAGATGGGCTCTGAAATGTGAAATTGGGTAGTTAGAGTAATAAGCTCGGAAATGGGATACTAAAGGTTTGTTAGGTTGTCCTCATTTAAGCCATAGATTTCATTATGGTTTAATTGAATGCATTGTGTATGGGAAGGATTAAAGTACCTTGACAATGTCTTAATTAATGTTTAATAAGCTTTATTATTTATTTTGTTAATTAGATTTTGGATGCTCTTAATTGAAAACTTAGGAATTTGTCTTTGATTAATCTTGCTTAGCTTTAGATATCGCACTTAGCAGCCTTTTATCCCCTAGGTTCAATATCCTAGGCTCACAAATATATTCCTCTATATTACTTATCGATTCAGTGCACTTGCTGAGGTCGCATCACATGGCAGAGATTGATTAGTATCTACCATGTGTAATGTGTACCTTAGTTACAGAGTGGTATACATAATAGAGACTAATTTGTCTTCACTGTGTCCAATGCCTTGAGTTTGGTTCAGAGTAGAGATACACGAAATATACTACTTTGTCTCTTTCATGTGCAAATGCATTTTTTAGTACAGAAGGGTGTACACGGTAGAGGCTAATTTTTCTCCACTGCTTGTGAGATAAATTTTTTAATCCAGAATGGGTTACACAATAGAGTCCATTTAGTCTCCTTCATGTCTTTAAAAAATTGATGTGGTGCATTTTGATTGTTATGAGACACACGATGGAGAGTATCTAGTCTCCATCGTGTGTCGAAGGCGTTTAGTTGTGTCTAATCTTTAAAATCCCATTCTCTTCCAAAATTTTTTCATTCCATTTCATTTTCACTCCTTCCCCTTTGCATTTTTAATCCAAACACTCCTTCTTCTTGTGCATTCTCATCATTTTAATCAAGAAACCTTAAATAAGCTTTCTAATCCAACTATCTTTCATTTATCTTCTCACATTTATACTTGTTTTTACTTGATTCTTGTGAAGTTTAGAAAAATTTCTTATGAGTTTTCTTTGTTGTTGTGGAGTCTTTAAAATGCTTAGAGTTAGTTTGTATGTTTTGGTTTTGTTTGACTTTATGTTTAAATTTTTTTAGCTTTGTATCTTAGAATATTTTCACTTTTTTCAACCTATATTTTAATAACTAAAAATGGTGTTTCAAGATTGATTAAACCTCTAAAATGGTTGATGGTACAAAAACTTTAACATGCATGCCTAGTGTTCATAGAAATGCCTAATGGAAACTAAATTTCTATTTTTGGCCAACCAACTCATGGTTTTTGTGCTTATTTGTTTAAGATTAATTTCCTTTGATTGTTAAAATGCAATTTGTGCTTATACATATGTGTTTGATGCTATATTATAGTTGTCCAACCAATGTCTATAGGAGTTGTGTTATTAGACTTAAAATATTGCTTAAACAAATTTTTTGCCCTATTTTAAGTGTTATTACCGTGTTTATCCTTTTGATAGATGGTTGTGACTATTGGTATCTTTGACTACTGGTATGTAACATCATGATTTTATCTTGATTTTGTTAAATGCCATATCTTTTTAAATAGATATAGGTTATTGTAATTTAGGGTAGAAATGGGTTTGGTTAGGATTGTTGGATTTAGGATGCATTAAGCAAATTTTTCTTTTTAGTTAATGCATTATGTTGTGTTAGTGTTCAAATTGCTCTTAGATAACTTGTGTGTATTGCTGAAGGCATGTCTAGTCCTGTGTTCTAAATTTGTTAAATGATTTCCTTACTCATGTCAATTTGTTTTGTGTTAAAATTTAGTTTGCCTCTCCTACATTTGTTTTATGATAAACTTTGCTAGGTTAATGAGATGTTGTGAAGCTTAACTGCAATTTACTTATCGTATGGTAGTGGCACTAAAAATGTCAAGGTAAAAGGCTAGTTCATCCTCCTCTGCTCCCCAAGAAACAATCAAGATAAAAATACCATTATGGGTCCCTATCGAGTTTAAGATGTATTAGGTTGATTTCTCACTACCTGACTACATCCCCACTACTTACATTGATATGGATTTCTTAGATGAGTTCAATGTAAGAAATGAAGTGGAAAGGCTAATTTCTAATGTTGGTTGGACATAGTTTATGAACAAGCAAAAGAAAGCACATCCACATTTGACGAGAGATTTTTTTTGCTACAATTCATATTAGAATTAGGAAGGATAGTTGTATGGATGAGGGGTAGGGTAGTTTTTGTTTGTCAATGCATTCTTATCATATGAGTTTTAATGCCTTTTCTACTTATTTGGGGTTTGACCCATATGCTGCGAGACGTTTGGACAACTTGAACAACAAAGAGATTTGGAATGGCATTCGTGATGAGATTGAGCCAATAGATTTTGTGACTGGAAATACCAAGGCTCACCACTTAAAGAATCATCCATTGAGGATTCTCCACCATTAGCTAACTTTGTCGATCTTCACACACACCGAAGGTCCTAGCAATGTGAATGCCAATGAAGCCCTATTTTTTTAGGATGTAGCACTCTATTCCACTGATTGGAGCAATTTTCATAGCAAGAAAGATAGAAGAGCTGCAGACTTTCTCAAAGAGGTAAAGTAAAATTTTGATGGGAGGCATAGTCACCATTCTAGCTAAAGTTGTCAACCATACACTATTGGGAAGAGATGCTGATTTGAATTGATTTAAGCATGAGTTGTAAGTATTTTATCTATGTGTTTGTATAGTAAATGTTTAGTTTTTGCTAGGTTTTATGTGAAACATGGTGCTTTTATGTTTTTGTGTTGATTAAGTGTTTGTAGGGAGTAAAGGAATAAAAATAAGGAAGAAAGAGGAAAAAATGAACCAAAGAAGGAAGTCCTACCGCGGATGCAGTTGGTGTCATAAGCACGACAAAGTAAGGCAGCAGAAGTAGAGTTCAATATAGTGGAAAAGTCAACACTTGATGAAGCGTGTCTTGTCGTGAGCTCGATAACCTTCGCGGGCACAACAGCAAGAAGATTTTGGGTGGTTATTTGTGAAAAGGCACTTGAAGATGCATTATGTTCCACCAAAGGTTATACACTTTTAGAGGGGCACTTTAATGGACATAAGGATTGAAAACCTATATAAATGTAAGAAGTAGTTAGATGGATATATAAGTTTGGAAAGAAAAATTATATTTTGGTTTTTTAGTTTTCTTACTATAAAAAAGTTAGTACATTTTAACTTGTTCTTTTGAGAAGAAGACAAACAAGAAGAAGAAGATCTTCTTAGAGATTGAAAATGGTTAAGAGATTTCTTTTTACTATCTCTCATCTATTACTTTTTCTTTATAATTAGTTGAATGATATTTTTTGGAATTTGAAAATTGATGTTTTTATCTTTTCTATTCTTGGTAATATACATAGTCTTATTTGCAAAATTCTTTATTAGTATCTTATACATTAACATTGTAAGTGAGAGTATAATTGAGACATATATTCTTTCTCATAGCTAATAGAAATTCATTATCAAAATATTGCTTGAGAGATCAAAATATTAAGATAGTTGTTATAAATTGGTGTTTAATCTTAAAATTTGTGTTTGTAACTAACTAATCTATTAATGAGAATTAAGGGTTAGAATTATATGTCCATGTTTTAAGAAAATCTATTTCATTTTGAGAGAGTGAATTAGAACTTCAATCCAATTTGGCTTCCATTGTAAGATTAAAATTTGATTAAGAGAGTAGTTTCAAATTCAAACATATATTTTGTATCATTAACTTTAAATTGTCTTCTTTGATTATAAATAAAATAGGTCTAATTAGTATTTTTAGTTTTAGTGTAGACTATAGTTAACTTAAAAATTTAATTTATAAACATTGCAATCGAGATTGAGAATTAAGTAATAGTGTGTAATCACTCATTAGTCCTCGTGGGAGCAATATCTTAAGTATTATGTTCAATACACTATGCACTTACAAATATAGCACAAAAATTTTTTGGCTTCATTGCCAGGGATCTTGATGTTTTGTGTTATTGCCATTATAATGTTTGATTTAAGATTTTGGATTATAATATTTACTTAGTGTTTGTTTGTTTTTTTGTATTACAAATTTGAGACTTTGAGTGTATGCCTAGAATAAGGAGTTCTCAAGAAGAACTTGAACCATTAAATTTGAAGATAGAAAGATTTTTTCTAAGTAATTGAAAACCAAAGAAGAAGAAGCCTAAGAAACTAACCATTTCTGAAGACAATCCTCTATGTTTGATGGATTATGATACACCTGCCTTAAGTGGTACTCAATAAGGGGTTGTGCTTCTGACGATAAATGCTAAGCAATTCGAAATAAAACCTTCTCTTTTACAAATGTTTCTAAATAGTATTCAATTCTATGGGTTGCCAAATGAGGATCCTAATGCTCATTTAGCAAAATTCCTTGAAATTGGTGATACTTTTAAAATTAATGGAGTTTAAATGGATGCAATTAAGCTTAGGCTTTTTCCTTTTACAATGATGGATAAGGTAAAGTCTTAGTTGAATTCGCTTGCTAGAGGTTCAATTACCACTTAGGACCAATTGGCCCAAGCATTTCTTTTTTAATATTTTCCATTCATAAAAACTACTAAAATTATTAAAGAAATCACTACTTTTATGCAACACGATAATAAATCTTTGTATGAGGAAAGGGAAAGGTTTAAGGAATTGCAAAAGAGTTGCCCTCATCATAATATTCCAAAGGAGTTGCTTATGTAAACCTTTTATAATGGAGTTAACCCCACCACTAGAGGAACTTTTGATGCAGCTACTGGTGGATCTCTTATGAGGAAGACTATGGATACTGCATTTGAGTTGCTATAAGAGATGTCTATAAATAATTGTATATGACCTACAAAAAGATCCAAGGTATCACCTTCTTCTCCTATAAAAGGTTTCCATTCTATAGACTCATTTGTGGCTTTGCAAGCCTAAGTTTCTACCTTAACACATAAGATTGATAACTTAAGTATGGGAGGAACCCTATTAAATGGTTGTACTCTTTGTGGTCAATAAGAGCGTGTGAGTGAAAGTTGTGGGGTAGGTATAGCTAGTTCAGAGGAACAAGTGATTTTTGTGCAAGGTCAAAGGTAAGAAAACCCGTATTCAAATGCCTATAACCCTGGTTGGAGGAATCATCCCAACTTTTCATAAGGGATAGTCAAAATAGAGGAGCTATAGGTTTTCAACCATCCCAAGATAGATTTGTTGCTTTAGAGGTTAAGATGGATAGGTTTTTAAAGGGTATTAACCCGAAACTTAATTCCCAAGATTAAAATTATAAGAGGTTTGAGTCTAAGTTTGATCAAATAGCAAAGAACCAATCATCATCCCTACAAAATTTAGAGGTTCAAATGAATCAATTAGCAAATACATTACCTTCAAAACTTCAAGGATGCCTTCTAAGCAACACGGAAGATAACCCAAGGACAGATGAAGGATACTCCATTTGAATTTACTAGTGAATGTTTGCATGTTTTTGAATTATTAAAGCAAAGGCCCATTTCAGCTCTAGTGATCATATAACCGAACTAGGATTTGCCTTTTGAACTAATGTGTGATGCAAGTAAGTTTGCAGTTGGAGCTGTGCTTGGACAAAGAAGGGAGAAGTTGTTTTTTTGCAATTTATTATGCAAGTCATACCTTGACAGGACCTTAAATCAACTACACCACAATTGTGAAGGGGCTCCTTGCAATTGTTTTTGCATTTGAAAAGTTTATACCGTATTTGCTAGGTGCAAAAATCATGGTGTGGTCTGATCATGTGGTATTAAGACATCTCTTTGCCAAAAAGGAATCAAAACCAAGACTTATAAGATGGGTACTTCTCCTTCAAGAATTTCACCTAGAAATTAAAGACTAGAAGGGGGTAAAAAATTTTATGGCGGATCACCTGTCAAGGCTTGAACATGATCATATTGAGAAGGGGGAGATTTTAGATTTATTCTTTAATAAGCATATTTGTGTATTGTTTATGTGTGATGTGGTTGATCCTTGGTTCGTTAATTTAGCAAATTACCTTGTTGGTGGCTATATACCAAAGGGCTACACGTGGCAACAGAGGAAAAAGTTGAAAGTTGATGCAAGGCACTACATTTGGGACAATCCTTATCTCTTTAAGTTATATGCATGTCAAGTTTTGAGGAGGTGCATTCCATGTAAACAGCAAAGAGATATCATCAAAGCATGTCATAGTAGAGAAGTCGGTGGACATCATGGGCCAAATAGAACGGTATCAAAAATTCTATTCTAGGTTTTATTGGCTTACTATATTTAATGATGTGAAATTATTTGATCAAACTTGTGATAGATGCCAAAGAGTATGAAATATTTCTAAGAGGGATGAGATGCCATTAACCAATATGTTTGAGGTAGAGTTGTTTGACCTGTAGGGGATAGATTTTATGGGACCTTTTCTGGTGTCCTATGGGTTTGAATATATCATAGTGTTTGTAGACTATATGAGCAAATGGATAAAATTTGTAGCCATTAGGACTTGTGATGCAAAGGTAGTACTTGAATTTTTAAAAAAGAATATATTCACCCGATACGGACCTCCTAGAGCCATAATCAATGATGGTGAAAAACACTTTGTTAATCACCAATTTAAGGTTTTGCTAAAAAATTTTAGAGTTAGGCATAAAGTCACTACTCCCTACCATGCCCAAGCTACTGGTCAAGTTGAGGTTTCTAATTGAGAACTTAGTGCGATTTTAGAGAAAATAGTCAATACTTTTAGGAAATATTGGTACCTTAAGCTAGATGAAGCTTTGTAGGCATATGGGACAACGTGTAAAATCCTGATAGGGATGTCTCCCTTTAGGTTGGTATTTGGCAAGTCCTATCACTTACCGGTAGAACTAGAACATAAGGTTTAATAGGCTACCAACTTTTTGAATTTTGACCTTGTGAATGTAGGAAAATGTAGGTCAGTGCAGCTGAATGAATTGGAAGAATTCAAATTTTTGGCATATAACCATGCCACGAAGTACAAAGAAAATACAAAGAAATGGCATGACCAGAAGATAGTGAGGAAGGAGTTTAAGCCTAGGATGAAGGTGCTTCTTTATGATAGGAAGTTGAGATTATTTCCTAGAAAGTTAAAATCAAGGTGGAAAGGGCCTTTTGAAGTTGTGGGAGCTAATAAATTTGGTGTAGTGACATAGAGGCACTCGAGGGATGAAAAAGAGTTTAAGATGAATGGACATTACCTCAATCTGTATTTTGAATCAATGTTTGATGGTGCTTTAGTGATTGTCACCCTCATAGACCCTTAATGGTATTTAAAACTCCAACTGCGGACTTGGTAAATGTAGAACTAATTCTTAACCCTTACTCTTAATAATGTTTAATTCTAGTTTGTTTTTGTAGTTATTGTATTATGAGTATGGCTCAAGGGAATGAGAATTTTCATCTTCCCAATTGTGTGTTAGCCTATTGAAATAGGGTAGAAGATTGTGTTTAATAGCCAGGAAAAGATGAGAGAAAAATAAATTTTTGGTGAAGAATTTAGGGGATAATGATTAGCAGGTTTTCTTTGTTGACCGTGACATATGTCAGTTTTGGGTTCTGGATTTTGAAACATAATGAGTCATGGTTAACATTACTTGTCTGTTTACCGTGACCATACCCTTCTTTTAGTCCAATAGTGAATTACACTATATCTCACGGTCAATAAATTTTACCCATTAGCTGTGACCTTTAGCAAAAATTTAAGAGTCACGGTTAACAATGTTTATCTATTTATCGCGACCCCCTCTCCTCCATTTTACAGTCCAGTAGCCAACACCAGATTATCTCACGGTCAGTAGGTTTTACCTGTTAACCGTGATCCTTTTAGAAAAAAAATTAAAACCTTAGAATTAAAACTCTGCCATTTTGCATTATTCTTTTCAACTTACCTTTTCTTAGGGTTTATTTCTAGTTTCTTTCCTTTCAATTTTTTTTCATTTCATTTTTTCTCTCTCTCTCTCTTTCTCTCTTCTCTCTTCTTTGGCCATCGCTCTCCATTGCTTTTTACTATTCTCTATTCTAGCATTTAGTTTTTATTTTTAATTTCTTTATGGTTTTAGTTTGTTTTGTTTTGTTTTTATTCTTATTTGTTTTAGGGATTGTTGTCCTTTTTGTTTCTAATTTGTGTTTTTCATTTTTTAGCATGATTGTTATTTTAGGTTTGTTCATCTTTTTTTTTTTTCCCTTCTTAAAATTTTTTCTTTTCATTTTTCTCATTTAGTTTTTTCTCTTATAAAAAAAATTTCACCCCTGTTCCTTTCACCTTTTATTTTTCTTTTCACAATTTATTGTTTTTAATTTTGTGTTTTGCTTTGTTTTTTTTGTTCTTCGTTCTTGTTATTTTCTTTTTCTTGATTTATTATGTAGCTATATATATATATATATATATATATATATTCTATGTGTTATTTTTGTCCTATTTTGGATCGGTTTCAAAAGGGTGATGAAGTTCAAAAGTATGCACTCTCAAAATCCCTTTGTTTTTTATTTTAATTTTTTTTATTTTAAGGGAATTTTGAAATTTCACTTGGTGATTCTTGTTTGTTGTGTTTTTTTTGGTCAAGGCAATTGAGTTCTGTCCTCTTGTTTTTGGTTTTTTTTTCTTTTTCTTTTATGTTGCAAGTCTTCACAACCATATTGTTTTTCTTTTGTACTTATGACAATCCAATTGAACCATTCATGTGGAAATTAATTGACTATTACTGCTCACTCATAAAATGAGACTCTATTCAATTGATTTTGCTGAGTTCATACATTGTTAAATGAATGAAAAACATAACTCGCATTAGAGTTTTTTGTGACCTATGATTATTAGGCATGTAAGCTTTGGAAAATGTCAATCTTGAGCAGGCATTATTGAAATTGTTAGATTTTAATTCAAATCATGTTTAACACTTGTTGGTTTCATCTTTAAGGCACTTTTAAACTGCTTATTTCTAGCTATCTTTAGTTCTATTCAAAAGTAATTGTTCAATGACAAGCCATTTGTTAAGACTGTTAGCTTCTAAGGAATCCTTCTTTTAGTGCTTACCTATCTCAGTAGGAGACATCATGACCTAATTATTGTTGTTTGCTTTGGGAACTATTATCAGTAAGCAGAACTAGGTTTGACTACATTTTTTAGGATTGTTGTGTGTGCTCATACTTAGATCGAACTAATTTTCATTTGTTACGTTAGCCAATGCATGTTCATGTGCACACTTGCTAGCTTTTTTGCTTAGTTAGGACTCTGCTTGTGTTGCTTAGTTTAAGGTGATGAGTTAAATTTAGATTAGAACTTTTTAAACACTATACTTCTTGAGTTATGCCCTATTACTGCCAGTTAGTTTGAGCTTATTGGGCTTTATTTAGCATTAGGACTCTAGTGCTTATTCTTACCTGTCTTGGCATGCCAACACTATTTAAGCCTCTATTGATGTCTTTATGATCTGCATGAACTAAGATGCACACTTGTGCCAAGATTCGCTTAAATTGTCAGGATTGCTTGCACCTTTACCATTCTTTTTAGATTTTTTGCTAAATTGTTCATAGATGCCTAAGGGGCACATTGCCATAATATTGACCTCATACTTGCTTAATGAGTACATGCTTGTTGATCTATCCTGAATTTACATGCTAGTATTGATTTTTAACTTCCATTCTTAGCTTTGCCTGTTGCTCTCATTATGTTGCCTGCTCCTATCTCTCTTCTTGTAAGACATCCATTAATGGTTGTTCATTATGTGCCCTAGAGCTCCCGCTCACATTTGAAATAATCTTATTGATACCTTGCTACCAGAATTTTGCTCAGTTGAGAATGTATTGCATCATATTCCCTTGTTCATTGCTTGTGCTTATTAAGCTTTCTTGCAATCATTCTACTCTCAATTGTTCTTTAAGCTTCAAGGGATAGAGTGACATTTTTCTTAATAGTCGGTTGTTTAATCATAGCCCGATCACTTTTTGTTACCAACTTCAATTGGGATGATAGGAATATTACCACTATTTGTTGTGCTTTACTAAGACTATGAGGAAATTTAACTCTAGTTGTGTTCCTTACTAGCATTGTCTTTAGATTTTGCACTAAAAACCTTGTTCTTTGATGTTTCAATTTTAGCCATGCATGATATTGTTCATCTGTATTAGTACATTTACCAATATAGTGTCTGTGTATGCATCAAGTTCTTTGTGCATTTTCATTGTCATGTATCAAGGTATATAGGCTGAAATGATTTGATCTGAGGGCTACTGGTTTCCAAAGGATAACTCGATTACCATGGTTGAGTGCCACGTACCTTTATGCATCTTATTTTTGTGCTGTGTATCGACATTTTTGCATTTTTATTGTCATGTATCAAGGTATATAGGCTGAAATGATTTGACTTACGGGCTACTAGTTTCCAAAGGATAACTCGGTTATCATGGTTTAGTGCCATATACCTTGATGCAACTTACTTGTCCAATCATAATAGGAATGCCCATTCCTTATTTCTATTTCTCATTGTTCATTAAAGCATATTTGTCTAACAAATAAGTCATATATGAGTATGAACTTAATTAAACCCCTGTTTATTGTTAGTATGTGTTTCATAACCACTTGATGCATTGTTATACCTTGCTAGCACATTGTTGTTGCTATTCATTCTCACTTTACTATCCCTTGACATCAAACTCCAATGCAAAATATTTTTCTTTCTTCATCATGGTACTCAGAAGATATATGCAATTCCCAAGGATTCAATTGCACATGAGCACCTATTCTTTTATTCATTTGCTTTATCAATTATAGTGCTTCTCAAATAAATAGTTGAGCATGTGAATTAAACTGTTTAGCCATTTTAATGCTTCTATGATAGCTTCATTAAGCTTTGTTTATGTTTCCATTTTGTTTATGCCAAACCTTGTGAGCTTTCAGTATTACCTAATGCGAACTGTAAGAATTGAAAGGCATGTTTATCCTTGGATTATTTGCTTTGTAGGCTGGTTTGCTTTTAGATGTCCCTTTCTAGGAGTTATAGTGCTTAAATTCCATTATTGTTTGAGTTATAATGCCAAATTACCCTAGATTTTGAGTTAAAACTTAGTTTTTAGTTAAAAGTATTGTTGATAGGGTTTGACTTTTACCATTGAACTCCACACGTAGTCTTTACCTACTAACTTCAACATAGGTGTAATTTTTGTTTTAAGTGTTGTGCTTTGTTTGATTTGCTTATATTTCCGTTTTAAGCTTTATAAAATAGCCTTGTGAACATTTTTCCAACTTCCTGACTCTCTCTTTCAGCCATGTTTCTAACTTGCAATTTTGTTCCTAGAATATATGCCTATCTTGATTATTGCAAGCACAATGCACATATTGGTCTAATGTAGGGATTCTTGTCTTTAATTTTCAATTTTCTTTAGATCCCTCATTTTTTAATGTTGCAGTGCTGCCTTAATTTCTATTCAAGTATTTGCTTAACTGTCAATCCATGTGTTATTACTTAGCTTCACATCATTTTACGATACATGCTCATGTTGCAACTACAATTGCATCACTTGGTTACTATTTATCCTTTTCATTCTTTGTTTAGCTTAAATTATGATCAGTTTTGTATACGAAAACGATCGAAAAATCATTTACCATTAGATTGGCCTTATTTTTTGTTATTACATTCAAAACTCATTGTTGTTTATTTTAGATGGTGAGATTAGTTTTTAAGATCTGTAAGTTTAGTTTTTGTTGCAAAAAAGAGGCTATTTTCTGGATTTAGGTGAAGACACCTTTAGCTAAACATGTAATGCCCCAACTCTGAGTCAACTAAAAATATTTCTAACTTATGAGTAATATTTGATTTAGGTGAGCAGGAGTATGACTTTATCGAGAGTTTAGGTGAACTAAGCAATTATTTGTGAAGTTTTGAATTTAGTGTTGTTAAATTAAAATACATTTTAATTTACAAAACCATAATTAATTTAAATTAAGTATATAATAATAATAATAATAATAATAATAATAATAATAAGAAACGTAAAAGCCTAGTAAAGTGGTGGCATATTGACAGTGGTCATGGTATTTATAGTTGCTCACAATTTTGGAGAATTGGTGCACTAGTGCCAAAGTGAGTAAATGTTTAGTGTGAAGGAAAAAGATGAATACCTGAGGCAATAAATCTCTAGTTAATTGTCTTAAAAAAACATGTACCATCTAAGGTAGTGAGTCTCTTGGTCGGGTAGCTATCATTAGCTTGTCGATATGTTAACCCTTGGTTGGGTGGTTACCATCAATTTGTTGATGTGTTAACCCTTGGTTGGATAGTTACCAATAGTTTATTGATGTTTTAATGCTTGGTTGGCTATTTGATTACCACCAGCTTTGCAATATACATAATTGAGATGAGTTGATTATTGCCAGTTTATCAATATGTAAAATTAGATAAGATTGCATTTGATTAGTGCCCGCTTGTCGACATGCATAATGAAATGAGACTAGAATGGTTGGTTACATCTTTAGGCATATCTAACCTTATAGCTGTGGTGGTTGATGCCATTTGTACATGTGTCTACCCCTTTTTAAAACAATATTCTTTATTAGATAATGTCTGGCAAATATACATTTGTGAGGAGTCACTGATATCATATGCTTAAAAGCTTGCTCTTTATGTGTAGGTTTACTTTAAAGACACTACAACATAATTCTTTCCCTCATTATTAGAAGTCAAAGTAACCTTCTAGACTATAGGTCTATCTTGAAGACACTATAGTATAATTCTTTCCCTCATCATTGGAACTCAAAACAACCTTCTTAACTATAGGCCTATCAGTGTGCTTCAGTTTTATACGATGATCTTGGCTTTAGCCATGTGAATCAATCATTGGTGAAGTGTCTTATCAGTTCAATAATTCCTTTGTCTAACTAAGGTAGGGATGACTTCTAACCATCTCCTTTAAATCCTTCCAAAAAAACTGAAGCTCTCTTCGCTGTATATCTCTTTTAATTTCAACTTGTTCAAGTGACTTCTTGTAATTAGGTGGGTGCCTTACAGGCTCTAACCAAGAGAGAAGGATTACTATAGATTCCTTTCCATTCCCATTCAAAAACTCTTTATCATTTTGATCTATCTTTGTGTGGATGTTGTTTTGTTATGTCTTGTAATTAAGAAGTATAGCTCCTTTAAATTCTGTGAACTACAGAATGTGGGGTTTTTACCTTTTGGGTAAAGTTTTGAGTACCTATGAAAAAGGTGTGATATTAGTGCTTTGTTCATTGAGCTTGATATTTTTTTATGTTTGATTTATCATTCCTATTATTCATTTTGCGTTATCATTTTATCTTTTAATTATCACACTATTACCTTCATCATACATTTTGCTGCCAATTTTATAATGCCTTTCTGCTATTTCTAGATATGTCAAACCGAAATATAAAATAAACAAAACATAAGAAAAATGCATAAATAAATATATATTATAATTTTATATACATCAAAATGTCTAAAAGTTTTGAAACTCCCTGATTACAAAATGTTAAAGAAAATGAGAAGGTCCTAGTCCTCTACGGTAGGTTGGTCCGGATGGAGAATGGAAAGCTAAAGGCCTGGGAGGTCTAGGTGGTGCCACTGCTTGTGGTGGTGCCGGTGGCCCCTTTTCCTATTGTTTGAACCTAAACTCAAAACCAGGTAGTGTAGCGGACAGTGGCTGCAAGATCTATGCTATCACCTCAACTAGGTGCTCTAAACTCTGGCCAGCCTATGAGACTCCACTAAAATGCTGCTCAAGGTATCTCAGCAAGTCATTCTTGAGGTCTCTGATGTATTTATTAAGCCACTCATCAATCTCAATCATAGCTTGCCTCCTTTTGAGGATCTCTATCTTAATACGGTCCCCCTGTTGTCTGATCTAAGTGAGATAATCATCAACTACCTGTAGAGATGCATCAAATCTCTATCCTACAACCACTAGATCAATTTTAATACCCTACACATCATCTATATATATATATATATATATATATATATATATATATATCCTAAAAGTCTCATCTATAGTAGACAACCTCTCCTATATATCACCAGATGATAAGGCTAATGTTAGTTACACTAGTGGAAAAGTAGTGGATGTTGATGCTCTAGGATATCCATATGGCTAAGCAGTAGTGGAAGTAGAGGCCTCTAAGTGGTCATATGGTGAGTATCTACCTAACCTCCTAGATAAAGACTGTCGGTGTTTGATTGATGACCATAGATGCACTTGTAGTTAAGGCGACTCGCTAAAAAGCTCATTGAGATCTACCTACATATTCATCTCACAATTGAAGTCCACATCTATCCCCTGAGGCACCTGTGGCTCCTCCTATCGATCATCATGCTAAACTGGTGGTGCTAGAGGTGCTTGAGGTGGCTAAAGTTGGTCCTAACCCTCCCTCTCTGTGGTGGCTCTAGTATAATAGGATCCAGGCCATAACTCTCTTTTGTCTTAGGGACAGTCAATAGTTTATACTAGCCTTTTGCCTCTGTATTGGCATAGCCATCCTTATAGTAATAGTGGCTTACATATCTATAAATATGTCCTCTTAGAGTGGCCAACCAAATGTCCTTTCATCTTCCATCAAGTCCAGTAGTAAATGAGTCACCACTCCCTCGATGCAAATCCATAGCGTTAGCTGGGTAGCAACTCTAAGCAGGGTAGCGATGATCTTATGTGTAATATTCACCCTCCTATGTCTATGCATATCCAATGAAAAAACTATGTCGATCGTATTGACTGACCCAAAACTACCAGTGCGACCGTGGTATGAAGTAGCTAGAACCCACTATATATACCTTAGAGCTTGTGTGGCAAGCAATGTTCTTTTGGTCATGCCAAATTGGTACATAACCCTGGGAAGCATAATAGCCACCTAGTGCTCTCGGTCTAAGCCCCTCTTTAGGGTTAGAACATCTGGTCCCACTAAAAGTTTCATTGCCTCTGTGAAGCATCGGTGTGTGATTTTATACTGGGTGCCCCTTATACTAAACTGGACTACCCCCTCCTCTGTGTCTGACCTCTAGTAGCCTTCCTACTATAAAGTAGCTAAAAATTCCTTGATTATATTGAGATATGTCTAGAAAGCTAGATTAAAGAATGTTGTGCACCCTTCAACATCCAATAGTCCATAAACCTCCTTAGTCATCCCTACGGTCTGTAAAAACTATTAGGTCATAAATCCACTAGATTGGAATTGTACTCAAGACAAAGCCCAATATATATTAGCCTATCGAGGGGTTATCCACTCTAGTGTAAGTGGAGCTGGTATAGCCTGAGCATCTCTGTGTGTCATCCTGCAGAAAGATTAAGTGTTAATTTTGTAGAGTTAACTTAGATCACAAGTAAACTGAAATTAGTTTATCAAAAATTTTGGCAGCATGGTGACTTAAACCTATGCTAGCCAAATTTGCAAGAAAATGCATGCTAGGCACCACAATAAAATTTACAACAACCTAAGCCCATTAGTGGGCAATCTGTTAGAGAGTATGCCCTAGAGTCCATGTAAGAGGGATGTTTTTCATATGTATGAAATTTATATTCTTAATAAAAGGCATCATTCATTTATTAATGCTATGTTTGAATACATGAGTTTGTAAATCTTAAATTAATAAATGAAGTCCTAGATATTATAAACACAGTGCAAAGGTAATCATGAAGGTGTTCATGATGTGAGATGTCTATTGCATGCAAATATGTTAATATCTAAATATCCCTAGTCATAGAATTAACAAGATAGGACATTGTTAATTCGGACAGACTAGCACATGTTATGCTTCTTGAATGGTTCAAGCAATGGTTCTCATAATTGTGATTATGGATGATAATCAAAGCTAACATGTGGATGCTTGTTAGAGGAACAAGTTCATTGGAGACCTGCAAAGAGAATCCTCATATGGATATTAAATCTATGTCAGTGAGGAATCTCTTCATAGCAGTTGTGCAAGTATCCTTGGACTTGAGATCACCAAAGTTATCTTAAGTAGCAAGTGGTATACTTTGACTCCATAACTGATTACTTCCAACTGGGAGTGATAATAGTTAGGAGATTGGGTATATCATGACCTACTTGAAGATAGTTGAGTGATTGACAAAGGATTCACCATCCCAGATTTAACAAGGGAAGTTATCTCACATGATTCTATAATTAACTTGTTCAGTGAATCTCTGGCCAGAGTAATATGCCGAGATGGATGGAGATCCATGAAGGACATTTTAGGAACAATGGTTAAATTAATAGAACATACATAATTAGATTTATATGAGTTGATAGAAATCCATACTCAGAATCTAATTGAGATAAGAGTGGTGAAAGGAGTAATTACACGGTAACTGTATCTATGGAAGGGTACAGTCAAACCACATGACTTTCCTGACATTTGGGTAGTCATGATGCCTAGCTAAAGGCCAATCATGACTTGTATAATGATGTATCAAAATATCAATAGAGATTGATAAAATGATTTAAAGGAGTTTAAATCATGTGAGTTTTGAATAAAACTCACAATTACATATTATACTGCCAACATGGACAGGAACCCAATAGGTCACACACATATATAGAAAAGGGTAAAATGGTAAAATGACAAGGATAATAATATTTGATATTATTATAAAGGTAGAGAGGAGAATATGATAATAATTAATTAAAGAGTTTAATTAATTATGATCAAATAAAATTGTCCGCGGAACTTTTGGGAAATGTTTTGCAAAATTGGACCTAATTGAAATAATGTATTTTATGATTAATTATTATTGTCTTATAAGTGTTATAAGACTACTATAAGTGTTATAGGACTGATATAACAATTAATAGGACCATTGGAGAAATTATAAAGGGCCAAAGGAATGAAGAAGTTGGAGGAAGCCCTCCAAAAGAGGGCTACATGCCAACTCCATATAGAAGGGCTTAGAGGGCTTTTTCTTGGACCAAATTAATTTATATATATTACATAAGTGTTATGGAACTCACATATTTAATTTGGTTGGATTTGGAATCCATTTGGGTATTTAAATCCAATTAGATGCACAAAGGGCCTAGTTTGTGGATTTTGTGCATGGTCTTTTATGAAAAGATTTAATTTGGATTTAATTAAGCCCAAATGATTATAATTAATTCCAGAAGCCCAATTAATAATTCTCCAGCAATTTTAAAGAGCCCAATCTCATTAAGGAGTTGGAATTTTAACCTAACTATAAAAGGCCAACTAATGAGAATTAGGGTTAAGTGATTAAAACAAAAGGAAAGTCTTTTCTCTTAATCTCTCTCCCTTTTTTTGTGCCACTTCCATTGCTAGCCTCTTGGATTTTGGCCACTCCTTGTATTACACCAATTTGTTGGTTCAATTTACCCCTCTCTAGTGTGGATTACTCATTAGAGGTGTTCGATTTTGGACACTGTGGTTTGCGACAACCCGGTGCGAAGTAAAATCAACTGTTCAACAAAAATCAAAGGTGATTTTTCTTATTCTCATATAGTTATATTGTGTATTCATGGCAAGATCAGATCTTATGGTTAAAAAAATTTTAAAATTCCGCTCATGTATGTGATGCATGTAACCATTAAATTCCAACACAATCTAGTAAACATTTGTGATAATTGAGGCAATTTTACATTTAATTATCTATAAAATTCTAACAAAATTTCGACAGCATTCCAACTAAGAATGTATCTGCCCCTTGCATAAGAAAAGCAATTTAACAACACCACAGGCCATCAACGGTTGCCAAGCAAACCAATTTGAATAATTATTTTATGCAAATGTGAAGGTAAAAGGGTGAAAGGTTTACCATCTTGGGTCAGGTAATTTTGATTACAATGTGTCAATCTAAAGTTAATCTCAACTTATATGTCGATGTGTTCATATTGATTTAAAGGGATACGAAACTACAAAATATACAATGCTAAACCATATAAACTCTCAAATCTTAATATGGCACTATATGTATACAAGAAAAAAAAATGTAAATTAAAAGACCTAATTTTTCATTTAAATCAATTCCACTAGCATTTAAATAGTGTAAAAGATCAAAATTTGAAGACTAGAAAAGAAAGAAAGAGAGAATATCAAGAAATTACTTGAAATGCAGAAATTGTAAATGCTAAAAAAAGTGGGCAAAAGTAAAATAAATTGCACCACGAGATGCACATCATCCCCAAAAGAAAAACTAAGCATATAGCTCAAAGAAGGGTGAAAAATAAGTTAAAAGCAAAGAAGAAAATGAGAAGAAACCTTTAAAAATCATCAATAATGGTTATGGGAAGTGGAGAAGAAGAAGAAAAGGAAGAGCTTTTCATTGTCAAATTTTTGAGCAACAGACGGGAAGGGTGTCTATTGGTCGCGATAGATGGCTGCCTCATACATCCCATCTATCACCTCTTTTCCTATTTTTTTTATTTTTTACTTTTTCTTTTTGTTATTATTTTAATTCATTATTTTATCATATTATTTGTCATATATTTCATTTTTATTCTTGTTTATTTTACACACCATTATTATATATTTATTTATCATTAATTATTATTTTTTATTTCTCTTTTTTTTTCAAAGTACTCCTTAAAACTTGGATACTTGATTTTTTGAGATTTTTGGTTTTGAAATCTTCTGGAAGATCTCACATTAGCAATAGGTCATTCGAAATTTTTGTAACATGAAAATAAAAGGAATGTAAGAGTATGTATGAGCAATATATGGGACATGCAGAAAAGATGCATTATAGTAGTCTAATGAGCATGTGTTACAGGCTGAGCTCTAGTGTTTAGTGTTTAAGAAGCCACCAACCCACCAATGATGGTCATCAACCTCATTTCAAAATCTTAGAACCTTCTATCTATCCTCTAATCAGGTTCATCTCATATTATTATAGATCCTGAAGTAGAAGCATTTAACCTTTCCCTTAGAGATGGAGACCTTATGGCTTTGTCTGTAACTCTTCCAGTATTATTCAGTTGCTCGTCATCCATTTCTAATTCTATTTCCTGACTACTTCTTGACAACTAGCTTAAAGTTAACTTAGAACTGATCTCTGATTCCAACCTTGAACTTGACCTTTACCCTAGCAACTCAAATATCGATCTTTGAAAAAGGCAATCATCTAACCCTTTTGACCACCTAAGTGAATCTGTGATGGCTGTAAGAATCAAACAGTAGGAGTGATGCATGATGGATGATGTGATATGCTTTTTCTAAAAGCTTAAATACCGTAAGTATACAGTGTACCGATTATAGTACTTCAGATATCGATCCCACGAGGAATGTTGATTAACATTGTACACTATTACTACTTGATTTTAATCTTATTTACAATGCTCATTAATTTACATAATTATGGAATTTGATCTTTTTCTCTTATTTATAATTCAATCTTTATCATGTAAGCCAAGTTGGAATAATGTTCTATATCGCATCTCTCGCATCTAAACTAGATTATGCCTTAAACATTCATTTATGGCTCTAAATCGCAGCTCTCGTATTTAGACAAGAATTACATAAACACACATTCAAAGAATAAAAAATAACCTATAACAACTATATCCACATATGATCTCTCAAACTATGCTTTGATAATGAATTTCCTATTAACTTTCAATAAGATGTTGCTCTCACTAACTCCCTTATTTATGACCATTATGATGATTTTCAGAGAAGGAATTGCACATCTAAGGTCGTCTTCCTTAACTTATATTGATACTAATAAACTTTTAATAGCAAATACTACATATAAAGATAAATGAAAGATAAATGAATAAATATGATTATTGATATTCAAATTCCTAAAAAAGAATTCATAATAATAACAAAGAAAAAGTAAAGATTAGAAATAAAAGAAGGGGATCTCTCAACCCTTCTTCCCTTCACCTAGTGCAGTCTTCTTCCTTGTATTTGCCTTCTCTTCAAGCCATAAAACTAAAACTAAAACTACAATTATTGTCTTCTAATTATAGTTTGAAATAAGAAAATAAAAATGATAGATTCCTCTTTCTATATCTTCCTTGAAATAACTTCCAGGGTATATATATGTTACTTTATTTCTTGTACCATTTACATCTTGATAGCCTGCCTAAGTACTAGTTCAAAAGGTGGATAACGAGAGCAATGGATACCTGAAGGTATCAAACTATGGATATTCGAAGATATCAAACAATAGACCCAAACGGGGTCAACATATAGCAGTTGCGACTGTATCCCTCTAGGCATGCTTATCTAATCCACAACTGAACTAAGACCCGCAGGCTTAACTTTTTAAGACATCTCTTAATTTAACATATTCTTCTTTTCTTAGCACATCATTTGGCTTAAAGCCACTTTTCATAAAAGAATGCATATCATTATTTTCATGCATCAATGTTGAGCTTTAGGCTCCAATAAATATGGATGCTATCATATGATCGTATGCTTGCATCAATTTTCTTTCATTCATATCATAATAGTTACATGTTTATGCAACAATAACAACACATCAGCTTTTATGAATAGCATTATATGTACCCATATGCACTCGTACATATACGTGCAGTTTAAACATGGAAATACATGGTTCCATTGCTCATACTTATTCGTATATTAAATCAAGCAACTCTTCATAGGATGCTCGAATTAATTCTACCACATATACTTACATAACTCAAGAATAATTCTCAAAGACGTACCTTGTTATTACTTGCCGTGAGTAGTTTCCCTATTCTCATAATTAACCACATTACAACATAATCATATATAGCAGCATTCAAGCATTCATGATCCATATCATCGAAAGAATAGGTTCTCTTATAGCTTAAAGTCAACACTTATTCATCTTTAGCCCTTTTTGCTTACTTTTATAGTCTATTATAACATAGGAACCAAACTATCTACCTTGACATTATCAAATATAGCATGATCATCTTATTTGTACTTTCTATTTTATAACATTATTTTCCTAGATGAGTTGTATAAGATTATATCATCTTAATCGTTAGAACATTACTTGAAGACTTTAAACTTTCATTTTACATCAAGGTTCACTAGAGTAGAAACAACAGGTTATACACTTTAACATAGTCATATATACTTTAATCATCTTACATGTATTTTTCATCTTATAACATTTTATGCTTAGGTAAGTTGTGTAGGGCCATTTCATCTTAGTCGTAGACACACTACAAATGCTCTTGTGCTAATCATATTGTATTATAGGCATGAACAAACAATGAGCAGATTATTAAACAATACTGCTAAACATTAATTCTTCTTGTGACCTAGAGTATAACCAGGCTTCTATGATTTCATAATTTATCATAGCATGTGATGTTCCATTTCTTTTAACTCGGACAAAGTGACCTTACGACTATTCTCTTATTATCACTAGGTTAAATCATAGTATTTTATAAGACTCATTGTATAACATATCATTTAAGTTACTATATTGCATCATGTTTTCTCACTTCGATGCTTATTAGGCCTTATCATATCTTGTTGCATCATAATCCACATTAACATTGTCATGTGCATACCCCTCAAATTTAGAGTTCTAGTGAACCATCATCACTTAACTCAATGTGTTTGATTACTTTAAGTTTCGCACACCTTATATGTGTGTGAAGGTTCCTCAATAAATGATCATGCCTTATGCATCTTTTGATAGCTTACAGCTTAATTCAATCTTTATCCTATTATAATAACATATTGGTGGCTTAGATTACTTACAACTTAGTTCCTTTTACTTTCTCTTACCATGCCATTCATGTCATCTAACTTTTGATAATGCTTTATCTTATGGTCCTGCTTTTCTAAACTATACATCTATAGACTTTAACATGTAATATTGGCTTTTAAAATCTATTAATCCATCAAAATTTAACTTACCTATTAACCATTACTTTGTGAGCAATCATCATCCTCACATTCATGACTAACTTTATTCACACTATTTATGTAACTCTTTTAATAACATTAAGATATCATCAACCTTAGGATTATGGGTGTTGTTATTGTTGAGGAGTATGTGTACAAGAAGCACATGTGGCAGTGCAATAAGGAAAATAATAGGTTATGCTTGGCCATAAATAGCAAGGACAAGGGTAATTGGTTGTGCATTTCCAAGAGAAAGAGTGAGTGGCCATGTGTTTCAAAGAGAAAACTACACACATGGTCGTATGTTTCCAAGAGGAAACACACATGTGACCGTGTGTTTCCAAGAGGAAACAAACATGTGTCCGTGTGTTTCCAAAAGGAAACACACACATGGCCATGTGTTTCCAAGAGGAAACACACATGTGGCTATGTGTTTCCAAGAGGAAACACATGCGTGGCCATGTGTGAGAGAATGAACATTATGACACGGCCATGCATCCCCAAGGGCAATTCACTGTGTGTTCTTGTGCAAGGAGGAGTGGAACTTCAAGTGGTCGTGCATGGGAAGAAGAAAAACCACACGTGGCCACACATAGGGAAGAAGAAAAACATGTGTGGACGTGTGTTTCAAAGAGAAAATGCACCCGTAGCCACGTATGAGAAGGAATGAGGAAAAATACAGGATAAATTTAAAACCCATATTTCACTTCCCCTCTTACTTATATAATCATTTAAGTTTTTAAGCATACCATACTCATCAAGGCTTATAAGATTTATCCCTTAAACTCATTAAGAAAGACACATACTATAAAAGTGTTAGAACCCTAGATCATTGACATGAACAGTGCCAAAACTTAACTCTTATACCTGGCTTTTGAAGCTTTAAGCCTCCTTCACTCCCCTTGATCCATCCCTTATACTCTTGATTCCCTTCTTCTCATTTATAAGCTTAAAACACCCAAAAACCATAGGTTTTCTTCTTCAATCCCATAACTGAGAGAGAGAGAGATCTCCCTCAAAATGCCGATCCAACATTTCACAAAACCCCTAAACCCTAAATAGATGAGTAGGGTAAATATCTCCCCATGGAAAATCCAATAATACCCTTATACATTTTTATCCCTTAAAACTCATTTTCTTAACATTTAACCCCCAAACTTCTTATTTAATTCAATTGCATCCTTGCTTACTATTTTAGCTACACTCCAATACACATGTGCCTAATTACCATTATATCCTTAATATGACTTAACTTCATCAATACAAAATAATCTAATTTTGCCTCATCAAACCTTAATCTTGATTGATTAACTATAATCCTGTTAGGGCCATGATTGGGTCCTTACACTCCCATTAGCAGAATTCATATATAACAATAGTTACCAATCCAACATCAAAATGGTACCATTTGAAGCACTTTATGGTAGAAAATGCAAAACACCTTTGTGTTGGACCAAGCTAAAAGAGAATAAGCTATGTTGAGGAGGTATCAGTCGGATCCTTCACATATCATAACACCCAAGGAAGTCCAGTTGCAACCCGACTTGTAATATGTTGAAGAGCTAGTGAGAATCTTAGCCAAGGAAACCAGACAGTTGAGAAATAAGAAAATTCCACTAGTCAAGGTGTTTTGGACATGCCACAATATGGAAAAAGCAACTTGGGAACCAGAAGAAACAATGAGATAATAGTATCCTTAACTCTTTAATCCAGGTAAATTTTGAGGACGAAATTTTTATATAGTGGGGGAGTAATATAACACCCTAAAATTTCATCTATTATGCACAATATATTATATAGTGTGCACAATAACCTTAGGACTATTATCAAAGTAATTGCACTAGCATAATATAGAGAAAATCATAGAGGCTCAATGGTTAAATGTGCTCACCCATGAACAATCAGGGGATGGGTGATCGGTTTGGAAAGTATAGTTAAGCATTTGATGTGGTAGTATAGGTTAAATGGAGTCCAGTGGTACAATTTGAGAAGCAAATAAGCTTAGATAGATCCCCAAACGGAGGAGAGAAATAATTTTTAAGTTACTGTAAAAGGGTTGATAGAAAGTTTGATCGAGCTTCAGAATATTCTACAAAGATCCAAAAATTATTCTGATCACATAAACTCATTATGAATATCATAAATAACCTGTTAGAAATAAATAATAAATTTTCTAATTTTTTCAAAATTTCAAGTTTTGGACTGACTAAATTTATCTCCAAAGCTAGAAGTATACCAAAACAATATCTAAATGAGCTGAAATTTTAAACACATCCTCCTACATATGCTAGTACATGCAAAGAAAAATTTTAGAGCACTCTGATAAGTAGACCATCGATTTCAGAAAATAATCAAAAATCGAGATCAGATTACCTAATGGGCTTAATTGCCATACTTTAAATATTTAAGGATATAGAGGTCATTATTAATAAGCCATAATCACCTACAAGTAGTACCACAATTAAAAGATATGTAGAGATCAAGAAAATGGTGACAAGTGGGTTAAAAATAAGCCATTAAAATAAATAGTAAATAGAGGAATTTGGGCCTTAGATTTGGTGGAATTAAAGAAAATATATAGGGGTCTAGAATCATATATAATTTTGCCCCAAATTCTATAATTCTACCCTCCATTCTCTAAGAAATCTGAAATTCCCATTTTTTGCCAATTTCCACCATTTTCTTCATTTCTTCTTCCTCCCACCAAATCTCCACCCCAAATTTTTACCACATACTCATGAGATCTTCCTTTAAACCATAGAATTTGAATTGTACCAAGGAGAAGCTTGGATTTGGAGTTATTTTAGAGAGTGGGAATTAAACTAATTAGGTAACATCTTATGTTTTTATTAAAACTAGTTGGGAAATTTGTTATGGCCTTGTAGAGCATGATTATAAGAATTATTTAATAGCTTTTAATTGCTTTAATTGATGGCTTAAACTTACTATTTTCTCTCTCCAAAATTCGGCCCAAAGAGGAAGATCAAAGAAAAGACAAAGGCAAAGAGAAATAAGGAGAGGAAAAGGAATATTAGGCCATTTTCAAGCTAATATAAGGTTAGTGGACATAATTTACACTTAATTTCATTTACTTTGGTGACATTTACACAAATTTTACATTATGTAACTAGATGAACTTATGTAGAAATGAGAAATAATTCAATCTAACATGCTCAAATGATGATTTAAGATGATTTAACTATAAATTGATGAATAAAACAAAGTGGAACTAGATGATCCTAAGTGGGTCGAATTATGTACAAAGGGAAAATGTGAGTTAACTTGATAATAAATGAAATATTTGATGTAAAGTATATAATATTATAGGTGGAGAATATAGTAACATTGATTAGAGTTAAAAAAGTTAAGTGTACATAATTAATCATAATGCAAATGAAGAAGGGAACAAAGGATATATGGCAGTTCCTATTGAGGCCGAATGGTGTTTGTATGTATATCACCATGTTTTCTTTATTTTCACATGATATTTTATGTATTTATAACGAAAATATGATAATTAGGTATAATGGGATACAATATGAGCATTTACTGGTTGTGACCTAATGTGATTAGTAAGGAAAAACTTATAAAAATATGGCATAAGTTATAAAATATGGTTGCCCTTAGTGTATAGTGGATAATTTGAGACCCTAGGATATGATGGCTAGCCATATGGACACATATACCGCAGTAGTATCATAAGATTTGTTAAAAAATACACATATTGGGTAGCCAGCACACAAAATTGCAGTGGAGTAGTAGGATTACGGCAAGTGGTCCTTCCACCCAAACTGGAGTTGTCGGATCACGACAAGTGGTCCCTCCAGTCCACTAGTAGCATTAGAGTCCTTGTCCTATATATCCAGTTCGAAGATTTTCACTGGACACATTAGGGGCAAAATTGTAATTTAGTGAAAAATTAAGGACTAAATAGTAAATTATGCCTAAACTATGTTAAAGATGAAATAAAATAATAAAATACGTGAAAATTGGAGTTAAATGGGCTAAAAAGGGCAAAAATGTAATTACGTAGGAAAACAGTGGTAAAATGGTAATTTGACATCAAAAATGTGATTAAAAGAATTAAATTAGTTTAATAAGTGAAAAAGGCCAAAATGGTAAATAAAGAAAAGTGCAGGGACTAAAATGTAATTTATTAGCTTATAAGTAACGTAAAGACTAAATGGTAATTTACCATTTAGAATGGAATACAAGTCTAAGAAAATAGAATGATCAAAATCGGAGTTAATTAAAGTGAAATATAAAGAAAAAGGAATTTAGGGACTAAACGGTAATTTTTCACAAGGTTAAGAAATTTGATAAATTAAATAAAGAAATTAATTGTAGATTTAATTAAATGGTAATTTAAAAGAAAACAAGATTTAAAATTTAAACCATTATGGCAAATATAACACCAGGGGTATAATTGCAATTTTACTTAAAGTAGTTTAGTGGATGAAATTTTGTGTAGATGTATCCACCACTAGGCAACGAAGTTGCTTAGTGAGTTGTTTGTTTTGACTGCACGTAGGGATAGATTAAAGAGATGATAGCGAAGGAATGCAAATGGCATGTACATAAGAAGACTTTTTGGACTTGTAGTTTTGTGTGTATATGTATATTTGTGCATTGCGTAATGTAGCTAGATATTGTATTTTAGACTCGATGTATGAAATGTGGCATGTAATGAATATTAAATGTTAGTAAAAGTAATAAAATATGTGTGGTGAATGTCATGTTGCGTTGATGAGTTGTGAGTGATAATAGAAGTGTAATATATGTAATTGGAGTATTAGAGGCGGAGTTTGCTATTAAGGAATGTTAATTTGAGAAATGTAGGTTTGGGTAGCATGAATTATAAGCTATCATGCTGCCGAAATTTATACCAAATGAATAGTAACTTTGCAACATTAAGTAAATGTAAAAATCAGATTGTTAAATTAAGCTACCATCTCATTATCTAAATTAGACAAGGTATTAATATAACGTTATGATAACTATAATGATATCGTCCAAGCTATAGCAATATGATTGAGTGTCACACAATTTGATTCTATAATAGTTTAATTCATTAATTTAATCTATTTATTTACCACTTTTTTTAATTGATTGACATATTTATTTAATTTATCACAATACATTGTGTGATAGAGGAGAGTGGATTATTGTTTAAAACCCAATTATAAAACAACACAAAACCATGGTACCAAGTAAGAGTGATGTCTCGAACACTAATCTCTATTCGAGCATCAAAATATCGAGATTCCTTTCCCAACGTTTTTTTGGGTGACGACTCCATGACACCTACCTCTTTGAGCCCATTAGTAGATGCCTTCAAGAGTTTACTGCCAACAACAAATTGGGGCTAAATGCCTCTTTATTGTGAAGTGGCCAATTTTGAGTTATATTTAGCCTCTTCTAATCTTGGACCTTAAAAGTGGACCTCCAAGAAACCAATAGGAAATGAGCATGGGCTTTAGTGTGCATCACAATGGCAAATCCACTAGGGACTAAAGAGACCTTGTTCCTAAAGGTACTTTTGTTAAGTTCTTTATAATTGGGTTTTTTTAATTAATCTTATCTCCTATCTAAATTGCATTTTTTACATACATCCTAAAGCTTTAGAATTAAGTTAGGTAGCTTTTTTTAGCCTCGGTACTATCCTGAAGCATGCCCTATGTTGAATCAATGTAGAGAGGTGTCAAAGAGACCCACCAGCCTAAATCTAGTATCAAATGGTATATAAAATGGTAACCTATCGGTCATTATGATTGTGATGAACTAGACCTATTAGCAAGGACCATACTTGGGTAGCCCTAAAGTTTCATCACCTTTGATTCAATCTCAATGTATTGACAATAGCAACTTCCCCTAGGTTGTATAACTATAATAATCATTACCTGCTATGTGGACCTTTATCTATTAATAAAATTCAAACAAATTAGGGCCTTGGCAAGCTCTACACAGCTTGTATGAGTTAGTCAGAATACATAATGATCGAAACCAATACACTTGTGTTTTTAATTAGAGGGATTATGTTGTCGGTTCTCCACCATGCACCATACGTGTCTATTAGGTACCTTATTGACCCATAGGCTAAGATTACCTAGGAAAGAGATTGCATGACCTCCTGTGTGGGAGTAATAAGGGTGGAAGTTTATTATTAGGCTTATGTGTTATTGTGATTGACGTCTAACAAAAGCATTCATTGCATCCATACATCATATATATATATAAATAAATACCATGCTCATGCATCATTCATCATGCATCACTCCTAACATTTGATCCTTGCAACCATCATATGTTCACCTAGGTCATCTAAAGGGTCAGGCATTCTCCTTGTTTGGAGAACAATGTTCAAGTTGCCAAGATCAAGCTCAAGTTTAGAGTTGGGTTCAGATGTTAGTTTAAAGTTAAGTGTGAGCAATCAAGAAATGGGAACAGAGATAGATGATGAGCAGTTGAATGAAATTGAAAGAGTTATTGATGAGATAGGAAGGTTACCATCTTTAAGGGAAATAGTTGGATGCATCTATTGCAGGGCCCTCAATAATAAGGGATGATTTGGATAAGAGGCTAGATAGGAGTCTCTAAGACTTTAAGGAGAGAATGCTAGCTTTAATTGGTAAATTAGTGGCCTCTATGACCAAATGCTATAACTCAGCCTATGGCACCTACTCATAAGATAGTGGAGTTGACGAATGTTAGAGACACTATTGTAACAGATGTTACCATGCTTCGAGACCTGCCAAGGAGGGAGAGGAGGCATGATCCTAAGAATGATTATATTAAAGAGAATGATAAAGATTATGCTTCCCTAGTGATGAGTATAGGGAGTAGAGGTCCTAGTACTGAGGATGCATCCTTTAAAAAGTTGGAATAGAAGGTTGAGCCCATGTTTAGACTGTTGTCTCCTAGTAGTGGGATGAACCCTGAGGATAGGGACTTAGATAGGGATGAGCCACTACCCTAGAATTTAAGATGCCTAATTTACCACGATTTAATTGTACTTTAAATCCTTCAACACATGTTAAACAATATGCACTGATCATGAAAGGGACCGCCTTAACCAAGAAGTAGAAGGTGGAATATTTTTGTTTGAGTATAACAGGGCCTGTGATTGATTGGTATTATGGGTTGGATAGGCGCACCAAAGAGGATTGGGATTTACTAACTAAGGAGTTTCTTAAGCAGTATAACTATAGCACAAAAATGGAGGTTACCTTGGATGATCTTGAGTTAATCCAATAGAAACATAATGAATCTTTTCATGAGTACCTCACAAAGTGAAGGAACCGGGTAATGAAAATGAAGAGAAAGCTTGACATAGCTTACTAGATTAGGCTTTTTATCTAAAATCCAATTTTGTACTTGAAGGATGGCCTAAATATGAAAGGTTTAAAAGGTTGGGAGTATTTGAAGGATATATCCATAGAACTTGAGGGTGAGTATTTAGCTAGAAAGGCGAATAATAAGAGTGAAATAAGGAATTTTGGCAATAACAAGATAGTTAGGAATAGCAATAGGTCAAATAAAACTGAAAAGATAGCTAAAGTGTCCATAATAGAGGCTAGTCAGAGGCAATATTCTAACCTAGGTAAGTCACTATCTTAGGTGTTGGATCAATTGTGCAAAGAGCGAAAGCTTCAGCCACTCCCTTCAAGACCTGCGAAGAGTTAAGGGTTGCCCAACCATATGGAAGATCAGTATTGTGCCTACCATCAATATAATGGGCTCCTAGATGACTACTATTACACCATGAGGAATAAAATTCAAGAATAGAATTTGGGATCTGATGGACAGTAAATAGATTTTAGATCTTAAGAAGAGGGATAAGAAGAAGAAGGGAGGGTATAATGTTGTGCCACCTTCAGTATTCATGATTGGATCTAGCCTGCCTAAGTTTTATGTCATAAGAGACTTGTATGGGAATGAGTACATGGCTGTTATGCATTCTAGCCCTAAAGTAACAAAGCCAAGTGAAGAAAATCGACCAGTTTCAATGACTGATTATTGGGATACCCCCACTGAGAGTGAGGATGAAGGGACTTTGGTGCCCATTGATATCTAAAGTTCAACGAGAGAGAATGAGGAAGAAGTAGGGGGAGAGAAGAAGGTAAAGGTTGTCACTAAAAGTGGAAGGGTGGCCCTAGAAATTGAGAAGCAGCTAGCTCCTACAGTAGTGCTAATAGTGAAAGAAGTCAAAGAGGATTAGATAATCAAAGAGTTGAAGAAAACAAATGTTTAAATTTCCATTTGGGATTTTTTGAGGCAATGTCCCTCGTACAGACAAAATTTGATGGAAGCCTTGAGTGAATATACTATTGCCACTACTATTTCACCCTTTAAGCTACTGGATTTAGTCAATGGAGGAACAAGAGAGAATGTTGTGTACTCTAATGCTTATTTTCCCACTGAAGGAAGAAATCATAATCGTCCTCACTACATTAAGGCTCAAGTGAATGGCAAGCACATAGCCTATATAATGGTAGATGATGGCTCTTCTATCAATGTCTATCCCTTGGTGGTAATTCGTACTTTTAAGCTGAATGAGAATATATTGAATAAGTCTGACTTAACCATCTCTTCTTATGATGACTCTAAGAGGCAAGCTGTTGGGACCTTTAAGGCTTTAATGAAGATGGGACCTATCGAGACTGAAGCTGAATTTTTTGTATTGCCAATTCTTACTAATTTCTTTGTGCTTCTGGGAAGGCCATAATTCTATAAGTTGGGTAGTGTGCCTTCCACATTGCATCGGATGATCAAAATACCTCACAATGGTTAGGTAGTAACCATCAAAGATGCAAGGGAGAACAAGATTTTTGTGCTTGAGATAGAAAAATAGCATTTTAATGGGTTCTATGTGCAGAAATTGAGGGTAGTTTCGTTGACAACCCGCAAGTGATCAATATGTTAAAGAAGATGAACTTCCTTCTTGCGGCTGGTTTAGGCAAGAACTCTCAGGGAGCTCAGGCTACTATAGCTGCCAAGGGTTAGAAAGATAAGAAAGGGTTAGGTTTCATTGATCCTAATTAGAAAAATAGGAAGAAGGAAGTAGTGAAAGGCATTCCTAATATTTCCTAGAGCTTTGTGCTAGCTTCAAGTGTCTGCCTTTACTATAGAAAGAATGAGCTTCAATTGATAGAAGATGAGATAGTGCTAGGTATTGAGTTATTTAATGATGTCTTATATTGGGAATATGGGATTATTAAGTAGGTTGAAGATTTCTAGGATGAGAGGATCCTTCTACATCATTCGGCTTGGGACAAAGAGGTGCCTGAGGAGATTATAATAGAGAAGCTGCTTGTTGTTGAGCTAAAAGGCAAAGAGAAAATCAAAGTTTAAGGTTCACCCAAGGCTAACTCAAATGCTGGAGAGATGTCTAATGGTTATTTAGGTTCACCCAAGATTGAAGAGGATACTTTCATTGATATTATTTATGTTCTTGAACTTTTTCATGAGAACAATGATTACCCTTTTGATTATATTAATAAGATGAACAATTTTTCTGACTTGTGTGATGTTTCTTCTAATTTCAATACGTATGATTATTGTCATAAATCATTCATATTTGACATTAACTCAACAAACATGTGTTCATTTAATCTCAAAATAAAAGAAAACCCAAAAGAAGTTTCATTTGCATCAGATATAACTCCTAAAGAGAGAAAAAATTGAGAGAATATTGAAAAAATATGAAAAAGTCTTTACCTGGACCTATGAAGATATGTCGGGGATAGATCAAGAAATCACTAAACACACCATCCCAAATTATCCAGGGTATAAACTAGTTAAGAAAAAACATAGAAGACTTAGGCTAAAATGGGCTAAAAAGGTTAAAAAGGAGGCTACGAAGGAAATAGAGGCTAAGTTCCTGGTGGAAGTTTAACACCCTACATGGTTGGTAAATGTGGTTCCCGTGGCAAAGAAAGATGGAAGAGTAAAGGTCTATTTTGATTATAGGGATTTGAATAAACTTTGCCCTAAAGATGATTTCCCTTTGCCTTACATGGATGTGTATGTTGACAGTGCAGCTGCTTGTCCTAATGGGGTCATGCCTTTTGGGCTAAAAAATTCAAGTGTGCACCTATCAGAGGATGGCAACTTGAATACTAGATGATTTGATTCACAAAGAGGTAAAGGTGTATGTGGATGACATGATGATCAATTTGGCTGCTTGTGAAGGCCATTTTGAGGCATTAAAAAAGTTCTTTTAAGGAATCGACAAGTATAACCTCCGCTTCAACCTGAAGAAATGCATCTTTGGAGTCACTTTAGGTAAGCTCTTAGGACAAGTGGTGAGCTAGAAAGGTATAGAGGTAGTTCCTGACAAGGTAAGGGCCATTAAGGAAATATCAATGCCCTAGAAGGAAAAAGAGGTCAGAGGGTTTCTCGGTAGGATTCACTACATAAGTAGGTTCATAGCTAAATTGATTTTGATTTTCCAATCAATATTTAAGCTGCTCAAAAAAGATCAACCAGTGGTTCTGAATGAGGATTGTCAAAAGGTAGTTATTACCATCAAGGAATATCTATTGCATTTGCTAGTGTTAAGATTGCCTCAAACAAGTAAGCTTTTGATTTTGTATTTAGCCATAGAGGATAGTTCGGTAGGAGCAATTATGGCTTAGGAGGATGACTTTGGGAATAAGTATGTAGTGCACTAACTTAGTAAGAAGTTTCTCCTTTATGAAGAAAAGTACATAAAAGTTGAAAAGATTTGCCTAGCAGTCATTTGGGCATCAAAGAAACTGACACACTACTTCCATTCATATAGAATATAAGTTATGGCTAAGCAGAACCCTCTCAAGTATTTACAAGAAGCTCTCTTACTCCTAGGGAAGATAGAAAGGGTGGTTGATCCTCCTATAAGATTTTGATATCAAATAAAAAACTAGAAAAATCATTAAAGGGAGAGTGGTAGCAGAGTTCCTAGCTGATCAACTGTTAGAAAGGAAAGAAATGACCTACAGGTTCCTTGATGAGAACATCACAGCCATAACAGCTCAAGGTTTGTAAATGTGCTTTGATGGGGCTGTGAACAACGAATGAGCCAGAGTAGGAGTAATCTTGGTCACCCTAGAAGGAGAGAAAATAATGCTAGTTAAGAAGTTGAGATATTAAGCCACGAACAATGAAGCCGAATATGAGGCTTGCATTTTTGGGTTGGGAGCCTTATTAGCTATTGACGCAAAGTTCACAAAGGATCCTTAGGTAGTTTATCAAGCTAGGGGAGAATGGTTAGTGTAGGAATAGCGATTTCTACCTTACCTCAAGTGTTTGAAGGCTTTGAGTAGCCAATTTGAGGTTTATACCTTTAGCTATGCTCCTAGAGAAGAACACTAATTTGTGGATGCTTTAGCCACCTTGGTGTCAATGTAGGATAATCCGAGAAGTGTAAATATGAAGCCTGCGCTAATTTTGAGTTTTGGTAAGCCATGTTTTAAAGATGAGCAAATTATTGATATTGAGGTAGAGGATGGGAAACCTTGGTACTATGACATTCAGAACTACTTAGAAAGGTCAATATTTCATAAAAAAAGCTACTCTAGAGGACCAAAGGATAACCCATAAGCTGTTGATTTAGTTTATTACAGTAAGTGGAGTGCTCTATAAGAGACGGCCTGATGGTATCCAGCTGAGGTGTTTAGATGAAAATAAGGCAAAAAGGATCATAAAAGAAGTGTATGCAGGTGTTTATGGAGCCCATATGAATGGTTTATCCATAGCAAAGAAGATCATGAGACACAAATTCTTTTGGCTCACAATGGATATTGATTATTCTAAGTATGTCAGAAAATGTCAACTATGCCAACCGTATGCAGAATTGAGACATTTACCCATTTTTGAGCTATGCAATCTTACATCATCGTTGCCGTTCACTGTATGGGGTATAAACATTATGGGTATGATTCATCTACTAGCTTCAAATGGACATAGGTTTATTAAAGTGGCTATCGACTACTTTACCAAGTGGGTGGAAGTAGAATCCTTCAAGAAAATAAATGTAAGAGACATGGATAAGTCATTCAGAGGAATTTGATATGCAAATACAGTTTGCCTCATCACATAGTATGAGATAATAGGTTACAGTTCTTCAGTGAAACAAGAAAGATGCTCATCAAATATAGGATCCAACACTATAGGTCTTCTCCTTATCGATTGTAGGCAAATGGAGCAGTTGAGGCAGCTAATAAGAACATTAAAAGGATTTTGTCTAAAATGGTTTGGACTTACAAAGATTAGGCCGATAAGCTACATTTTTCCCTGTGGGGTTATAAGACCACAACCAGAATTTCAACAGGAGCTACTCCATTTTCTTTGTTTTATGGGATAGAAGCGGTACTGCCATTGGAAATTAAGCATCAGCCCTTGAGGTTGATCTTAGAAGTTGAGCTAATAGAAACATAATGGCCAAGGCAAAGATTGTCACAGCTTAACCTACTAGATGGAGACAAAATGTAGGCATACTACCATAATTAGATTTATAAAAAGAGACTAGCCCGTTCATTCAAAAAAAATGTTAAAAAAAATCCATTAAAGGAGGAAGATCTTGTGTTTAAGCAGATGACACCTAGAATTCCAGATATTCGAGGCAAGTTTAGGCCCACTTCAAAAGGACTTTTTATGCTCAAGAAGTTGTTGTCCAAGCGAGCTGCCATTTTATCAAATAGTGGTAGCAATGAGTTTAAGGAACTAGTAAATATTGATAGGTTGAAAAGGCTTTATGTCTACGACTAAAAGAGAAAAAGAAAAGAATAAATGCCCCGCAAGTCAAAAATTAGAAAACGGCAGCTTTGCTAAGAATGGGCGCCTCATCAGGGTGAAAATCAAAAAATGCTTCCTTAACAAAAATTAGAGGCTGAGTGAAAATAATTAATCAAGAAAACCCAAGAGGGCTGATTGATGATAGGAGTTATGATGCTTTTAAAGTTTCATTTTTGAGATTTAATAATATATGTTATTGGGATAATATCAAATATTGATTATGTATACTAAAATCAGAAAGAAATGCCATACATAGATTAAAAACATTATTAATGTATCCAAAAGTAGTTTCTATCCTTTTCATATGTTTAAAATGTAAGAAGTTCAATAAAAGCAAAAACATAATCTATGATAATATCTGATCTAGTCTATCTACATCACATCTCTCTCTAGATACCTAAGATGAGAAAGCCTATTGCCAACTGCCAGGCTTGTAAACCACTACTTGTATGAGGCAGAGATGGTAAAGTCACAAGCACTAATCTTAGGAATGGTAGTCCTTATAAGAAGTCAAGTCCAAATTTTTTAGTAATACTCCGACAGGAAAGGAATAAAAAGCATGCTTCCTTGGAAACTCAACGGGCACCTAACGATGTCCTGGCTATCCCTAAACTAGCAAGTACAGCAAACAGTAATGTAGAACATGGCTTGACATAGTCCACATGAAGGGACACATCCAGAGGCTCCATCCCAAACTATAGAAGAGATGAGTAGCCAAGCACACCTAAACATATTGTCATTCTTTGTTAGTTGTGCCATCCAGTCAACTCCCTCCTAGATCGACTTAAATTTGTATTGTCTAAGGATAACATATCTTATAGGGTAGGTGCCCATTGCCCTTGCCTGAGGTAAAGGATCTAACCATAGATTCGACTTCTCATGTAGCCATATCTGTAAAAAAAATCCACTAGGATTAGTTGGGTTCATCTAAGGCAAAAGTAAGGCAAAGAAATAGGTGAAAATTCAAAAGGACGTGTTTTCCAATAAGAAAAGCTAGTATGAAAACCCACAAGGGGCACACTACCTTTAAAATAATGACTTACTCGAAATAGCAAGGGACTACTGATAAAGTAAGTGATGGGGTCATTATAAACAGCATCTAAGCCCATAATGGTTTTAGCCACAATCAAAGGGAATGGGTTATGCCTCCTACATACACCATCCACTACACTAAACAATCTATAATCCCTAATCATTATTTCATCATAATGCATAATAAACATCAAACAAAATAACAAAGCAATATAATGGCAGACTAGAAAGTAGGCACATCATCAAAGTTAGCCAGTGCATTTGTTAGTGGCTCTAATGAAAATGTCCTCCCTTAGGGCACTAAGCCTCTAGCCTCAGAAGGAAGGATGCTTAGGGCATAAGCCACCTTTATGGGAAAGCTAGGAATGAAAGAAGGCAGGCATACTTAGGTACTAAGTGTAAACCTAGCACCGACTATCTTTGCAAATTCCTTTGGCAAAGGGCACAACTCCTAGTGTGTGAACCTAAAGACATGAAACCTCATGTCCCAATGATGTATAGCAGTGAATATCAAGTTTATATCAAAAGATACTCTTCTCAAAAATCTCAAGTTGGAATATGGAGCCACAAGAGTGTCCTCCTAACTTTTTAGGTCATCCAATAACTGGTGTAATTTTGTAAGTGCAGCAGTCACTATGACAGCAATTCTCAAATGGTCAAAGTGTAAGAATAGTGGAGAAAAATAAATAACATAAAGGAAAAATAACCAAAAGAAAGAAAAAGAGAAAAAGAAGAAAGAGAAAATATATGGCAGATGCTTTCTTAGGCAAAAAACGTCATAGGCACAAAGACTAAGGAGGAATCAGCACTATTTATAGAAAAGGGTTGACAAATGGCCGTCCCTCAAATAGTGAGCCATAGCCAACCCTTCCGTAACCTCTGGATGGCCCAAAATTCATTTCTTCTGCATGTCCCATGCATTGTACTTACATATTTTTTCATTCCTTCTTATCTTCATTTTGTAGGAAATCTAGGACGCATATGCCCACAATAAAAAGTTTTAGAAGGTTCTAGACATTGAAAGTTTACAAATTTAAAAGGCATAATAAATTTTAGGGAGTATTTAGACTTTCAGTAAATATGTATAATTAAAATAAATAATATATGTATATAATGTATTTAAATAACATTAATGTATGTAATAAAGGTGAAAATAATGTATTTTTATGATAAATAATGTAAATTGGGAATTAAAAATAAAGGAATTAAACAAAAAGAGAAAAAAAGGCAAAAAGAGGTGATAGACGAAATTTATTATATGACCATCGTAGCTAGAGATAGATGGCCTGCTTGTCTGTCACTTGAAAATTTAGAAAATAAAGACCTTTCTTCTTTTTCTTCTTCCCCACTTCCAGTAACCACCATTTCCAGTTTCCAAAAAATTCCTCTTGATTTTTCCTCCCTTTCTCTCTTATTTTTGTCCGTTTTTTGCACTATTTGCGTGGAAATTCCTTGGGGATCAATGCACGTGTTAGGGTAGTGATAGTTCTACACTTCTTCATGTTTTTTATTTTTTATCTTCTCTACTTCAAGTAAGTGTCCTTTCACATTCTATTTTTATTTGTGCTTTAAATACCAGTATCTAATTTTTCAATGTTTAATTTACATAAGTTATAGTTAATGAATGCCTTGTAAATTAGATTGGTACAAGCCTATAGGAAAATAGACTTGAATTTGTGAACACTTATTTGCATGACACCATAGCTAGGAGAAAACATTTATATGTGAGCCTGTAAATATTATAGCTTGTAAATATTTTTACATCTGATGTAGGTAGTCTCTATTTAGACTTGTATTTTAAAATCTATTGTAATTAGACCAATAATTGTACCAAAATAGTCCAATATAGCTTTATTTTAATATTTTAATAATTTGAATAGCATTGTTTGGTGGCCAATGATGGTTTGTAGACTAGTTTGAAATGTTTTCTTATGCAGGGGGTAGACACATTTCTAGCCGAAATACTGTCAATTTTTTTAAAATTTTCATAAAATATAAAATATTTATCTTGCCTCATTTGTCATGCATGTTTCCTAGATCTCTCGATAATGGGTTTACGATGTTGTACTTTGTCTTATGGAGCTTAATGCATATTTCCATATAGGTTAGGTAGCTCCGGTTTAGGCTGGCATGCTATTGAAATTTTAATTTAATTTTTTAGTGCATTAATTTACTTGTAACCCAAGTCAGCCATAAGAAATTAATATTTGGTCCTTTTTTTAGGATATCTCGAAGGAATGCTTGTACGACTTCAGCCCCACCTACACCAGCATACATAATGCCCCAGTAGGCTCACAGGTATCAAGTACTACTACGAATTCAATTCATAGCCAATCACTTTATGTCTAGGAAAATCCTATAGTCTATAAGATTCATGGAGGAAATCGATGAGCTACTAGCTGCAGTAGGATGGATAGAGTTTTTTGCCCTAGATTTCCAGACTTATCTAGATGTAACTAGAGAGGTTTTGGCTATTCTAGAGTACGGAGATTTTGTAATACCCTAAAAATTTGTATCAGACATGTATGACATGTTATGGAGTGTGAACAACAACCTTAGGATAGTCTTTGGGGTAATTACAGTAGGATAGTATAGTAAAAGTTAAAAGTGTAGAAAGGTTAAACGTGCTCAGTCCAGGGGAATCCGAAGATGAGTGACGTGCCAGACAATTTGAGTTGGCACTAGATTATGGAAATAGGTATTAACTGAAGTCCGGTGGTACAATTTGAGATGAAATTGAGCTCCAATGGGCCCTCAAATCAGACAGGGAAGTTTTTACTTGGTACCATAAAAGGTTAACTAAAAGTTTAACCGGGACTTTAAAAATAGTAAATGACTTCTAAAAATCACCAAAATTTTCAAATCTATTAGAAATGGTTTAAATTATTATCTGAAAGTGAAAAATAATTTTTTTAATGAGTTTGAATTTTCAGATTTTTGACTGGCTGAATTTTTCTCCAAAGCTTGAACTATATCGAAACGAGCTCAGAATAATCTGAAATTTTAACCGCATTCTTCTTATTTTATTTGGAAATGTAGGAAAAATTTTAGAGCATTCTAATAAGTTAAACACTAGTTTTTGAAAAATGGTAAAAAAAATCTGGTTTAATTTAATTAACAAAGTTAAAGGACATTTTTCATTGGGTCAAGGGTATAAATGTCATAAAAATTAGGTTAAGAATTATTAGAACCAAAAATTGGGCTAGGAAATTAGTGGAGAAAATATTTGGCCAAAAATAGCTTATTTAGGTAAAATTGGGCCAAAGTGGTTGGACTCATGTATGAAAGATGGAAATATCAAATTTCTCTAAAGAAATCAGCAAGTTTTTGAACTTCTCCAGCCAGCTCCTTTATCTCCATTTTCCTTATTTTTCTTCAATTCTTTCTTAAGAAAACCTACCTAATCTTTCACTCTAAACAATTCTAAAATGCTAATTCCACCTAATGCCATCTCTAGAGCTCATTTGGGATGGAGTAAATAAAATAAATTGTAGATAGGAAGAAAGAAAACTTGGAGAAATAAATTAAAGTAAAATCGGCCATGGTGGAAAATCAAGAAAAGTCAAGGAAAATAAAGATGGGGAAGGCTACTTTGATGCTTTTAAGCAATATTAAGGTAAGTGAACACTAACTTACACTTTAATTCATCTAGAATTCCTTGCATCTTACATAAGCTTACATTATGTAACTATGGTAATCTTATTATTATTGTGAAATAAATTAAGACATATTAGTAAAAGGGTATAATAGCATATAATGACAAAGAATTAGTTGAGAAATCAAGCAAAGAGGGAGGAATTTAATGGTGTCCGAATAAAGTACTATGATGTATAATATTATTATTTGATTTTAATTAGCTTATCAAGTATAAAATTGTGTAGTAATAGGTTAAATAAGCATAATTCGAATGATGGGAGTTGGAAATAATTGATAGAGATAATGTTTGTTATGTGTACATAATGGTATGCTGTTATGTAACTATGTGAAGTTAGGCGAAATTTATGAAATAAATTGAGACAACTTGATAAAATCATGTCCTAACATAATATAAGTAATAAATGAGAAAAGGATCAAGCATATAAGTAGTGATCATGTCTTGGTTAACTTTTGTATCACATGGAATAACATGATAGTTTGATTTTATTTGGCATATGAAGCATAATTTATGTTTTTCGTGCTTGAATTAATATTAAATGATTGGTTTGAGATTAAAATTATATATGGACATATTGTTCATCATATGTACATAATGAATTGCTTAAATGTAACTACATAAATTAGAGTAGAATGGTGAAATAAATTAATATAACTTATTAAAATGATGAACTATCATAATATAAATGCAAATGAGTAAAGAAAACAACTAGGGAATGGTATATTATAAGATGGCCAAATTATGTATTAAACATAATGTGAGAGAATTTGATGATTAATGGTGTATTTAATAAGGATCAAATAATATAATGTATGGGGAATGCAATAGAAGTGATGAGAATTAAAAAGAATAAGTGTATATAATTTTGTATAAGTAGACATAATGGTGGAAGTTAAGATAACTTAGGGATTATAAGGTAAATTAAATATGTATGACTATATAAATGTTTAAAATGACATTAGAAACACATTTGGGGGGTAAGTGAAGAAATAATTACAATATAGATAAGAAATCACATTGTGGTTGAATAGTAAATGTGAGAATAATGTTATATTTTCATTATGATTTGATGTTATTGACTGTATAGGTTATGATTTCATATGTATTGTTGATGAAAATGTGATGAATAAGAATATATGGTATGATGCACAATGGTAATAATATAAAGATTGATGTAAAAATACAACCTAATGTGAAGTAATGAAAAAGAATGTGATTAATAATTCCAATAGGGGGTAAAATTGTAATTATGTGGGAAAGCAAGGACCTAGTAGTAAATTATACATAAAAGGTATCATAAGGATCATAAAGTAAGATATTAAGTAAAAATGGTAGTTAATAGTTCAAGAAGGAAAAATAGTAAATATGCAAATGACATGAATCAAATAGTAATTTATGCATAAAAAAATTTTTAATTAATGAAGTTAATTGTGAAATAAGAGTAAAAACAAGATTAATAGATCATAAAGGGTAAAATTGTAATTATGTAATAAACTGAGGGTAAAACAGTAATTATGCAAGAAAATAGGGAGCAAAAGGGTAATTTATGCAGAAAGGATATCAAAAAGGTGAATAAAGCATAAATAATACAATAAACATAATTGGAATATTCAAGAAATGTGAAAACATAATTAAGCGATGAGCTGGGGGAAAATCATAATTTGGCATTAAAAATATAATTAAGTTAAAATGGTCAAATAAGTAAAAAGGGGCATAATCATAAATAAAGGAAAAAAATTTAGGGATTAAAATGTAATTTACCATTTCAAGGGCACCTATAGGGACTAAAATGTAAGTGTACCATTTAAGATAAAATAAATGGTAAAACATGCAAAAGGAGTAATTTGGGATTAAATAAGTTAAACTATGGTAAGAAGAAAAATATAGGGATCATGATGTAATTTACCACTTCATGGAGATGTATGAGAACCAATGATCAGTGTTTAGCAAGTGTACTATATCGGCTAGTAATATAGGAAAGTAAGAATATGACCTTGAATATCGTACCTAAAGGAACATGAATTGCTAAGTAGAATATCTATAATTGAGTTAAATGTATCTGAGATTATTTTCCAAGTTTTTGAATTGAAGGCAAGAACTAAACTAAAATAAAGCAAAATAAAAACTAGACTAACATAAATTAAACACAGAACAATAACTAAAACACTTATGCTAAAGGAATTATCGACCTTAACCTCCATTGCAATAACTCAAATCAAAAGTAACACAAGTGATTATGGAAAATTTGGATAAAGAAAGCCAGATATCGTAGTCAAGAATATCATTCTAAGCATTAAACCATCTTGTTAAGTATAATTCAATACTTAGCATACAAATCCAGTTTTATACTCCTAGATATTTATTAAATCCTCTTTCAAGTGAACTTAAATCCAACCTATTCTTAGTTCACCTTTTTTAAGTATTAATCCACTCTTACCAATACTAAATTACGTCTAAATTAGAAAATAATCATGCTTCAATACTAATGAACTAACCCAAGAACATACATATCATAGATCATATATTAATCAATCATTAACTATTAATCAAATAAATTAACAATCAATCTCAATACAATCAAAGATAAGAAGTTGCTCAAGAACTAAGAAATAATCAACTTGCATTGAATTTAAGCACCAATTAAGTCATCACAATAAAAGTATGAGGGTTCAAGTTTCGCTCAGCAAAAGTAAAAAAAAAAAACTACTTACCGAACATGATTAAAATGAAAGAAAAACTAAAATAAAGAGATACAATACTCATGAAGCTTCAAACTTACTCTTGATGATTTGTCAGAATAATAGTAGAAAGCTTAAACTTTAAGAGAATTGCAAACTAAGAAAATAAGAAAAATTAAGCTAAAAATGACTATACAAAATTAAATAAAGAAACTAAGTTAAAACTAAAGAAAATTTATCATTAAGTGCCCCCCCTCCCCCCCACCCCCCTTCTTAGTCTTGGTGTCTTCAGCCCTTTTATAGCCTCCAAGGGAAGAGTTTTACATCTCTTGTGACTTCCTAAACTGAAGGAATTTGTGTTTTAGTTAAATAGGAAGTCTTTTATCACCTAAATAGGATACCCACTCAGGAGAGTGGTCTTGGTCACTCGGGACAGTGCTTTGTTTGCTTGGGAGAGTGACTATCTCAATTGGAAGAGTGCCTTAACCCTGAATAACACATGAATTAGCTTGGGTGAGGGTCAAAATCACTCAAGAGAGTGTTAAATCACTCATCTGAGAGAAGAAATAACTCAGCCGAGTGACCCTTGGCTATCCCTCATGAGTAAAAACTAACTTTCTCTATAATTACAATTTTGCCCCTAAACTTCTTCTTTTTACTTTTTAACCTATTTTCTCTGCAATTGGACCCTAAAAAATAACAAAACTAATAATTAAACCTAAAAACACACTAATTAACTAATTAACCTAAAATCGACTAAATTAACTCAATTAAACACATTAAAAGCATAGTATAATTCACACTTATCAACCAAGATGTAAATTTTACACTTAGAAAAAATATAAGTCAAAGGGAGCAAAAAGAGTTAAAATAGAGGTCAAACATGATGTATGGAAAAGTTAGGGGCCTAATTGTAATTTTGCTTTTAAGTTAGAAATTATGTGTACCTTAAAAGAAAAAAAAGAATATAAAGAAAATAAGTAGCAAAGTAAACAATAAGAAAGGTTAATTGAGGTCAATTAGCAAAAAGTAACTTAAAATGGGTAAAGTCATACATATGGAAAAGTTCTAGGACTAAATAGTAATTTGCCATCAAATAAGGGAGTAGAAGGTACAAAATGTAAAGTTTGAACTTAGAACAAAGTAGAAAAAAGAAGAGGTCAAAAGGGGAACATTAGAGTAAATTTAGTATAGAAAATAAGAAACAAGAAACTACAGAGGACCAAACAGTAATTTTTCTCTATGTAGAGAAATATGTGAATTTAAATAAAGAGATGAAGTAAGAAAAGAATTAAATTAAGTAAAATAAGAAAAATTAATTGCTGATTTAAAGAAATATAAGAATGAATTTTCAACTAATTAAATAAAAATGACATTAGGGGCATAATGGTAAATTTTAATTAAAGTGGCTCATAGAAAGTCAAAAGGACCAAACAATAATTTTTCTCTGTGTAGAGAAATATGTAAATTTAAATAAAGAGATGAAGTAAGAAAAGAATTAAATTAAGTAAAATAAGAAAAATTAATTGGTGATTTAAAGAAATATAAGAATGAATTTTCAACTAATTAAATAAAAATGATATTAGGGGTATAATGGTAAATTTTACTTAAAGTGGCTCATAGAGATGAAATGTTGTATAATTGTATCAATCATAGGTAATGGCATTGCAAAGTTGGGCATTGAGGAATCCACAATGAAAATGCAGTCAGCTAGTACACGAAACTCTTCTTGTAATGCAAAGACTTGTTGTGTTTTACACTAAGATTAGATAACTGACCTGTATTAAATTTTGTTGTATAATAAATGGAAATTAGTGGTAAATGTATGGTCCAATGTATATATGTGAATGGAAAATTTATACTGCATTGTAAAGATATATAGTGGTTGATTATAGAGATGTTAATTTGTCAAATTGCAGGCTTAGGTAGTAAAATCGATAGGTCATTATGCTGTTGAAATTTGTACCAAGGGAATAATAACCTAATTGAATGAATAATAAAGTTACAACAAAAACCAAATTGAATGGTAATGTATGATTAAAAATAGTATCGATAACCATTAATCAAAATTTGAACTTACAAATTAATGGCAAATAAACTAGTCATTAATCAATAAAATCGAAGAATAATCAACTGGAGTAAATGCAAAATGCCATTACGGAAACTCATAATGTACAAATGGATGAATGAATTTAGGGTGTAGTTCATTTTTGGGTGCTAAGTATCCACTACAGTATCATGCGCCGATGGTTTACTGAGGCCATGAGCCTTCTAGTGAAACCAGATGTTGTCACCCCCGACAGGATAGTGGATTAGACCTGATGGATAGGAATTGCACTCCCAGGAGTTATGTATTAGTTTGAAATGGTGAAGAGTACCATGTTAGCCACTCACACATATTGGTACATTCAGTGAGTACTATCCACATCTTATCTAGGCCGAACAGGGAGCCTCGGGTCAATTAGATCAACCGAGATCACCAGTTTGTGGGGAATGCATGAGCACATGAGGGTAGACATTACCTATGAGATCATCGCTTCCTTAGTTAGAGCAACCACCATGTAGATTTGCATAAGGGGTGTAATGAACAAATAATTATTGGCTCTGAGAGCATATGAGGGTAGATTCAGGGACGCACTTCAAGAGGATATCTACATCGATATACAGGTTACTCTTACCATAAGGATGATAGAGTTAATGTAGGGTCAGTATCGACCGTTGACCATCCCATAGACTAGGGAGATATATATTTTGGACCCTATAGTGCTAGATGCATTTGTAGAGGGAGATGATTAGGGTCAGGGTCAACCACCTTAGCCTCAGCCACCACGGGCACCTCCAGCTTAGCTAAGACACTAAGATGACCAAAGGAAGGAGCCATAGGAGCATCAAAGTGTAGATATTGACTTTGATTATGTGATTGACATATATATAGATCTTCAAGATCTCCTAGGTAAATCACCTTAGTTACCAGTACATCTGCGATCACAGATCAGACATCAGCGATTGTTGGCCGGGAGATTAGGTAGATTTTCTCCATATGGACATCCTGGGGCATCCACCTTTACTACTCCTCCACCATATAGGCATTTAGGTGCATCTACATCGACTGCTCCACTGCCATCAAGCACCAACAGACATCCACATCTATAGTGCCACTAGTACAACCGTTATCAGCTCCTTTGTTTGATGACATTTTGAGGAGATTGTCTACCATGAAGGAGACTATTGAGAGATGGGACCAAACTTTGCAGTCGATATTGGCTATAGTGCATTCTCTACAGGTTAAAATGGAAGCAATCAAAGCTGAGTTAGTAGCCATATGATAGATATTTGATGAAGCCTTATAGGTAGTTGATAAGTCACTCACCTAGATTAGGGATCAGGGTGGCCGCATTGAGAATGAGGTCCCCAGAGGGAGACAAGCTGTGGTTGAGATGAATGAGTAACTTAAGAGGTACATCCAAAATTCAAGGAATGACCTAATGAGGTACCTAGAGTAGCTCTCCAGGGCAGCCATCGGGGTTTGATAGGGCTCAGAGTGGCTAGTTGAGGTGATAACACAGGCTCTATAGCAATCAAACCTTATTATGCAGACCAATAAGCTGGCACTAATTACATACAACCAATTCATCTCGATTCTGTATGTCAACAAGATAACATTAATTGGATAGTCAAATAGGGGTTAACACATTGAAAAAATTATGGTAACTACCTAACCTAGGGTTAACACATCGATAAATTGATGTTAACTACCTGAATTAGGGTCAACTCATGAACAAGCTGACAATGACTACCCAACCAAAAGACTCACTACCACAGATGGTATGTGTTTTAAAATGATCAACCTAGAGACTCACTGCCTTGAATGGTACATGTTTTTAGGTAATCAACTAAGAGATTTGTTGCCTCAAGTAGCGTCTTTTTCATTTCACTTTGAATTTTGGCTCACTATGCACTAATGCACCAATTCTCCAAAATTAGGGACAGTTATAGACACCATGACCCGAGATAGCCTAGATTAGGATTATTCAATGATGAGAAAATAATATATTTATAATAAAGAGTATGGATCATAAAGCTCCGATTTGGATTTTTTTTTTCATTTTTCATGGAATTTTTATGATTTTCCAAGTGTTTTTGAAAGGTTTTAATAAAAGAGAAATATAATTTTCTCTCAAGTGATGATAGACGGTTGTCTATGATGTGGGACTCCCACTAAGGCCTTATGAGAATGTATATGCATTTAAATGATAATGACATTGATATATAATGGGTTAGTCAATGAATTATAGGTTGAGGACATAGAGGTAATTGCTTTAAAAGAAGAACGATAAAATGGTCATTTTAAATTAAGTCATGCATGTGATTAATTTTGAGAAAATGTAAGTTAAAGGACCAAATTGAAAAGTAAAAGAGAGAGTTTAGGGGAAGAGACATGAATTTAAGGGAAAAAGGGAGTTAAATGTAACTTTTGCAAATTCAATAAGTGGTCTAATGGGAGCAAGACACCTAGCCATTGTAGAATTTTCTCGAAAAATGAAGAAACTCAAAGACTTTAAGAGGGATGGCAGGCCACTTCAAGGAAGATAAAGGCAGCCATATTTTCTGTCAAAACCTAAAAATCCTAATCCCTAAATAACCCCTAAAATCCAACCTTATCTTTTAAGAGGAGAGAGAATTTAGTGGTTAGAATTCTTAAGAAGGATAGAGAAGCTAAAATAAGAAGCAAGAGGTGGAAAGCTTGAAGAAAGTGCTCTCAAGAGGTATGGGAACTTTGGTATTTTTATAGGTGTTTTCTATACATATATAGTGACTAGAAATGTTAATTTGAGAGCTTTAATTTAATAATGCATGAATATAATGGTTAGTTGGCTCAAACTGAAATAGGAACATGTATCCTCTAGTTGGAAAAATTTGTCCTTAGCTTCCCTAGGCCTATCAGAACTGTTTTGCCTATATCTAGAGTTTGAGAGCTCCAAATTGAGTAATTCTAGTTGGAATAGAAACTATATTCATAAATATAAATTTCATAATAAGTCGTAATGTCTGTTTCATAGCCTAAGATAGTTGAAATTTAGCTTGAACTCTGACTAGGTCGCATCCCCACCATTAGGAGTAGTCCCTATTTTATAATGAATATTTATCATTTTAGAAGGGAAAATGAAGTGATTTTTAATGATTTAGAAACTAGAAACATAGGATAACAACTTTTTAGTGGAACACTTGGCTTAAAAATGTTGTTTGCTAAGTCTAAAATGATGTATAAAGAGACATAAAAAAATTGGCTACTAGAATCATAAAGTAAAATAGGGCACTCATTGAGACAAATTTCTCTCAACTATGTGGACACTTATGTACCTTTGTAAATGGTCAAGACCAATTTTTTTCAGCCATTTGCCACCCTTTTGATAGCTTATACATGATTTTTAAGCCCGAAAAGTCACCAAAATTTACTCGAACCTTTCCGGACACTTTTAGGACAAATTAAACACATAAACAGAAATATACTAAGCCATGAAACACACATAATATAAGATTTAGATATTGAGAAATAATTTAAAGTGAACCCAAAATAAAAGTAAACATAAGTATATAAGTTATTTAGGCCATTACTTAGATCACACATCAATTTTATGCTTGTAACCAATGGAATTAAAGTATGAGAATAAAAATGAAGAATTTTGAGTTAAAATATGTGCAAGTATAAAGATAGATGTGTGTGTGTGTGTGTGTGTGTGTGTATAGAGAGAGAGAAATATATAAAGACGTAATAGGTTATGAAACATGTGAAATGGATAATAGAACCTTGAGATATAGTTATGATGAAATTTGAACATGCAAGTTAATTCAGGCTACTACCAAGCTCACATATCAATGTTATGTATGTAAACTAATGTCACTAGAATATATGAGTATTGATAAGGGTGCACACACATCTATACTTCAAATTTTATATATAAGCGTACACACAAATATGCATGGATATTTATATTTCCAGGAATATGCATTTATGCTCCAACTGCATTATTGTAGATAGGTATGGATATTGATGTATGTATATATATGTGTGTATATTGTGATGCATTAGACATGATGTAATATGCTCAAATATAAGTATGAATAGGATATGTACAAGATGAATCATACAGATATATGTGCATTGCTACATATACATAATAGTCTTTGTATGGATGTAACCCTTATGAGTACATCTTATAATCATGGAAATGATTATGCATGACTAAAGATGTTATAACTAGGGAATGTAAACTTATATAAGTGATTATAAGCTTATGATTATACATTGATGTTCGAAGCTATGTTGCTATGGTTATAAAGGATACTGGCATATGTAGACCTATATATAATATCAATTAGATTATACGAACTATAAATTATTTATAAGATTGTTAAGTATAAATATTAATGTTATATAAATGATTTATAAGGTATAAGTAATTTATAACAATATAAAGAAATGTATGAACATGTACATGATACCATACTCATAAATATGTTTTGCAATCAAGCTAAAGGTGTATAAGATGAAAAAGAGAAAATTAATGATAATTAAATTAAAAGGTTATAGTTGCATGCGTCTGTGTCTAGCTTATGGGTAGATAGGCATGCATATAAGGGTATATTGCAACTGCTACATGTTCGACCATGTTTAGATCCATAATATAGATTTGGCCTCATTTGGGCCTATTTTGGGTATCCTTTTATACCTTCAAGTACCATATGTATCGCCCATATCCACACACTCTCAGAGTAAGGTGCAAGCTTATTACAAGACATAAGAAAAACAATATAAAGAGTAATTTAACAAAATTATATGATAGTATATACCATGATCTGATATCCAACATCATTATATATATATATATATATATATATATATATATATATATATATATATATATATATATGAACTCATGCATAACATATGGAAAACATGAAAGAGAATGTAGTTATGTTTAAAAACATGAAATGTATAATGTTATCAGAACACATGTATACAATAATAACTATGGATACCTAATGTTTTCATTGCTTAAGACAATTGTAATTATATACATATCTACACACACAATTAAGCACATGTAATTTAATTAATGATTCAGTATACACTTCCAACTTTAATAATAAAGTCTTGTATGGTTGTTATGTAAATTTTATACTGTGGATCCAGACTGTATTTGACTAATATTATGCCTGTGTGTGTGAGCTATTGGAAACTACAGTAAGAGGTTATTTTCAAAATATTTTTCCTTTGTTCCCTACTAAGCTACTAAGCTTAGTATGGTTGTTTATCAATGTAGGTGCTTGTGGCTAGAATTCTTCCTGGTGGAATAAGATCTATTACAGCAAGGCCAATATTATAGGTAAGAAGAGACTAAGTATATGAAGTTGTATTTTATTTTGTCTTTGTAATTATATTGTACCAAGTAGAATGTGGTGTAAGAACATGATAAAAGCCAGTGTAGAGTAATGTAAAGTTTTCTTATAAATTTCTTATGATGTGCTAAGGAAGCTTATGCAAGATAGTATGTATGATGACAGGTATTGGTAGAGATTAGAGTCGTCTATACATTTTTGGTATCAGAGCACTAGGTTTATGCGATTCTGGCCAATAAGAGTCTAGGAATAAGTAATTATAAAAGGTTTTGTTTGTGTGTGTTGGCCTACTACAGATTGTCCCTGTTTTATTCTAATATAGGTTGAACCATGGATAGTTTGAAAGAAATTTGGAAGGGGATTAAAAAAATTAGTGATTCTAAGACTTCAAATCTAATTCACTCTGATTCTTCTATGGAATCTCAAGATAAGACATTGACACTTCTAGTAGAGGGCTTATTAAAGATGAACTGTAATTTGACTTAGATTTTATGAGAGTTAGCTGAACATAGAATATCAAGAGATGATGAAGTAAAAAATGCAACTAAGAGAAAAGGAAGTAAAGGTATAGAAAGAGTGGAAAAAAGTAAAAGAAAAGAAGTATTAGAAAGGCATTCTGTTGGTCCTGTATCTAGAAAGAGAGTTCGTATTACATAGTCAACATCAATTCCAAATACATCACCATATATACAAGGATTAGCTAAGTAAGATAGAAAAGCTCAAGCTCCTAAATGGCCGCATTGTTCTAAAAATCATTGGATTGCATGTAGAGTTATAAAAAAGGCTTATTATAGATGTAGGCATACAAATCATTTTGTCATGAATTGTTCAAAACCATGAAAGCAAGGTGGTACACCAGAATTGGATGAAAAGAAGTTTAATTTTCTAGTTGTATCACAAGAAGAAAAGGTAGACTATAGTGTAAGAAATAGAACTATAGAATTTACTATCTCAATACGAACTGGCCGGATGAGAATTTTAATAAAGCAAGATGTCAACAAAGAAACTCCTATATATATGTATATATTAGCTTTAATTACGTAAAAACATGTATGTTTTTTCGGAACATTAGATGAAGTGAGAATTTGAAGGTTGGCATGTATAGAGTGAGGAATAGGGTTTCTTGCTTTTATTGGTATGAATTAAAAGGAGTAGAGTATTTAGTGAGGCACCATCTTTAGCTTGAATAGAATATGATAAGAATGTAATTTATTATCGGGTTATAATATATGTGTATGAAGAAAGTATTTAGGGTTATATCAATATGTCATATGAGAAAAAACAAAAAAAAGATTTTGTGTAATGTGACAAGATCATCCCTATATAAAGCTGATAGGATGTGAGAGAGTTCAGATTGGTTATGGCACTTGTATACTTATCAGTGACTCCTTAACAAGTATGGGAAATTGATTAAGAATTTCATTATATGGGTTGGGGCAAGCATCTATGATACATAAGAACATGCATTTACATAATTGATATTCCCTCATATGAAATTGATTAAGAATTTCATTATATGGGTTGGGGCAAACATCTATAGCATACATAAAATCATTATTCCTTTATAGCATTGCATTTGTGTCTTTTGACAAGACATGAAAAGCACCATATTATATGCATGGCCCCAAATGAAAAAGGAAACTGACAGGATATACGTTGAGTGTAGTAATGATGTGATAGCAAAGGAAGGTTACTGTTATAAAGAGATGAAGTTACCTAGAATCTAAAGGTGATTAAGTTGAGAATAAGAGAAGCATGAAGAGGGAGTATTGGATAGAGCTTGACTGGGATAAAAATAGAGCTATAGGAATGTAAATGATGAGATTCAATATATGAAACACGTATGAATGTCAAGGACAAAATTCCTTTAGGGGGGAGAGAATTGTGAGACCCCTACTAAGGCCCTAGGAGAATATATATGCATGTAAATGATAATGTTATTGATATATGATGGGTTAGTCAATGAATTATAGATTGAGACATATAAGTAATTGCTTTAAAAGAGAAAGGGTAAATTGGTCATTTTAAATTAAGTCATGCATGTGATTAATTTTGAGAAAATGTAAGTTAAAGAACCCAATTGAAAAGTAAACGAGAGAGTTTAGAGGAAAAAAATGAATTTGAGGGAAAGAAGGGAGTTAAATGTAACTTTTGCAAAGTCAACAAGTAGTCCAATGGGAGCAAGACACCTAGCCTTTCTAGAATTATCATGAGAAAGGAAGAAACTCAAAGACTTTAATAGGGATGGCTGGCCACTTCAAGGGAGATAAAGGCAACCATTTTTTCTCTCAAAACCCAAAAATCCTAATCCCTAAATAACCCCTAAAATCCAACCCTAGCTTTTGAGGGGAGAAATAATTTAGTGGTTAGTCTTTTTAATAAAGAAAGAGAAGCCAAAGCAAGGAGCAAGATGTGAAAAGCTTGAAGAAGGTGTTGCCAAGAGGTATGAAAGCTTTGTATTTTTATAGGTGTTGTCTATACATATATAGTGACTAGAAATGTTAATTTGAGAGTTGTAATGTAATAATGCATGAATATGATGGTTAGTTGGGCATAAGAATTGAAATAAGAACACTTATCCTCTAGTTGGCAAAATCTGTCCTTAGGTTCCCTTAACCTATACGGACTATTTTGCCTATATTTGGAGTTTGTGAGCTCTAAATTTAGTAAATTCTAGTTAGAATAGAAACTAGATTCATAAATATAAATATCATAAGATATCAATGTCTGGTTCATCTCCTAAGATAGTCAAAATTTAGCTTGAACTCTAATTAGGTTTGCTGCCCTACCATTGGGAGCAATCCCCATTTATTGATGAATATCTTGAGTTTTAGAAGGCCAAATGAAGTAATTTTTAATGATTTGGAAACTAGACATATAGTATAACAACTTTGTAGGGGAACACTTGGCTTTAAAATATTGTTTGCTATGTCTAAAATGATGTGCAAATAGATATAAGAAAACTTTCTACTGGAATTGTAAGGTAAAATGGGGCACTCGGCGGAGACCAATTTGTCTCAGCCATGTGGACCATTCTGTACCAATATGTAGGGCCAAGACTAATTTTTCTCATCCATGTGCCACCCTTGTTATAGCTCATACATGATTTTTTGGCCCAAAAAGTCACTAAAATATACTCAAACCTTTCCGGACACTTTTAGGACAAATTAAACACATAAATAGGAACATACTAGGCCATGAAACACATGTAATATATGATTTAGAGATTGAGAAATAATTGAAAGTGAACCAAAAATATTAGAAAACATAAGTATAGGAATTATTTAGGCCATTACTTAGATCACACATCAATTTTATGCTTGTAACCGATGGAATTAAAGTATGAGAATACAAATGAAGAATTTTGTGTTATAATATGTGCAAGTATAAAGATAGATGTGTATATATATATATATATATATATATATATAAAGATATAATAGGTTATGAAACATGTGAAATGGATAATAGAACATTGAGATATAGTTATGAAGAAATTGGAATGTATAAGTTAATTCAGGCTACTACCAAGCTCGCATATCAATTTTATGTATGTAAATTAATGTCACTAGAATATATGAATATTTATATGGGTGCACATACATCCATACTTGAAATTTTATATATAAGCGTACACACGAATATGTATGGATATTTATATTTCTACTAATATGTATTTATGTTCCAACTGCATTATTGTAGACAGGTATGGATATTGATGTATGTATATATATGTGTGTATATTGTGATGCATTGGACATGATGTAATATGATCAGATATAAGCATGAATAGGATATGTACAAGATGAATCATACGGATATATGTTCATTCCTTCATATCTATAATAGCCTCTATATAGATGTAACCCTTATGAGTACATCATCTAATCATGGAAATGATTATGCATGACTAAAGATGTTACAACTAGGGAATGTAAACTTATATAAGTGATTATAAGCTTATGATTATACATGGATGTTCAAAGCTATGTTGCTATGATTAAAAAGGATACTGGTATATGTACACTTGTAAATAATATCAATTAGATTATACAAACTATAAATGATTTATAAGATTGTTAAGTCTAAATATTAATGTTAAATATATGATTTATAAAATATAATTAATTTATAACAATATACAAAAATGTATGAACATATACATGATACTATGCTCATAAATACGTTTTGCAATCAAGTTAAAGGTGGATAAGATAAAAAAGAGAAAAGTAATGATAATTAAAGTAAAAAGTTATAGTTGCCTACATTGGTGTCAAGGTTATGGATAGATAGGCATGCCTATAAGGGTATATTGCAGTTGCTACTTGTTCAACCTTGTTTAGGTCCATGATACAGATTTGGCTCTATTTGGGTCCATGATATAGATTTGACCTTGTTTGGGTCCATGATAAAGATTCTACCCTATTTGGGTTCATGATACAGATTTGGCCCTATTTGGGTCTATAGTTTGATACCTTTAGGTATCCTTTTGTACCTTCAGGTACCATATGTATTGTCCATATTAACACACTCTCAGAGAAAGGTGCAAGCTTATTACAAGACATAAGAAAAGTAATATAAAGAGTAATTTAACAAAATGATATGATAGTATATACCATGATCTAATTTCCAACATCATTATATATATATATATGAACTCATGCATAACATATGGAAAACACGAAAAGGAATATAGTTATGTTTAAAAATATGAAATGTATTATGCTATAGAAAAACATGTATACAATGATCACTATGGATACCTAATGTTTTAATTGCTTATGACTATTGTATTTATATACATAACTACACACACAATTGAGCACACATAATTTAATTAATGATTGATGTTGATTACAGTATACACTTGCCACCTTAATAATAAAGTCTTGTATTGTTGTTATGCAAATCTTATACTATGGCTCCAAACTGTATTTGAATAATATTATGCCTATGTGTATGAGTTATCAGCGACTACGATAAGTGGTTATTTTCAAAATATTTTTCCTTTATTCCCCACTAAGCTAGTAAGCTTAGCACATTTGTTTATTGGTGTAGGTGCTTGAAGCTAGAATTCTTCCTAGTGTGACAAGATCTACTATAGCAAGGCTAACATTAGAGATAGAAAGAGACTAAGTATATGAAGTTGTATTTTATTTTTTATTTGTAATTATATTGTACCAAGTAAAATGTTGTATAAGAATAGGACACAAGCCAGTGTAGAGTAACCTAAAGTTTTCTTCTAAATTTCTTATGATGTGCTAAGGAAAGTTGTGCAAGATAGTATGTATGATGACAGGTATCAGTAGAGATTAGAGTAGTCTTTACATGTCCTGTAAAAGGCGATCACCTATGGCCACCTCCCTCCTTTCTAGGTCAGATGAAGGGCATTTTTGTTAATTTTGAATGTTTGCTTAAGGGACGGTCACAGTTGAATTTCCAAATTTCCTATGATTTTGGTTTCAAAAATGGAAAGAGTGGATTTCCCCAGATTTTTAGTTTGGGTTTTGGGGGATTGATCTCTCCAAATTTAGAGAGTTAGAGTTGGAATTCAATTCCAACTCCTCCCTAGGTATAAAATATAAGAAAATTAGGGCTTTCAAGGGTGGGAATTCTTGAAAAGAGATGAGAGGTTCTTGGAGAAGAAGAAATCAATTCTTCTCTCTCTAAGCCAAAAGTCTCTAACACTATTTTCATCAAAAAATGCACACTTTTTGTCAAAAAAAATACACATGAAAATCATCTTATCTTTTTGGAAAACAAAACTACAATCAAAGTGGAGATCTGGACTTCAAGAGTTTTAGAGTTTGAATATCTCCTGAAGGTAATGTTCTTGGCTCTTCACCCATCTTTCTATCTCTAGATTCAATCATATATATATATATATATATATATATATATATATTCATGTTGTCTATTGTCAAAATTAAATGCTTCCTATGTTATTATTCTAGAACTTGTGTGTTTCATTGAATGCATGTTAACCTAGATTTATATGTATGATAGAATATAAATTTGAGTATGATTTCCTCCATTGATGTGTAATTTGGAGCTTGGTTTTTATTGTATTGTTTGGATTTTTATTGTCATTTAACGTAGTTGAAACATAATTTAGAGTTAGAATTTTAGTTTGGCATGTTTTACGACCTTATATTTTAGTGTGTAATGTTTATTTGTAATTTTAATGAATTTTGGTACATTTCTAGCATTTTATTTTGTCCCGCAAGTGATTGATGGGAAAATGCCCTCACTGATGGCCATCTATCAATGCGATAAACGGGATGTCATGGAAGTTTCTTCTCATTGTGTCTCTCCTCTAGTCATGGCTATCCATCACGTATCCAGGGCTACCTATGGTTGATTTTGGCCTTATTTTCTTGTATTTTATGTATTTTTATTATTGTTTATGTTATTTTATCAGTCCTTGAATTTTTAATGTGTCTTCGATATATATTTAGCTTCTGTATACATTTTAATTTTATAACTTATTTTTATATTTTATTCTCTTAATTAATATTTTTTTTGTAATGCTAACTTGTTGGTTTTTTATGGTTTTATGCTAGTAATTGACCTTGTGCGCCCTTAGAGGTTCTCGTGAGACATCCTATATAGGGGGTCGTGTCTTTAATTGGTTATCCCCTTTTTCCCCATTTAGTTTTATTCACATGTATTTATTTTATTTATCATTTGGTTTACTTAGTATTTTGCTTATTTAGTTGGTTTTGATGTATTTTTGGATGTATTTATTTTGGGGATGCAATAGCTAGTAAAAAAGGATTTTTGGCACATTTAAAATAAAAAGGATGATTAAAATTATTTTTATTAATTAATTTGGGTTTTCCTCTCAACATGGACTAATGTCCAATTTTCTATCCAAAAATCAAACAAAAGATAAAAAGATCTTTTTTTTTGTAAAATATACATGAGGGAACCGATGCTTTCAACCCAAATGAATGTTTCGATTTATGTATGATGCTTATTTTGCTTCTTACTTTGGACAATTTGCTTATGTAATAGTTTAAGTCATTGATTTAATCTGTTTTTTTATTTACCACTTTTACTAATCGATTGATATGTTTTTTTAATTTATAGTAATACATCGTGTAGGAGAGGAGAGTGGATTAATGTTTAAAATCCAATTATAAAACAACACGTAACCAAGATACCAAGTAAGAGTAATGTTTCGAGCACCAATCTCTGTTATGGCATCAAAAAGTTGAGATTCTTTTCCCAATTTTCTATTGGGTGATGACTCTATAACACTTACCTCTTTGAGCCCATTAGTAAATGCCTTCAAGATTTGACTACCAATAATAAATTAGGCCTAAACCCCTCTCCATTGTGAAGTGGCTAATTTTTGAGTTATAGTGAACCTCTTCTGATCTTGGATCCTAAAAGTAGACCTCCAAGAACCCAACAAAAAACGAGCATGGGCTCTAGCAAGCATCAGAGACCTTGTATTCCTAATATTGATGACATAGGAATAGGTAACCCAATATTGAGCCCTAGCAAGACTCTACATGCTACCTAGTTGATTTATGTCCACAGGACTATTGGATCACTTGGGTTTTCTTAAGGAGGCAAATGGACTTTTGGCTCAAGTAGGTTTGACAACATTTTATGCAGGAGCATACAAAACCTATATAGAGATGATACAGCAATATTTGGCCACCTTTTGTTACTTGGGCCAGCAGCAGCCAGACACTAAGTAGAGTGTCATTATTTACTGCATTTAATGCCGCACCGTATCCATGACCCACAAGCACTTCATTGAGATCCTAGGTTTACTGACAAAGAAGGATGTAGTGTGGCTAGACAGGTCCATTATGCCTTAGACATGGGAGCCTATTGCACACCTTGGTATTGCCTACAATCAAAGGAGAGCAAAATCAACTACGTTGAGGTCATAGCTATTCTGCTACCTTTAGACGGTCATTTCTTATTCTTGTTTAGGAAGGATATGTAGTCTCAATGCCAGTAATGTAGTAAAGATTTACAGCCTATGAGGCATGGTTATAGGCAAGTAGGTGGACCTAAGACATACCATACTAAAGACTAGATAGCTATTAGCAAATGGGATGCTAGAGCATATGATGAGCCCATAAGTCGAAGAGGGCATCTTTTTAGAAAGGAAGGAAACTTTCAACATGTGCCAAGGAGGATGATATTACATCTTATGAGATCAAGTTGATGACTTTAGATGAGATGTCTAGGCTTTACATATGAGCTGTGAGTAGGATTATGAGCCTCAGCTGGCACACCATAAGCAGGAGCTAGATATTAACCAGCTGATAGAGGACACCTTAGGACTAGGACTTAGGGAGGAGGAAGCCCCTTTTACTAACTTTTTTACAGGTGAGGCTCACCAAGAGCCAATTGAAACACAGGGTATATAGGCTTTCCCTACCTTCCAACATGAGTTTCTTTATTGAGACTATAGCCATCTAGGTGTGAAATTATCTTTATCTTTAGATGTGATAGTCGAGCATCGCCTCGAGGCATAGGCCACTAATTTGACTAGGATCTAATAGGAGATGGGATGCCTTATAGGATTCCTTAGCAAGTTTCTCCACCCTATCACCGTTCACCCCATAGGACCCATTCAGCCAGGCCTGTCTACTCCTCCATCATTGTAGGGATAGGCACTGAGCCCACCAATCCATAGGCACCACTCTCGTTCACCTCCAAAGGGCCTAGGTGACTATAGCCTACACAAAGGCCCAACATCTTGTTACTTTAGGAAGATGATTTCATTTATATTTGCTTTTATCACACATACATTTCCTATTAGTAATTATAGATTTATGTTTGTCTTGGGATGATGTTTTTTACTTTGGATTTGTTTTAGATTTTAGATTATTCTTTATGTTTGTTAGAATTCATTTATTTATTGCATTGTGTTATTTGGTAACTTGCTTATCTTTAACAAGTTAATTTCAACTTTAAGATATTGTTGATCAACATTCGATGACAAAGATAATATGCATAAAAAAAAACAATAATATAAAGCCAAGTCACAATCAGATGAAAATATAAGTCAAACAATAGTGATGAACTTAACACGTGCACACACCACCTTGCAAGTTACAAATTATAAATGAATTATCTCATCCAAGCTATACAGTGGGCAATAATCTCTCCTTTAACCTTTTTAACACTACAAATGTAGGATAAAAAGGACACACTCAACTGTTCAGCATAAACCGATGCAGCCTCACCACCATCACCGTAACAGCGGTCTTTTTGTTGTAGGAGCAATTGGTCATGCGATCAACTCCGGATTCGAGAAAACCCAACAAACATAAATTTTTTGCAAAAAGTAAGGTATAGCCACAAAATGGAATTGCCTTCGAATCAAGGCATAGCCATAATAGCAAAATCGCCTTCAAAGCAAGATATAGCCACAAAGTGGAATCGCCTTCAAATTAAGGTATAGCCACAGAGTGAAATCACCTTAAAAGTAAGGTATAGCCATAAAGTGAAATCATCTTTAAATCAAGGTATAGCCACAGAAGTGGAATCACCTTCAAATCAAGGTATAGTCATAAAATCAAAACTGCCATCAAATTAAAGTATAGTTGCAAAAGTAAAATTGCTTTCAAAGCAAGGTATAGCCATAAAGTGGAATCACCTTCAAATCAAGGTATAACTACAGAGTGGAATTGCCTTCAAATCAAGGTATAGCCATAGAAATGGAATCACCTTTAAAGCAAGGTATAGCCAGAGAGTGGAATCACCTTAAAATCCAGGTATAGCCACAGAAATGGAATCACATTCAAATTAAGGTATACCTACAAAGTGAAATCACTTTCAAATCAAGGTACAGCTATAAAAGGGGAATCACCTTCAAAGTAATGTATGGCCACAGAGTGGAATTGCCTTTAAATCAAGGTATAGCCATAGAAGCGAAATGGCCTTTAAATCAAGGTATAGCCATAGAGTGGAATCATCTTCGAAATAAGGTATAGCCACAAAATGGGATCACCTTCAAAATGAGGTATAGCTGCAAAAGTGAAATCACCTTCAAACCAAGAATGCACTCTGGTTTAGCCTACCTAGGCACTCTAGTTCACTAGGCTCACAAAAGTTGGGGGCTACTGTAGATACTAGGTCCTAGGGAGGCTTTTGTTAGGGTTACTTAATGAGAAAAAATCCTCCTTGAAAGATAGCTGGTCAAGTATTTTAAGGTTTTTTTAGTACTATAAAACCTTTTTTGAATTTTTTTTTAAAGTGTTTTATGTTCATTCTAGCACTCGAGGGAAGCAAGGGATTGAGTAGTGAGAAATATTCTCAATCAAAAGCTTAAAGGTTATTTTCAATAGCTTTTAGCCTTGCACACCCGTGCAAATGGATTACACACACATGTAAGAAGTGAATACCATTATTATTTAGCCAATTGCCAACTTGATTGCCCTTTTTAGGTTGTACACTTGTGCAAATCCCTTGCACAGCTATGCAAATCAAAGTATCATGCATTTTTAGGTAGGTTCACTATAGCACTTGAGTTGCACACCCATACAAGCTATTTGCATGACCATGCAAGTGAAAATAAGGTTAACTTTTTAGAAGAAATTTGACAAGTTGGCTGACTTTTTAGAGTTATGGACCTGTATAAAGGGTTTGCACAGTCATGTAACCTTTGCTATATAAAGCTTTAGCCATGTTGCTTTTAAGAGGTTGGAAGCTTTTGAGGTTGGAAAATTTTTCAAAAAGTAAAATTTTATTGTTAGAAGCCTTAAAAAGTTAAAAGCTTTATTTTGGAATTTAGTTCCTTATTTTCAAATCAATTTTTCAACTGTTTTAATATGGAAAGGATCTAAGAATTAGACATTCGATAGTCTTATCGAGTGAACACATGAAGGTAATATAAGAAGGCTCCTCCCATTTATTTAGTTTTTTGACAATGTAAAATTTATACATTTATCATTTTAAATGTTATAAATTTTATTTATCAATTCATTTATCGCATTTTCATCGCATATTTATTTTCACTTAGATTTAGGTTGTGAAACCCTTTTTAAAGGTATTTCACTATGTGATAGAAATTATTAGGCTTTCAATTTTTTTCATTCCCTTTTTTTTATTTTAAAGTTAGATTTTTGGAAAACTTGATTTAAAAATTATCTTTGTGTGTTTAGCGATCCCCTTTTGCTCCCTTTTAAATCTACTTATTAACGGGGACATTATTTTAAAATGGAAAGGAAAACCAGCCTTTTATTGGGCAAGTACGACCATGCATCATTTGATGCACACCCATGCATCATGTGATGTATGGCCAAAAATATACTTTTTTGCCCTTTTTAAAATAAATAAGTTGGCCTTACATTGCCCAATATGCATAAAGGCATTCCTTGATGTATGTTCAAGATTTGCTTTCTCTCTTCCACTTTTTTACTTATCTCACTTTCTTTTTAGTATTTATTATCATTTATATTATTATTATCATCATTATTTTTGTAGGTAACCTCTTCCTCAGTGCAACCAGGTAAGCACCATAGGTAAGTCTACATTCCCTTTCCTTATTATAAAAAGGCCTTTTAACTGCAGATGCAAAACACCATAAAAATATTTGTATTAAAGAATTGAGACATTTTTCTAATAAAATTTGACCAAGCTCCTGTCTTTTGCCCAAGAAACTCACATATAAAAATAAAGTTTTAATAATGTAAAATATTTTGTATATAATTAAATAATATGGGACATTTCTTAATAAATCTTGGACTAGAAAGTCCCTACCTTCAATCCTCACAATGAAACACTTTTTCTTAACCCAATTCTAAAACCAATTTCCTTACAAAAAAGACCACAATGGATTGCTTGATTTATGGATGTCTGTTTTATTGCTTTATTCTATGTCATGATTTACTGCTTTTCTATGTGCTTGGATCCACCTTTAATTTATTAATTTGCTCTAATTTTGCATGTAAGAAAAGAGATAACATCATTAACTTGAAAGCCATTATATCATATCTATCAAAGGTAAAAATAAGAGTAAAGTTTCAAACTCTATTTTGGTTTTGGCCTCATGAGGTTGGAACACCTTTCCCCAATGTCTTATTAGGTGGCGACTCTTTATATCAACCTTGTGGTGCCCAATAGATGTCTCTTCACTATCGATTGCCAATAATAGGATAGGGACATCCCTGAGATGCTATCTCGTGCCTTTTTCGGGTTTGAGACTTGGCAAATTGGGTTGTGTCTATGTGATAAGCGTCGAACCTTATAGGTATCCGGTTTATTCTCAAAATCCCACTTTTAGGACTCAAGACCAGATAAAGGTTCATTTAACTTGTGAAGGCCAATTGCTTCATAATGGATAGGGATTCAACCTAATGCATAATACCTCGGGCCTTAAAAAGGCATGAGGTAGCATCTAAGGGTATCCCCATCATTGGCTGGGGATAAACCTACGAGGGCATCTATTGGGTACTGCAAGGCAGGTATCATGGAGTCGCTACCCAATAAAATATTGGAAAATGCATTCTTACCTTGTGAAGCCGAAACCGGAGATAGTTCATACTTCACTCCTATTTATACCTTTGGCTAATGTTATATAAATGAGTTTTGGCAATTAATGTATTCTATCTATTTTCTCACATAGATTATTATACTAAAAAAATAAAGGCATACTCAAGCATGTTGGAAAGCAATAAAGCATGGCATGAAAAACATTAAAGCATGTAAGAACATAGTAAAGATAAAATCATACATAAATTGAACAATTAATTGAGTTCATTTGGATGAAAATATTAGTCCTCACATGCATATTTATAAAAAGGTTTATTTTTGGGATAAAAATGGGATAATTGATCCTTTGCGGCTTTGAAAAAAAGAATTGTATTAGTCTATTTTAAATAGAAAATCATTTGCATTCATAAAAAAAATCCTTAATTTACATATTATTTTTGTGGGTGAAAATCGGGACATTGATCCCTTTTAATATAGAAAAATGCCACTAAAACTTTTATAAAATCATTTAACGGGTTTTTAGGTTATCGTTCGAATAAAAACATTTGTTTATAGCAAAAAGGATATTAAAATGATAAAAGACAATATGCATAAATCGGGCTATTAATTGAATTGAGAATATTGGTTCTCTCATGCGTATTTGTGAAATTGTTTTTGTGGTTTTTTGGAGTAAAATATGACATTGGTTTATTTTATGAGAAAAAACTCAATTATCAAGTAGAAATATTTTTGTGTCATTTTAATTAAAGCGTATAAAAAGCTATTTTTTACTATCACAACCCAATAAGAGTTATTAAATAATATTACAGGCCCAAACACTAAAATAAGGAAATAAATAAAATCCTAATTTTCTGACCTGACCCAAAAAGAAGTTACACATAAAAACTATGACAAGAAAATATTATTAGTGCATAATGATAAAAATGATAATAAAAGTAAAATAATAATGTTAATGATAATATTAAATAATAATTATTATAAATATTATCATTAAAACAATCAAAATATTAATAACAATATTTACAATAATAAAATTAACACTAATTAATAATAATAATAATCATCATCATCATCATCATCATCATCATGATAATGAAAATTAGAAATATTATCATTAAAGACAAAATCAACATTAAAAATATTAACAAAATTAATAATGAAATAGTAATAATTTAAAATTAAATTAAATTGCTAAAAAAATGAAGTAATTAATTAATATTAATCAAGATAAAAATTGGCCAAAGAAAAAGTAAAGGAAATCAACAAAAAAAAAGGAAAGGAGTGACATGAGAAAGGCATGAGTGGGAGTGAAGGGGGAGTGATTGGGACTTTTAGCAATGGGAGATTTTAACTGTCATCATAAACTTTTATCGCTAGAGGTCCACAACCAGCAGGAATAGTGAACTTAGAAAAGGATTCGTTTAGCGACGGGAAAAATTGAAAGTCACTAAAGGACTTAGAAAAAATCTCTATGTAGGAAACATAAAATTAATAAAATAACCAAAATATATATAAATATAATATTGTGAAAATATACTAAAATTAAATAAAAGTAACAAATTAACAATTAACAAAAGAAAACAAATTAAATTAACATATTTAATAAAGAAATAATAAATTAATTAAATAATTAAATAGTAAATAATGAAATTAAACACTAATTAATAATTACGTAATAGACCAATTAACATAATGAACAATTAATTTATTAACCAATATAATAAATTAATTCACAAAATTATACCTGGCAAAATTAACCCAAACCCAAAATTCCACCCAAACCCTTCTAAAAAAAAGGACCCCAACCCAACCTAATTTAAATAAATACCCAATGGGTTAGCCTAAAATCTATCCATTTTATTCTTCAATCTAACCCAATCCAATAGCCACTGGATTAATCCAAAACTGACTCATTTGATTCTTCAACCCATTGGGTTAGCAACATTTTATTTTTATATGTTAACTCGATCGGAAAATAGAGCTTTCAGGCTATCATCCCGACTGCACACCACAAGCTTGAGAATAGCTCTAAATAAAAAGGAAAACAAGTACTTTCTTTGGCTATCACCCTTCTCACACAGTTTTATAAGATAACTAAATAAAATGCACAAATCAAGCAAATAGAAAATGTAACACCCTAAAATTTCATCTACTATACACAGTATGTTGTCGATCATGCATAGTAACCTTAGGATTGTTATCAGAGTAATTGCACTAGTATAATATAAAGAAAATCATAGAAGCTTAAAGGTTAAATATGCTCACCCCTGAGCAATTAGGGAATGGGTAACCGATTTGAAAGTAGAGTTAAGCATTTAATGAGGTAGTATAAGTTAAATAGAGTCCATTGGTACAATTTGAGAAGAAACTGAACTTAAATAGGTCCTCGAATCGAGTATATCAGCATTTTCTCAGTTACCGTAAAATGATTGAGCTAATTAGGTAACATCTTGTGTTTTTGTTAGAATTAGTTAGGAAATTTGTTATGGGCTTATAGATCATGGTTATTAGGGTTAGTTAGTTAGTGGCATTTGATTGCTTCAATTCATGGCTAAAACTTACTATTTTCTCTCTTTAAAATTCGGCCTAAAAAGGAATATCAAAGAAAAGATAAAGGCAAGGAGAAAGAAGGAGAGTAAAAGGAATATTAGGTCATTCTCAAGCTGATATAAGGTTAGTGGATACAAATTACATTTAATTTCATCTATTTTAGTCAATTTAACCTAAATTTTACATTATGTAACTAGATGAAATGGAGTAGAATGGTGAAATAAATTCATATAACTTGATAAAATGATGAAATAACATAATATGATTGCAAATAAATGGAAGAAACAATATGGAAATGGTAGATAATAAAGTGGCCAAATTATGTACCTAGGAATAAATTAGGAGAGATTTGATAATTAATGATGAATTAAGTAAGATTTAGGCCATATAATGGGTAGAAAAGGTAATGGAAGTGATGGAACATAAAAATAATAAATGTACATGGTGTTACATAAGTAAACATAATGATGGATATTAAGGAAACTTAGAAATTGTAAGACAATTTGAACATGTATAGTTATACAATTGTCTAGGAATGACATTTGAGACAAAATTGGCATACAAATGATGAAAGAATCAAATGGTATGTGGTAGTTCCTATTGAGGCCAAATGTTGTTTGTATGTATATTACTATGTTCTCTTTACTTTCACATGGTATTTTATGTATTTATAATGAATATATAATTATTAAGTATAATTGGATACAATATGAGCATATAGTACTTATGACATAATGTGATTAGTAAGGGAAAAACTTATGAAAATATGACATAAGATAAAAAAAATATTGGTTCCCCTTAGTGTACAGTGGGTAATCCGACACCCTATGGTATAATAGCTAGCCATAAAGGACACACATACCACGGTAGTATCACAAGATTTGTTGAAAAGTACACATATTGGATAGCCGACACACACAATTATAGTGGAGTAGCAGGATCACAGTAAGTGGTCCCTCCACCAACACTGGAATAGTTAGATCATGGCAAGTGATTCCTCCAATCCACTAGTAGCATTGGAGTCCTCATCCCGTATATTTGGTTTGAGGATTTCCACTGGTCACATTAGGGGCAAATTTGTAATTTGGTGAAAAATTGAGGACTAAATGGCAAATTACACTGAAATAATATTAAAGATGAAATAAAATAATAAATAAGGTGAAAAACAAAGTTAAATAGGATAAAAGGGCAAAAATATAATAATGCCAGAAAACAAGGGTAAAATGGTAATTTGAAAAAAAAAAAAAAAAGTGGTTAAGAGAAATTAAATTAGTAAAATAGATAAAAAAGGCAAAATTGTAAATAAGAAAAGTTCAGGGACTAAAATGTAATTTGCCACTTTATAAATTAATATAGGGACTAAAGCAGAAATTTACCATCTAAAATGAAACAAAAGTCAAAGGTAACAAAAAGGTGCAAATTAGAGTTAAATAAGATAAGATATGAAAAAAAGTAATTTTCCAAAATGTAGGGAATTATATAAATTTAAATGAAGAAATTAAATAAAAGGAAAATTAAATAATGATTTAACATATTAAGTGATCTAATTTTAAGGTTACTTAAGAAAAAAGAACATTAAGGGGAAAATGGTAAATTTGCTTAAATTTATGTTAGATGAAATTTTGTATACTTGTATCCACCATTAGGCAACAAAGTTGCTTAGCGCATGGTTTATTTGACTGTGCGCAGGGACAAGTCAAGAAAAAGGTAGCGAAGGAGCATAATGTGGCATGTACTTATGCAAACTTTGGGACATATAGTTATATGTATATATTTAAATGTGGATTGTATAATGGAATTGGATACTTGTATTGTGAACTTAACGTGTATATTATGGCATGTAATTAAACTTTTAACCTTAGTGGATTGATCAATTATATGTGATAAATTTTATGTACTGTGCGATGTGTGATGGGCTGAAATAGAAGTACAATGTATGTAATTAGAGTATTGGAGGTGGAGTTTTTCCATTAGGGAGTGTTAATTTGAGAAATTGTAGGTTTGTGTAGCATAATTTATAAGCCATCATGCTACCGAAATTTATATCAAATGAATAGTAACTTAGCGATGGTAACATAATTATGGGATATTGGTAACATTAACATGAATTGGACTTTGCATATAACCTAGGAGGCAAGCTAAATAGTTAGGCGATTTTATTGACAGTGCCATTCGAATATATAGTAATATAAATGATCATAAGGTGTCACAGAAAATGCTATAAAGTAAATAAATAAAAAAATACATAAATAAATTGTTCAAAAACAAGGAAGAATGAACATACATAAAATGGGAAATTCATCAAGGTGGGAACATTGGTTCCCTTATACATATTTACAAAAGAATAAAGAGTTCTTAGCAATTTAATGAAAACAAGGGATAAGTGATCCCATTTTAATTAAAAAAATAGAACTTTCCTTTTATTTGTCAATTTTTGGATGAAAATTAGACATTGTTCCATTTTATTAAGAAAACTCCATTTTTATTTGTAAAAAGATTAAGTGAGTTTTATGTTGATGTGCAACTAAAATCCTTTATTATTACAAATTCAAATCCAAGCTAAAAAAAATAAAGAAATAAAAACAAAAAAGGAAATAATTAAATAAAGTACAAAGATATAACCCTTAATGGCACATTCTCCAAGGCCCTCCAATCTCAAATTCTCCAAAACCCCGAGCACGTAAATTTAGTTGATCATAAAAACCAAGGAAAAGAAACAATTAGTAATATGGAAAATGAATATAAATATTTAAAATAAATAAACATGCATATGCTGGAATGGAAATTAAATAAACAGGATGAAGAAAATCCATGTTAGAAGTAAAAATAAAGCACAAAATTTAAATATGACATGCAAATAACTTAGAACAAAAAAATAAGAAATGAGACCATTGAAACACCAAAAATGAGCTCACAGATAGCCAAAACGAATAAGGGACGGCTCCCTTGGATGTGAGGGATGGGAAAGTATAGGATCATAACATCCTATCACTTGTTATGACTGACGGACATCTGTTAAGTCTTCTTTTGATTGCTCACGCCCAAGAGGAAGTTTAAAGAGCAGAATGTGAATAAACACAATTAAATGCCTAATATTCCACAAACATGCATAAATTATCTCCTAAACATGCAAAAATGTATTCCTAGAGGCTAAACATCTATTTGATTCATACAAAAATAATAAATTAACACGCAATCAAAGATTTTAATAAGAAAACACAACTATGCATTAATAGAGGGAAAAAATCCTATAAGTGTGCTTTTCTACATAAATTTAATCATATTCAAATAATAATTGCAAAAATATTGACATAGACATTTAATTAAAATAACATGGCATAAAATTCTAATATCAAATAAAAAATGTCTCACATGATAAAACAAAAGAAATTGCATGGAATTTGACTTATTCTTCAAAATAGAAATAAAATATAGCCCAGAATATTAACCTCGGTTGATTTTCAAAAGGTTAAAGAGTTGCACTCTATCCCTTCTTGAATGATTTCCACAAATAAGAAGAATAAAAATTCATTTTTTTTTGTGAAGAACTTAAGGAAACCTTTCTCCTTAAGAAGTAAAAATCAGATTTTTTACTCTCAAAAAAATCTAATGGCTACCTCTAGAAAATAATTCAAATACTTATAAAAATCCTAGGGTTTTTCCCTTTTATAAGGGGATAGAGTTTAAAATCTTTTAATCTCTATCAATCCCTTGAAATCTACTAAAATTGCTCTAAAATATTGTTCCAAATTTGATCCTTTAAAACCAAATTTTATTTAAAATTTTAGCCACAAAAAACATGCAAAATAAGTGTGAAAGCCCCACAGATGGGCACCACTCAACCCACAAACAGGCAGCACTCAAAAGGGTGTTTCAAATTTACAATTCTTACCCGTTTTCATGACCTAATGACTCATGTCTGTGACTTAGTGAGCAATGAGCATCTGTATCTGAGGTGTCCTATCTAGCTGGAGATAGACAAAACAAAATGAGCCATAGACTGGCATCTCTCTACATGATAGACAGTCATCTATCGCAAAAGAAAACCAAACATTTTAATTAAAAACTCATTTTCACTCTCCAAGAAATAAAAAGGAATAAACTCACTAAAATGTTTTAAAATTTTGAGAAAATCAAGAGGGAAACAATACTTCGGTTCTCCATCCATAATACAAGTAAAATTTCCTCATTAGGTAACTCTAATTTGGGCTACTTCAAGACTTGGTGTCTACAATAGCACTCTACCAGCTGCACCATTAATGATGATTCTTGGATTTGCATGCTTACCATTTGAAGGACCCATCATCAGCTTACAAATGGCATGCATTAATGGAATGTTCATGTTAGATGTGTCTGGCTAACAAGGGTAATCACTTTTTTACTTATAAATAGGTGAAAAAACTTCATGTTTTAACTTTTGCAAAAATCTCATACTTTCTTTGAAGTTTTTAAAGTTCTAAGAATTTCTTTAGAGTTCTTTAAGTTCTAGCATTTCATTTATCAGATCTTTGCCAAAAATCATCAAGTAAGCCTTCTTTGCTTGTATGAATTAAAATTGTATTACTATTTTGGACCCTGATTCTTTGTTTTGATCATCATCATCATTACCTAACTCGTACTCTTCAATCTTAGAATTTTATTTTTGAGAGCAGATTAGAAATACCTTTTTCATCCCCACTCCGTTAAGAATGACTTCTAGTAGCAATAATCCAAACAGACTAGATATTGAGTTTATTAGCGCATATAGGGAGAAGGAACCAAAAGTAAAGCATTCCAAGCTTATTGCTTCGTATGTGAGAGAGTTGAGAGTAAAATAAAATATTTTTTATCAAATAAAGACCTTAGCTTGCCCAGTATCAATGTATGTTTTTAATAGTTTGTACGGAGAAAATAAAAATAAGTGGTTCATTTGCTACCAACTGTAGACACTAGATCCTGAGGCAACCCTTGATCAGGGTTGTCTAATGAAGAAGGCATTTCTCATAAATAGATAAAGAATAGAAGTGTTAGGCTTTCTCCTAATTGTTATGCTTTTAAAATATTTTTTGGACTCTTCTAGGGGGTTTTAAATGTTTAAAAATCTCTTTTAGGGTTTTTTCCTTTGTTCCCTCTGTCAACAAGGTCAAAATGGGTTTCAGGGTTAAAAAAAGTCAAAGTCAAAGGTCATGAGTCACTCCCTTGACTCACGGGTTAAGGTTCTAACTCACTTCTGCCACCTGTTCCTTGAACCTATTCTGGATGGCAAAAGAGGGGAAAATGTAGGGGATTTTATTTGATCCTCATCCAAAATATTTATTGATTTATGGGGATATTTAAGGGGAAAAATCATACAGATTTTGGGGGGAGGGGGCTCTCTTTCTCTCTCACCGCCTCCCTTTCACACTTTCTCTTTCTCTCACTAAAAATAATTCTTTGTAACTGGAAACCAAGAATAGAGGAAGAAGAAAAAGCCATAAAGCATAGGGATTCTATAGTCTATGAGAAACTAACACTGAAGATAATATTTAGAACCCTTAAAATCCTATATATCTAGTGTTGATTTCCTTTTTACAGTAAATAATCCTATTTTTCGTTTCTATTTCCTTTACTTTGTAATTTTACTATTTCATTGATTTACATGTTTTAATCTTGTTATGATTGATTCCTTGTGTTTTGATGTTCATTTTATTCATTAATTTGTAAAAATCTATTAAAATCATGCAAAATTAGAGATTACTATTCATCATCTTCTTCCTTAAACTTATGATTTTGAATTTTTTTTGTTTAAATATTTTTTTTCTTCATGAAAATTATGTTTTTCATGCATAAAAAAGAGTTATTTAGTCTTTTGTGCAGTAAAGTGGCTTCAAATTGCATTTTGGTAGATTATCATGATTTTTGGCATGATTCTAGTGTTGGGAGTCCATATCTAGGCTAAGTCGTGGGCTAACTCTCTCCCTTAGCCCGTGACTCAACCTGACTCGGTCACCTAGTTCCCTTGCCTCTCTCGCATGTGTGCTCAACTATCTCCACCTGCTTCTTTGCGTGCCTTGTGTGATTCACTCGCACATCCCTCGCCAATGACGCCCCTCAGCTGGCGCTGGCACCCTCCTGCTGCTACTACTCATTAGCCCAATTGCACCTTTTTAACATCTTAATTCCTTTTTTTCCTCACTTTTTATATAAGTATCTTCCTCTTTGTTTTCTTTTCATTTAATTTAAATAATATCTTTTACATTAAATTAGTTTATTATTTTAACTTATTTATATTTAAAATATTATTTATTATCTTTTATTAATTTTATTTTATTCTTATTACTTAATTAGCCTGATTAACTAATATTTTTGATTTATTTATTTGTTTTTATTCATTTATTCATGCAATTATTTAATTCTCTTTAATTCAGTTATTATTATTTTTATTATTGTTAGTATTTTACTCTATTTTAATTCATGTTATTTTATGCAATGTAATTATTATTATTATTATTATTATTATTATTATTATTATTATTATTATTATTATTATTATTATTATTACTATCATTATTTTGTTTTTAATTAACTTCTTTTCTTTTTTTTATTATTATATGTTTACATATTTAGTTATCGCATTTATTTACTACTTTAGCATAGGCGTACCTGTAAATGTTGTATGCATTTTATTTATTTAATTTTGCCTTATTTATTATATTCTAGTAATTTTCCTATTTATAAGCTATTTAATATTAGAATAATTTAAATATTTATTGTTTGCTTAATTTAAATCATATGTCACTTTACTGGCCCCTATTGTTTTTTTTATATCCTTTTTAATGCCCAAAACACATTTATATGTCGAATTAGGTTAGAAAATTAGAGAATGAGGTGGACCAAATTATCTTAGGGTGTATTCCCTCATTTTCTAATAATTTGGGCCTGTATCAGTATTTTCTTTTGTATTTTTATATAATCGATTGTAATAGCTTAGTAATAAATGATTTTTACGCGATAATAAGGAAAATACATATTAAATAATTTATAATTAATTAATCGGATTTTTTCAAATAAAATGGACTAATATCCACTTTTTATTCCAAAAATCATACAAAAGAGTTTCATTAATGTGTATAAGGGAACCAATGTCCCTAACTAATAAATTGCCCGATTTATGTTTGTCATTTTAACTTTTTAAATGGTTCGTATATGTCATTTTTCTTTTCTAAATCAAATAATGTGTGCAAAACTCACTAAAAAGTTTTTATACAAGTTTGAGTAGGGTTTTTTTTTTTGTAATAAAAGCGACCAATGTCCTATCTTTTCATCCACAAAATAATAAGTAAAACAAGGATGTTTTTATGATCATAAAAGGATTTTTCTACCTTAAATTAATTAACACGATTCTCTTTAAAAATCATAAGGGATTAAATATCCCATCTTTTATTGAAAATACATCCAAAACTCTACTATTTTAGTAAATATACATGCGAAGACTAGTGTCCCCATCGAAATGAACCCAATAAATTTTTCAATTTATTCATGATTCTTTTAGCAATAGATATTTATATTTTTATTGTTTTTTCATAATGTAATGTATATAATTACATTAATTACTTTATAGTTTTTTTAATATGCAAAAATGTGCCTTTTCAATTATTTTCCATGAAAACGTGTGAGGAGAGGCTTAAAATAATTAATTATAAACACTTATTTGCATAAGCATTAACCAAGTTATAAATAAGAATGAAGTTTTAAACTATATTTGGTTTTGGTCTCTTAAGCTGCCTTATGGTGCCCAACAAACAACCTCATAAGTTGATTGTCAATAATGGATAAGGATAAAACCCTATCTATTACGAAATAATCAGCTTTCACGAGTTAAATAAACCTTTGTTTGGTCTCGGACCCTAAAAAGGGGCTTCTGAGAACACACCGGATGCTTTTGGGGTTCATCGTGCGTCACACCAAGATAGCTTAGATTATTGCCCAAAACTTTCTCTCCCACCATTTGAAACTAGTATTCTCTAGGGCTATAGGATAGATTCTAATCAGATCAATCCTAATAAGTGGAGGTCTATAACATGCTTTATAAAAATTTGTAATGATTTAGGGATTACCCCATCACTTGAATTGTTTTCTAATTTCTTCTATATTTTTTGTCAAGATAATGGACCAAAGTATTACTTTACCAATAGGAATAAAAGGAAAATATTTTCTCTTCCTTCCTCGATTAAAGGCTTTAAAGACAAATACTTATGGTCGGAAAGAAGCGTGGCTCGGGATTAGCTTGCACCAATCAAAAAAGCCTAATAATCTGAAGGATTTAACATCTAGTCTTGCAATTTTTAGGCCTAACATAAAGAAGTTGATGAAATATATCAAGGATCATAAAAATAATCTGATCAATTTTGATTCATTATTAGATTCTCTGTATGATCTACATACTTCTGAAACTGAATGTGAGCATAAGTGTAAAGACCCAAAATAGGCCCTAGTAGAATTCAAAGGCATTATCATGTTATTAATGTCTAATTAAGCTTAATTAGAGGAATTATTATAAGCTAAGATCTTGTGGATTAATGGTCTCATGTGTTAGAGGGTTAGAAAGTCAATTAAAATTATGATATACAAGGGTGTAATTGAAAAGAAATTATAGTTAATTGGTCAGTTATGATATAATTATGTATTAGTGGGTCAAATCAATAAAATAAAGGAAGATAAGGTGTAATTAATGAAAAGAAATTAATCATGGGATCAAATTGGAAAGAAATAAACAAATGGGGACACATTTCTAACATGCAAATAGATGAGGGAGTATAAGGATACTTTGCCCTTCTATTTAAGTGCTAGAGTCTTTGCATGTTGGAGAGAGAAAATATTTTCTTGGTTTTTAAGATGAGGAGAACGAATTTGGCAATGAAAAAAGGAGAAAGAAATGCAAATTTTCAGTCTCTCCTTCATCTCTCACTAAAAAGTGTAATCCCTCTTCTCTCTCTTTTGTAAAATCCATCATTATCTCTCTTCTCTCTTGTGAGGAATTTAGCCTCTTAACTATTTAGAACACTCTTGAGTTGCTAGAAGTTGCATGTGAGGGTTTAAGATAAGGAATCTTCAAGAAATACCATAGCAAGGAAAGAGGAAGAAGAAGAAGTCAAGGGGAAGAAGTCTTGATGAAAGATTTAGTGTTCCATTAAAGGTTAGGGATCTTTACTCATCTTACATATGGATTTAATTTGAAGAAATGTGGATAAAATGTGTAATGGAATGTATTTTGAGTTGATAACACAGAAATTAAGAAATTAAACATAAAATTAAACAAATTAACACTAAAATAACATATTAAACACATTAAAACACACTTATATTATAGTCATAATTCACAATTATCAATTTAGATGCCATATATAAATAATCGTGAATAAAGTGACTTTGGGAATTAATCAATGATTGCCCTTTTGTTTCATAGATTGATGAATGGTGTCTGATGCTAAGAGGGATTTTAATTTGGAGGAAGAAGTAGCTAACAGTAGCTCCCCCATATGCGAGAAAGATAGAGGTTCCACAAAATTGTACCTATAGCCTATACCCCCTCTAGTTGCTACTGCACCACCGGCACTGCCTTAACCTAACATTGTACAAATGATAGCAAAATTTATTTACTAGTGGATGTAAGCTCTGCCAGTTTTGCAACCCCAGTAGCAGCCACCTCTACCACCTTCAAGAAAGCCTATCTTCAAGCAGCTCAAAAAGCTGGGGCTCAAGGATTTCTTTGGTAGGGATCAAGCAATAGCTGTTGAGGTAGAAGAATGGCTTTGTAGATTGAAGAGATTATTTAAAATTATCTATAGCCCACCTGAGGAGAAATTAGAGGGGTTAGGGTCCAGCCTATACATGGTGGACCTCAATCAGACGCTATACTCTAGATGCTGAGATTGCCTAGGAATACATTTTGAGTTAGTTTAGGGAAAAGTATATTGGTAAGGAGTATAAGAATGCTATTGTATATTTCTTTCTTCAAATTGCGATAAGGGAACAAGACAGTGACTGAGTATGAAAGGGAGTTTGAGCAACTTAGTGCTTATGTTAATGATCTTCAATTTACCTTGGCAAAATTATGTCAAATGTTCAAGCAGGGACTCCATAACAAAATAAGGGAGACCATTACAGCATAGAAGTACACTAATATGAGATCACTTGTTAGGGCAGCCACTAAGGTTAAGTCGGTGCAATTAGATGAAGCAAGAAAACAAGCTAGATCTCAGTAGAAGAAAAGAACACCATCATCAAGTTCTTGTAGCACTTTCATTAAGAAATTTAAAGGTCCATCAACCTAGTCTCAGGTCTTAGCTCAGACATAGGCCCAGAGCTAGAAATCTACACCGTAAGTACCTGAGCTACTTATTTGGCTAGTACACCTGATAGGTTAGGTAGAGGGAATAATCCTACTTGTTAGCATTGTGGGAAAAGACATCTAAGTGAATGTTGGAGGACGTCAGGGCTTGTTTTAAATATGGATCTAAAGATCACATACAGAAGCATTATCCCAAAGCACAGTCAAGAAGTAACACCTTATTTACATAGATCTAGATTAGTAGCACCCAGAGAAAGAGGCAAAGGAGTAGTTCAAGCATCCTAAGGGACTAAAGGATGACTTTTAGCCCACTTTTATAAGGTTAGGGCTAAAGAAGATCAAAACACACCAGATGTAATAGTGGGTAAATTTTTCTTGCTTGGTGATTATGTTTATACGTTAATTGATTCGAGATCCACACACTCATATATCTGCATAATAGTTGCATAAGGGAAGGGTTTAGATATTTCATAGTTAGATCAAGATATCTTAGTAAGTAATCCTTTAGGGTATAGTGTTATAGTAAATAAATTATATAAAAATTTCCCTATGCAAATTCAATACTTCATCTTCCTTGAAATCTTATAGAACTCCCATTTCATGAGTTTGATATAATTTTGGGAATCGATTGGTTGCATAAGCATCAGGTTATGGATGACTATCAATTGAAGCGAGTCACCCTAGAAACCCTAGATAACCAAAAAATTATAGTAGTGGGTGAGGGATCAAATTTCTCATCCAATGTCATATGTGCCATTTCTTCAAGAAGACTAGTTAGGAAGGGTTATTAAGCCTACCTAGCTTGTGTAATTGAAGTTAGGAAGAGAAAGCCCCAAATCAGTGATATTCCTACAATTTGTGACTTCATTGATGTTTTTCCTAATAAGTTACCAAGGTTACCACTTGTCACCAAGGGGAGCTCTAGTGTTATTTGTTAAGAAGAAAGACAAATCCCTTAAATTGTGTATCAATTGTAGGCATTTGAATAAAGTCACCGTAAAGAATAAATAGCCACTGCCTAGAATTAATGATTTGTTTTACTAGTTGAAGGGAGCAGGTGTATTTTCCAAAATTGACTTGAAATCTAGGTACCACAAGCTTAAGGTGAAAGAATCAGATGTAAACAAGACTGCCTTCCCTACCAAATATGGCCACTCTAAATTTCTAGTTATGTTGTTTGGACTAACAAATGCACCAGCATTGTTTATGGATTTGATGAATAGAATTTTCCATCCATACCTTGATCAATTTGTAAAGGTATTCATTAAGGACATCTTGGTGTATTCTAAGACTCCAGAAGAACATGATAGCCATCTTTGCATTGTGTTGCAGACTCTGAGAGATAAATAGTTGTACACCCAATTCAATAAATGTGATTTTGGCTTAATGAAGTGGCATTTCTTGGCCATGTTGTTTTGGCTAAAGTCATTAAAGATGACCCAAAGAATATTGAAGCAATTCTTGAATGGAAAATGCAATACTGCAAAAGTTAAAAGTTTTCTTGGTTGTGTAAGCTATTACAAGAGGTTTGTTAAAATTCTCTCTCTTATAGTAGCCCCACTTATCAAATTTTTACAAAATAATGTTAGATTTATATGGACTAATAAATGTCAAGAGAGCTTTGAAAGGCTCAAAGCTATGTTGACTGAAGCACCTATCTTGACACAACCAATATCAGGGAAAGACTTTGTGATCTACAATGATGCCTCCAGGAATGATTTAGGTTGTGTGCTTATACAGGAGGATAAGGTAGTTGCTTATACTTCTTAGCAACTTAAACCTTATGAAAGGAATTATTCTACCCATGATTTGGAGTTAGCAGCCATTATATTTGCAATGAAAATGTGGAGACATTACTTGTATGATGAAAAATGTTACATTTACACTGATCATAAAAGCCTTAAATACCTGCCTACATAAAAAGAACTTAATTTAAGACATAGGTGATGCTTAGAACTCATCAAAGACTATGATTGTCTCATTGATTACCACCTAAGAAAAGCCAATATAGTAGCTGATGTACTAAGCCAAAAGCACATGGCAGTTATAATTTAGATTAAATTCTTAGAATTTTTCCTTCTTAATGTGATATACTAATTGAGAAGGAATAATAATATAATGTTGTTTGTATAGCCTTAAGGGTTATAAATGTCAAGCTATCCATAGTTCAAGATGGAGCAATCATATCAGAAATATAAGTTAAAGCCATATAGAAGCAAGATGATTGGTTGGCTTTTATTGTTAAACAAATACAAAGAGGAAAAGATACTAACTACTCCCTTGATGATGGTGATTGTTTATTTTATAAAATGAGGATTTGTGTTCCAAATGATATTAAGATCAAGAAGAATATCATGATAGAAGCATAGAGTAATGCATATGTTTTGCATCTAGGTAGTAGAAACATGTATCAAGTCTTGAAGACTCAATATTGGTGGCCTAGTATGAAAAGAGACATCTAGTGAATTTTGTGACCAAATGTTTAGCATGCCGACAAGTGAAAGTAGAACATCAAGTTCCCTCCGGATTATTACAACCTATTACAATACAAAAGTGGAAATGGTACCAAATCACTATGGATGCTGTCACTAGTCTACCTTTCACCAGGAAACAATATGACTCTATCTTGGCGATCGTTGATAGATTGACTAAGTCTACATATTTTCTACCGCTAAGACCTAATTATTCTCTAGTGAAGCTGGCAAAAATCTATATAAATGAAATTGTCAGAATTCATGGAATTTTTTTTCTCTATCACTTCGAACAAAAACCCCAAATTTACTACTAATTTTTTTAAGAAATTATAGGAATCACTAGGTACCAAACTTAATTAACCAATGCCTTTCACCCACAGACTGATGGGCAATCAAAAAGAGTTATCTAGGTGCTTGAGTATATTTTAAGTAGTGGTGTTTTAGAATTTGGTAGCGATTGGGAAAGATACCTTTCTTTAGTAGAATTTACCTATAACAACAGCTACCAAAAAGGCATCAAAATGGCACCTCATGAGGCTTTAAAAGGAAGAAAGTACAGGACACCCATATGTTAGGCTAAGCTTAGTGAAAGCAAGTTGGTAAGGTCAGATTTAGTACAAGAATGGAGAAAAAAGTTAAAATAATTAAGGATAGACTGAAAGTTACATCAAACAAGTAGAAATCCTATGCAAATATAAATAGGAAAGATATAGAGTTCGAGGTTGGACAAAAGGTGTTTCTAAAGGTTTCCCCAGGAAAAAACTTTTGAGATTTGGCATGAAAGGTAAGCTTAGTCCCAGATTCATTAGCCCATATGAGATATTGCAATGTGTGGGACCAATAGCCTATAGGTCAAAATTGCCATTGGAATTAGAAAATATTTATAGTGTATTCCATGTATTGATGCTGAGGAAATATAGGTTCAATCTAGCCCATGTTATTTGTCCTAGTAAAGTTAAGGACTAACTTATCCTATGATGAAAAACCAATAAGAATTCTTGCTAAAAAAAGTCAAGCAGCTAAGGAACAAATATATACTATTGGTCAACGCGCTTTGGACTCGCCACAATGCTAAAGAGGCGACATGGGAGCTCGAAGAACTGATGAAGCGGTAGTATCAACAACTATTTTTTCCAAGTAAATTTTAAGGATGAAATTTTTATTTAGTAGGGAAAAAAGTGATGCCCTACGAGAATAGTACTTCTCAACCCTGAATATTGCCACTGTGGTTAATAATACCACCCGGAGCCCACAAAACTTTTTTATCATCGAGAAGTACAATTCATAGTGAGTCTAATGATATAATTTAAGGTGAAATCGTAGTCAAATAGGGCCTCAGAAGTCAAAAATAAAAAAAAATAAGTAGCAAATCGATATTAGTGTTAACTGAGTTTGATCGGCCTCAAAAATATTGCTCAAGAGTTTGCAAAATTATTTTTAGCATGGGAACTCATTAGAAATAAATAAAATGAATTTTTGGGAGTGTTAGATTAATTTTATGTTAAGATTGAAAATTTAATTATCGAATCAGTAATTAACTTATTAGACCAAAAAAATTTACCAAAGGATTGATCCAAAAATTTAGAGGTATGCTAAAAAATATTTTTCAATAATTTTTGACTAATTTGGATGAGTACTTGGCAAAAAAATTAGAACCAATAAAATGGTGACAAGTGGCACTATAATCACCATTAGATTAAATAGTACTCTAAGTAATCATGGCCACTCATTTGTCGGGTATAAATGCTCCCTTAAAAATCTAAAGTTCCAGAAAATTCCATCAATTTCCTCCATCTTTTTCTTTCTCCTTCTTTGGCTGTCTCTCTCCTCTCTCATTTCTCTTATAATTTTTTCCATCAAACCTTAAATTCCACCAAATTTAGCACTAATTCTAGTTAATAAACTAAGTAGTAACCTCTCTTCAACCTAATTCAGGGATTTAAAGAACTTGAAGAAAACTAAAGAAATACTAAGAGAAAAAAATTTCCAGGTGAATTTGTAATACTTTGTTAAGAGTTGTTAAAATTAAGGGTTTATTATTATTTTTATGTGATTTGGGAAGGAAATAATGAAAGAAATTGATAAATTTTCATGCTTCAAAATTCGGCCTAGGTGGGAATCAAAAGGTGGAAGAAAAGAAGGAAGAAGATAATGGGAAAGAGAAGATCATGTGAAGTAAAAAGGAAGAATCAAGGTTAGTGGATACCCTAAACTATCTTATTTCATAAATTTTGCATTATGTAACTTAGGGTTTCCATATGAAATGTATGTATAAATTCAAATTAATGGTAATTTACTGAAATTGGATGATAATTAGTGGAATTGGCAGGAATTGAAGCATGAAAACAATGGAAAGTATGGAAAGGCTAATATTTGTACAGTATGTAACTACTAGAAAATAAGGTTCCTAGTTGAATTAAATAGAGTAAATAGTATAATCATGTTAATTATATATGGAAAATATGGTAGGACTGTGATAAGCCAGCAAAATTAACATGCAAAAGTAGATATGTCATTAGATGTGACTTATAGTGGTTGAATGTATTTATGCATGATAACTATGCATATAAAAAATTATGTGATAGAAAATAGAAAAAAAAATGAATGGATGATGAAAAATTTGGGTGATTCATGAAATGTTGAAGCTACATAATGATATTCAATTTAGTATTATATATGGTCAAATTTAAAAAATATATATATAATATAAATAATAAGTTGATATATACAAAAAAATTAAACATTTCATTAATAATTTAATTTGTTTTATATAGCTTGGATGGCTTAGTCAGATAGGAGTTGTACCTATATGTTAATTATTGAATGTTAATAGAAGAAACCAAACCCTAGTAGTCCTTTAATTGTCCATGGGGTCTGATTGTCCCTAGTTTATAGGAACAACAACAACAACAACAACCTAAGTTAAATTTGTAGGACCTCAATCATAGAACTCGTTACTCATGTTTAATGTGATTAAACTCATTAAACACTTTATTATTTTTACTTCACAATCGATTACTTCAATTACAGTTTAATTACTTATTTTGTGAGAGGATTTTTTGTCAACTCATTTTTGTTTATTTATTTATAAGAACAATTGGCAATTATTTTATTTTAATTCATGATTTTTTAATTTTTTGGTTAAGTGAATAGAAGTATAAACTAAATTTAGATAAATAAAATTTATTCTTTAATTTTCAATAAAATACAAGTTTGTTATTAATGTATTTTTGGACAATTCTTTGCCACTTTTTGGATAAAGGCAATGCCTATATTAATGTATTTTCAGGACTTCAATTATAATAATATATTTCTATTTAATTGTTACATGTATAAAGAATATATAAATTTTTAATAATTTAATTATAAAAATGTTTGAGTTCCAAAAACAAAAGTATAAAATTTTGAGAGCTTAATCCTGAATATGAGATTGCATTTCCTTTTCCTTTCTTATACTAAAAACCATGATTTTGAGAAAGAGGGGGGGAGAACTAGACTAAAGTGAAATGGGGGAGGCCCATTGGGCACTTGGTACAAACCCAATGGGTTAGAGAATAAGATGGGCAATTTTTAGGTTAGCCCAATGGGTATTTTTTTGGGTTAGGTTAGGTTTGGACCATTTTTTTTGGGGCGGGTTAGGGTGGGGTTTTTGGTTTGGTCTAATTTTTCAAGCCTACCTATGGGGTCCACGTCCTACATATCTAGTTCAAAGGATTCCTTTGGATATAAAAAGGGGTAAAAATAAGAATTTAATTGGCAAATTGTGATGAAAAAAATGAAATATTATGCATGATATGATGATTTAGGAATAAAATGATAATTTTATGTTTAAAATAGCATATTAAGGGCAAAAAGGTATTTTGGCATGTTACCAATGAGGTATATGAAAAAAATAAAGAAAAATGTGATTCAAATGAATTTTAGGGGTAAAATTATAAAAAAAGGTAAAATATGGACTAAATTGTAAACTAGTGATAAGAGTTGTAAATAAAAATAAATAAGGTTTTAAATGAAATTTATCATTATACGTGAATTTAAAGGCTAAATTGGAATAAAACTTAATTTAGATGCTTAAATGTAAAAAGGTAAGGTTAATTAAGGATATGAGGGACAAAATAGTAATTTAGGTAAAAGATGAAAATTTTTGAAGTAAAAATTTAATTTAAGTAAAATAAGAGGATTTAAGTGAAAAAATGTAATACCATTATAAATTTAGTAATTTTGATTGTATATAAAGAAATTTGTAAATTATATGTATCATATGAAATATTACAGCTGAGTATCACTACTAGGCTTTATCTTAGCGTGTAGTATTTGTTGCACAAAGGAAACAGGCATCCGAAAGTTAAGTGTGAAAAAAGAAGTAGGACAGAAATAGAAGATGGATATTTTGCTTTAGTTAGTTTATTTTGCAAATAATACTATGATAATGTATGTAATTAAGAAGAGTTATATTTTTCTAATGGCATGTATATATAAACCATATACGTATTTGGAGTGCCATGTAATTAAAGTGACACCTTTATCCCACAAGGAGACTAAGGCATGCAACTAGAAATCTTAATCTAAACATAATAATAAACAACCACCATGATCATAGCCTTCTACTCATATATACAAAATACAACATAATATATACATATATCATGGCTTCCATATAATTACATTAAGTTTACTAGTCATTACATGCATATGTAACTTATCACATTTGAGTTATAGCCCAAAAGAATATTTTACACAAAAGCTATAACAACAAAAGTCTCCTCTAGCCCTGCAATTGTCCTACCCCTATTAGATCTTTCAAAACCTACATAGAGGAATAAACCATTGTGCTACGCATAAAGTTTATTAAGGTAAAGAAAATAAGTAAGTGTGACTACTTACAGTAGCCAAAACACCATACATGCAATGGAAGAAAAATAAAAAAATAAAATAGTAAAGAACCTTTAAGATGATATACGTAATACCTAGTTAAAATTTATGCTACTTACCTTTAGGTACAATAATATAAATTTATATTACACGTAGTATAAATGACATCAGAGTACACAATAGACAACCATAAGCATTTTATCTAAAATTGCTTGCATAGTCCATGGTTGCAGGTATCGGGACAGAATGGAAGATACCATAGGTATCAAAATAGAAAAGGCATTGTCTCAAACCAGTAGTCAACAGATTTCATTAAACAAAAGAGATATGGTCTAAATAGAAGACACCAAAGTGTCAAATAGAATTGAAGCATCTACAACCCTTATAGGCATGCTTATTTACCCATTGTTCTGACTCTAGCAAGCTCTTTCTCTCTCTTAGTAACATACATTGTATGATGACTTTATTAACTCTGTATTCAAAATTTTCATAAAGAAAATATAAATAGAGTTAATGTAAGAATAGCTTAAATGCAAGTTCTCATGCTTTCATTATGTTTGAATGATTTATTTTCCACAAAGTAATTCAAACAATCATAACTTAAACTCAAGCTCATGACAAACAAATTATTATAGTCATTTAAAGTTATTAATCAAGCTTCTAGCCCATTTGAAAAGAAAGAGAAACAAGTGATTTTTTTTCATACAACAGGGGGTCACGGTGGTCACATATTTGTGCCCACTATAGGGCCCTTGCTAAAAGGGCTATTGTTCATACAAAAAGTAGGATCACAGTGGTCACAAAATCTTGCCCATTATGACCTACAAGAACAGATAAGGGTCACGGTGGCCATATATTTGTGCCCACCATAAGCCTCTTAATTCCTATCAAAATAACCATTTAGAGAGAATCCTAATGATGTTCACAAAACCCTGACCACCGTGAGTCCTTCAACAGAATTTATACCCTATATAATAGAATTCCTAGTAAACTTGTTTAGCTTGTTTGACCTAATTCCACTCAAAACTAGCTCAATGGTCTTCTAGACTTATATTCCCATATGTTTCTAGTTTCCATTAATACAAAAATCAACCCAATTGGAAAATTGGGTCAAGAGAATTCCCTATCAAACAATATACTGTCCAAGATGTCAAGGCAACCAATAACTCCTCCTTTAAAGCTCAATTTCAGTGGATTATTTGTTAAAATCACCAAATGGTCTCTCATATAAAATGAAGATATATATTTATAGTTTAATAACCCTTTAGTCTTGTGCAATTTAGAGGTCTACAGCTCCCATTATAAATAAAAACAGTCTCAAGGGGTTATATTGATCATACACCAACCATTCTCATTCCACTCTTATACAGCTAAATTATCATCAACACCATTTCTATAACAATATTACTATCACAATTGAATTATTTAACACACACACACACACACACACACACATATATATATATATAACTTAGTGATAGAGCAGTTCATGCTTTGATTAATTGCATATAATCACTTACCTAGCTTCTTAAAACTTAACAAATTCTTCCTTTTGAATCACTTCTAAAAAAAAGAATAATATTTAGTGTTTAATGGGAATGAAAGAAAAATGAAAAATCATGGAATTGAGGTGCAAAATGGTCGACTCCCTTTTTGCTAACAATTCTAGATTTTCTTCTTCAAATATCATTAATTCACTCCCCCTTCTAAAAGCTTAGGTGTAAAATTATGATTGGTCTAATTTTCACCTTTTTCCTAATTCCCCTTTAATCCCATAAATTTGCTTTAATTACTTATTTTAACATGAATTTTCACTCATTCTTCAATTCAACTCCTCTTACTCTTATATTACATTAAATTTTATAATTTGCCAAATTAAAGAATTTATCCTTAACTTAATAATTAATGGCAAATACGTCCTCATGAGTAAAACAATATACAATAATCATAATAATGCATATCTACACATATGTGAACATATGATATTCCTACTAGGGTCTAATGCAGGGCATACATAAAGGATTATGAAATTGTTATGATGGTTATGGATATTATGGGATGAATGTTAATGGTATACGTGATGTATGAATGTGGAATTATGAATGGGATATAGAAGTGATTATGTGACTTGAATAGAGTTTTGGGGAATAGGATAAAATTATTGGGAGTGTAAATTGTTTCTTTTGTAGGAGGTTAAGTTAAAAATGCATTCATTATGCTGTCAAAATTTTTTTCATTTGAATAATAACTGACCAAATGAATAGGAAATTTGCAATTAAATTCTAAATTAATTTAGCAAGATGGAATTCATGATAAACAAATTATATTGTCATATTTCAAGAAGTAATTTGAGAACATTATAAATAACACCAATGAAAAAAGTGATAATTTGGTGCTTAAATCAAAGTTTGGGTCTAAGGTGTCACAAAAGAGTTAAAGGCTACCAAGGCTGACCATGCTACCCAACTTTAGTTAGTTTGTTCTAAGCAGTATGCTTGGATCAGGGAGCTATCTTCCCAAGTTAATCAACTCTCAGCTCAAGTAAGGGAGCTTTAGAAGAAGGTCCGATTAGTTGAGTCAATTAATGAGGAGCTTTAAGGGAGATTGAAATTCATACATTAGACTTATCAAAAAGGGCTCACCAACCAAAGAGAGAGACTGATGGACTAGCCAGGGGACCTTCAAAGCAACCTTATTACTCGCATACAGCTAGAGTGTGAGAGGTGCTATCCTAACCAAGACTTCAATTTCATAAAGGATCCCATTAGTTTTCCTAATTCGCCAACCAAGAGTGATGATGAGCGGGGTTGTGCTGACGATGCTAACTTGCCTAGTGGTAGGGAGTAGGATAGGATCTCTTATGTATTTTGTATTTAAATTTTCATATTAATAAATTTTGAATTTCACTTTTTCAAGTAGTACATCATTCACTTCCCTTATTCTTTTTTATTCTGAGCGGAACATTTTGGAAATGATACTTAGTATTGCTAAGTGTCTACCCTTTTGATAAGTCTTTTGATAAGAGTTATTTGAGTAGATTCGTAAAGTTTTAAGTGCACGTTAATAAGAAATGTGACTAACTTAAAATAATAAAGATTCCAAGACTTGTGTGTGTACTTGATCGAGTTGATCGAAACTGATAACTTCAATTTAATGTTTAGTTTTTAGTCAATTTTAGTACTGTTTTAAGTGTCTTTTCAGTGTCTTTTGCTTTGTTTTACTTGAATTCAATAATTTCTATCCAAAATTTAGTAAATCTTACCTTTATGTGTTTTGGAGGACTTTTGATGGGTTTCTGTGCTTAAATGCAGATTTTTGCAGGCACCTCACAGTCAGCATATTTTAGTGCTTATCATGACCTAGTGCTTCATGGCAAAATGTACTGTTTAGATTATCTCACGGTTAGCATATATTTTGTTCTTACTGTGACTTAGCTAATTTTTAGTCCAAAACCAGGAAGAGAAGACTACATGGTTAGCAGTAATTGTATACTGATCGTGAGGTATGCAAACTTCAATCTAGATAGCAAAGGAACAATATGTCATGGTCAACAGACAAAGGGTGTTAACCATGAGTTTTTCAAAAATGAATTAAGAAGTATGTCACAGTTAATAGAAAAAGAATGCTGACTATGATCCATCTTAGTCTAGAGACAGAACTTCAGTAGGTCACAATCAGTAGGAATTTAATGCTGACCGTGAACCCTATCAGGCATATATATACTAGATTTTTCTATTTGGCACAAATCTCTAATTTTTTAGATCTAAGGTTTCTTTATTTCTATATTATTTCATTTCTTCATTTCTTCTAATTAGTATATAGTTTTATACTTGCAAATATGTTAGATTTACATCAAAATACATAGATTAACACAAATTTATAGATTAGACATTTAGTTTCTTCCATTTGAAGCTCATTTTCATTGGAGATTTGGAGAAGAAGACTGAAAAAGCTTGGGTTCCAACTGAGAGTTCTTCCTCAAATGAATTTTTTGGTTTTTTCTATCCTTTTCTTCTTTTATCTTATAATGGGTAATGTGTAGTCAATTAGTTGTTTGGGGGATTTTTGAATCCCTTATCCTCAATGTGAATACTGAATATTTCTTAGTTTTTATATAGATAAAAGGTTCATTTTACTGTTGCTTTATTGAAATTTCATGGGTTTTTATTATTTTAAGTAATTTTCTAGATTTGGATGGATGATTTTATCATATTGTTTTGTTTGGATGTTTTACTTAAATGCTTGAATGCCATGGATGATTCTATCTCTTGTATTTTATCATGAATGTTGTGATTTTGAGACTGATGTAGAATGGGACTTGATGAGTTGTAGATTTTGTGATTTTAAAACTAGTGTTTGGAGTAAAATGATTGGGTTTTGGGTTGTTTGGCTTCAAAATGGGAAAGCAAACTAAACCTTGGATGTTAGACCCGTGCTTAAGCTAATCATAGGATTTGCTCCGTAATGGGACATTTTGAGATTAGAATAGCTTGCTCTAGAATGGGATGCTTGGATAGAGAGGGTTATCTCAAATTTATCTATATAATTTATTGATTAATTTAATTCACATTTAAGTAGGGGGAGGATGAGTTAACCTAAACAACATTTTTTATATATAAATTTTCAACTAGTTTAATATTTTGATTACTAGATTTATAGTAAATTCCTGCAATTTTACAATTATTTTAATTTTCATTTTTTTGCATTTTAAATAGTGATAGTATAACACACAACAAAATTTTTGGAATTCTTTAGCATACACTTGATTGTCATTGCTTGCATCTACAATCCCTTAGGTATGATATTCGTGGGTCTTAAATTGAGCACCATATATTACTTGCTGATTCAGTACACTTGTCGAGGTCACATCAAATTTTTGGCACTGTTATCGGGGATTGGCATGTTTGTGAGTTTTTATTGTTATTTGTATGTGTTTTTTTTCTTATTTTATTCTTTTAATTCTTTTTAGGTGTTTCGTAGTGTATGCATAGACTAAGATGAGAACGACTTACACCCTATGACCCTTAAATCGAAAAGACTTTACATCAAATAATGAGAGCTAACAGAGAAAACAACACGAATCCAGATCCTCCTATTGGTGAAGTTCCTCCTGAGGATGAAAAATTGCTAAGGGCACAAGATGAAATTCCTGGTAGACGAAGAGAGGAGATACCTAAGCAGAGGACTATTAGAGATTAAGCTATGCCTAGATGGAATGAAGACCATAAGACAATTGTGTTGCCTAGAGATGTGCAATTTGAGCTTAAACCTATAACCATTACTATGGTGCAAAGAAATTGATTCTTCGGGTCAGAATTAGAAGATCCTTCTTAGCATCTTGACATATTTCTTGAGGTCAGCAACACTGTTCAGATTATGGGTATTACAATGGATGCATTTTGGTTGAAATTATTTCCTTTCACATATATCGAAAAAGCTAGGGATTAGCTTCAAATGTTACCGAGTCAATCAATTTGGACATGGAACAATTATAAGAGAAATTTCTAATGAGATTATTCCCTCCAACTAAGACAGCAAGTATTTACAATAATATTATGAGTTTTCACCAAATGAATAAAGAGCCTTTCCGTGAGGCTTGGAAAAGGTTCAGGAGGTTATTGAGGAGTTGTCCACATTATGAATTAGCAGTTTATCAGTTGATGATAATTTTTTATGCAAGTGTGAATCCACCTACAAGGTCACTTCTAGATGCGGCATCTGGTGGTTCGTTCACAAACAAGTTACTGGAAGAAGTCTTTCAATTGTTAAATGAGATGGCAGCAGATGATTCACAATGGGCAACCCTAAGAGCAGTTCCAAAACGGCAAGATGTACATAATATCGATGAAGTTGTGATGCTAAAGGCACAATTAGATTTGATGAAGAAGGAATTAAGCGGATTAAAAGTACAAAATATAGCTACTATTTCTCAAGACTATTTAGCATATGAGAGTGGACCATGTGGACAAGATAGTGGAGTTATAGGAGATGTTAATGCAGTGGGAGATTATAAAAAAATGACCCCTACAGCAATACATACAATTCGAGTTGGAGAAACCACCAAATTTTGCTTAAAAAGAGAGACATTAGAATTCTTCATCATCTCAACCCCAAGCAAGATCTCCCTTCAACCAAAATGTCAATTATAACCACAATCAGTTTTATCAACCACAAGTGATAACCCATTACAAAACTTCATATCACACCATCATCAAAACTAAGGTTTAAATCAAGGCCAACATTCAAACTAGAATCAAGTATACCACCTACTAGGGTTCCAACCAAAACCACCTATTCAAGATAAGTAACTAAATTTGAAAGATATGCTTTCCAGCTTTATGAATAGCCAGCAACAATTTATGTCAGGCCAAGAGACAAGGTGGAAATCGTAAGAATAATGGAATAGAAACCAAGATGCCTCTATGAAGAACTTGGAAACACAAATTGGATAATTGGAAAATTCTTTATCCACAAGACCAATTAGGTTTTTTCCATCAAATGTCAACTGCAATCCAAAAGATGAAGCTAAGGCGATCACATTAGGAAGTGGCAAGGAGGTAAAATAAAGAGAAGACATAGGTAAGTCACCTTTGCCATCATCGTCAAATATGAAAGATCCGACATGGTAGGTAAGTTACTCTAACCTTAGGGTAGATGTGCATGTAGATGCTCCTAATGCTGATAAGGGTAAGATCATAGTGAATTTCGATATAAATAGGTTGCATTTTCCTGCTGTAGCTAGGAAAGAAAATAAAAATGAGCAATTGGCTAAATTCCAAGAGAAGTTTAAGAAATTTCATATCAACTTGCCTTTTGCTGAAGCTTTAGTTCACATGCCCAACTATGCTAAATTGATGAAAGACTTTGTTCTAACAAAAAGAAATTAGAGGGGTGTGGAACTATGCAACTAATAGAGAATTGTAGTGCTATCATTATAAATAAGATTCCTAAGAAATTGGAAGATTTAGGTAGTTTCACTTTACCCTGTGAGATTGGTGAGACCTTTGTTGGAAATGCCTTGTGTGACCTAGGTGTTATTATTAATTTAATGCAATATTTTATGTGCAAAAAATTAAATCTAGGGGATCTCAAGGAGACAGGTATGAGACTCCAGCTGGTAGATAGGTCGATAAGGAAACCAAAGGGAGTGATAAAAGAATTGTTGGTGATGGTGGGGAATTTTATTTTTCCTATAGATTTCATATTGATGGAGATGGAAGAAGATAAGAGAGTGCCATTACTTATAGGGAGACCATTTTTTAACAAGAAAAAAGCCTTGATTGATGTACATGGTTAAAAGATCACCCTTAGGTTCAATAATAAAGAGCTAGTAGTGAACATGAATAAGGCTCAAAAATATCTATCAAGTGATTTGGAGGATTCTGTTTAATTTATGGATAAGATGCAAGAATATGTAGAGGAAACTCAAAAAAAGGTATTGATAGATGACCCATTGAAGCTGAGTTTGATGCATTCCTTGGAGAATGAAGAGTTAGATGAGGTAGGCAGAGAGATGGTAGCTGCAGTAGAAAAAGAGAGTAGGGAAGTTATGCATGATCTTTAGCAAAGATGTGAAGAAGAGGATCCAAGTGAGGAAGAGTTTACATCACAAAAGGGAGATTCAAAAATTGAACTCAAACCTCTTTCCCCTCATATGAAATTTGTGTTTTTGGAAAATGAAACAAAACCAATGATTATCTCTTCTATCTTGACAAGTTTTAAAGAGGAAATGTTGATCGAAGTGTTAAAAAGGTACAAAAAAGCAATCGAATGGGAAAAATCAAACTTAAAGGGGATCAATATGAGTTACTGCACTCACCTGATTCCAATGGAGGAAGAATGCAAACCAGTGCCTCAACCCCAAAGGAGGCTAAATCCAGCGATGCAAAAAGTGGTTAAGAAAGAGGTACTTAAGCTCCTTGATTCAGGTATCATCTATCCCATCTCAAATAGTAAGTGGGTGAGTCCTATGCAATGCGTCCCAAATAAAAGGAGAATTACAGTGGTTAAAATAAGCTTGATGAACTCATTCCAACTCATGCAGTTACGGGTTAAAGAGTATGTATAGATTATAGGAGGCTGAATAGTGCCACTAGGAAAGATCACTTCCTATTGCTATTCATTAATTAGATGTTAGAGAGGCTAGCAAGGAATAGGTTTTATTATTTTTTAGATGGGTACTCAAGATATTTACAAATCTCTATATCACCCAAGGACTAAGAGAAAACCACATTCACCTGCCCCTACGACACTTTTACCTATAGGAGAATGCCCTTTGCGTTGTGTAATGCACTAGATACATTTCAGTGGTGCATAATGGCAATTTTCCATGATTTCATAGAAAAATTTATGGAAGTATTTATGGATGACTTCACCATATATGGGAAAGATTTTGAAAGCTATTTAGAGCATCTCGATTTAGTGCTAGGGAGGTGTGAGAAAACCAATCCAGTAATGAATTGGGAGCAATGCCACTTTATTGTGAGAGAAGGCATTGTAGTGGGACACAATTTCAAAAAAGGGAATAGAGGTGGATAGAGCCAAGGTAGAGTTTATAGAGAAACTTCTACTCCCAACCAATGTCAAGGGAGTTACGAGTTTTCTAGGGAATTAGGGTTTTTACTATAGGCTTATTAAAAAATTTTCATAGATTACCGTACCCTTGTCAAATTTACTGATGAAAGATTCTCCTTTTGATTTCACTAATGATTTTTTGTAGGCATTTGAGACATTGAAATAAAAGCTTATTTCAGCTCCGATGATTATCTTTCTGGATTAGGATTTGCCATTTGACCTAATGTGCAATGCAAGTGATTTTGCAGTAGGAGCAGTGCTGGGACAAAAAAAGGAGAAGGTGTTTGATCCAATGTACTATAGGAGTCATACCTTGACCGGAGCTTAGGTTAATTATACCACAACCAAGAACGAGCTACTGACAATAGTCTTTGCATTTGAGAAGTTCAAGCCATATTTACTGGGTGCAAAAATTATGGTGTGGTCCGATCATGCAGCACTAAGACATCACTTTGCCAAGAAGGAGTCAAAATCGAGGCTGATCAAATGGATACTCATTTCATAAGAGTTTGACCTAGAAATCAAAGACAAGAAGGGGTGAAAAACTTTGTGGTGAATAACCTATCTTGAATTGAGCACAATCACATTGAGAAAGGGGAGATTTTAGATTTATTCCCTGATGAACATGTATGTTCTTTTCTATGTGTGAAGTTGTTGTTACTTGGTTTGCTGATTTGGTGAATTTTCTTTCAAGTGGATACATGCCAAGGGATTATACATGGCAACAGAGAAAGAAATTGAAAGAAGATGCAAGACATTACATTTGGGACAACCCCTATCTGTTTAAATTATATGTTGATCAAGCGTTAAAGAGGTGCATTCCCCAAAAAGAGCAAGAAGAGATCATTAAAGCGTGTCATAGCGGAGAGGTTGGTGGATATCATGAACCAAACAAAATAGTATCAAAAATTCTATCTTCTAGTTTTTATTGGCCTACCTTATTTAATGATGTGAAAATGTATATTCAATCTTGTGATTGTTCTCAAAGGGTATGAAATATATCGAGGAGAGATGAGATGCCATTGACCAATATGCTTGAAGTAGAGCTATTTGATTTATGGGGTATAGATTTTATGGGACCTTTTCTAATGTCTTATAGGTTTGAATATATTTTAGTGGCAGCAGACTATGTGAGCAAATGGGTAGAAGTCATAGCCACTAAGACTCGTGATGCCAAAGTAGTTCTAGAATTTCTAAGGAAGAACAATTTCTTCTGATATGGAGCCCCTAGAGCCATCATCAATGATGGTGGTAAACATTTTGTTAACCACCAATTTAGAACCTTGTTGAAAAAGTTTGGAGTTAGGCATAGAGTCACTACCCCATACCATGCCCAAGCTAATGGTTGAGTGGAGAAAATGGTCAATGCCTCTAGAAAGGATTGGTGCCTTAAGTTAGATGAAGTGTTGTGGGTATACAGGTCAGTGTTTAAGACTCCTATAGGGATATCACCCTTTAGGTTAGCTTTTGGCAAGTCTTGTCACCTCCCAGTAGAATTGGAACATAAATTAAGCCACCAAATTCTTGAACTTTGATCTTGTAAGTGTAGGAAAATGCAGGTCACTATAGTTGAATGAGTTGGAAGAACTTAGGTTTTAGGCTTATAATCATGCTGTCAAATACACAGATAACACTAAGAAATGGCATGACAAAAAGCTGATGAAAAAGGAACTTGTACCCAGGGTGAAGGTGCCCCTATATGATAGCCAATTGCGATTGTTTCCCCAAAAATTGAAATCGAGGTGAAAATGGCCTTTTGAAGTCATAGGACCAGACAAATTTAGAGTGGTGACTCTGAAACACCCAAAAGATGAAAAGGAGTTCAAGGTAAATGAACATCGTGTGAAGCCCTATTTTGAATCAACATTCGATGGCGTTTCAGCAATCATCACCTCACGGATCCTTGACGGTACCTAAAAGTCCAATTGCGAACTTGATAAATGCAAAAATACTTCCCAACCATTGTTTTTATTAGCTTTTCTATTATTTTTATAGCTGTTTAGGTTAGTTTGTGGTTCAAAAGATTTTGGCTTGGAGATCTTCGAGTGTAAATTTTTGCCTGTTGAAGCAGTTTTGTAGTGCTTTGTTTTAACCCTAATAGTTTAAAAGATGGAACATTTTTGTGATTTTCAGAGGTTATGGTTAGTAGGTTATCTCTGCTGACCATGACATAGGGGTATTTTCACTTCTAGATCAGATAGAGAGTCATAGGTCACAGTGAGTATATTATGGCTGATCGTGACAAAATTGCATGTTTGCTTTTATACCTCAAAGTTTAGTAGATCATGGTTAGTACGTTTTCACTATTGACCGTGACATAAGATCACTCTAGCTTTTAGAACTCAGAGAGCCATAGGTCATAGTAAGTACACTTTTACTGCTAACTGTGACATATTTGCACATTCAGTTTTGTGTTGAAAGTTTTCTAGGTCATGGTGAATGGGTTTTCCCTGCTAACTGTGACTCTATTCTTTTTCAGTCTAGTAGCCAAATTAAACTTACCACACAATCAATAGGTTTTCACTGCTGACCATGACCCCCCGAAAGACCCAAATTTAAAAATCACATTTTTAAAATCGTTATCCATTTTCTTCCATTTTTTTCTTTTCTCTCATTTCTCTCTCTTTTCTTCATTGTTTCTTTTTCTTTTCTTTCATTTGGGTCACAATTCATCTACATTTCTTCAATCGATAAGTCTTTTTCTTCCTCTTATCTTTAATTTGTTTAATTTTTGTTCTTTGTTTTGCTTATTTCAAATCATTTTTCTTACCTTGTATGTATTTTTTCTTTTGTTTTTGTTTCCCTTCACTGATTTTTTTCTTTAGTTATCTTTTTTTTTTTGTTCTTGTGTTTTGTTTTCTTCAAAGTTTTCTTCATTTGTCTAGATTTAGAGTGTTCTCCATCTCCATCCAAGTAATTTCTCTTAATCTTCCTATTTTTCCTTTTTTTTTTCTTTTCATTGTTGTTTTTCTTTTTTGCGATGTGCGTGTTGATTTTTTATTTTTTTTTTCATTTGGTTAGTTTATTTTTTGTCCTTTCTTCTTTACTACTTGATGTTTCCTTTATTTTTATCTTCACTCTTTCTTTTTCATTTTTCCCTTCTCTCTATCCCTCGAATAATTTATGTTTTCTTGTTTTACTTGCTCCCTTTTCACACATCTTCACAATTTTCTCAACCCTAATGTTCAATTTCATCAAATTTTTTTTGTTGGGTTTTTAATTTTGCACTTAAATCCCTTCTTATTCAAACTCTCTTGTGTTCATTTTTGCACAATTCATCATGGGGAAAAGCATTTATAGATATGTCTTCTAATTCATCATCTTAATCTGATTGTTGGATTAATTTATATATATATATATAGTTGTTAATGAAATTATGAGTTTATTCCTCCATTTATCTTCATAATTTTTCTGTTGGATGTGTGTTTGTGTCTCATTACATCAGTTTGCTTTGTTAAATTTCTGCCTACCTCATGTTTGATTAATTGCCTGTGTGAGAATTTTCCCTTTTTTTGCCACTATTTTGGAACTTGGGAATACAAATTTTTACCTATTGTGTCATTCATTTTGGCTTCTTATAGATCCTATTCATATATTATTGCTAATCTTTGGCTTTAATCTGCTGATTGTGAGCTCTTAGGTTACTTAATTTAGTTGCTTTGGTGCATTGAGAAAACATAGGCATGTGATTATTGTTTCTCTAGCATGTACTGTAAGGAAATTTTGTGCCATTTTTTACTCTTTCTAGATGCTTCATGCTTAGTTGGTATTTTAGACCTCTTTGTGGAAATTGATGCTTGTATATTGGACATTGGTACCTTGGGCATTTTCTTTTACATGTTAATTGAGCAAAAGATTTAGAGATTCATGAATATTGAATCTGTGGTGTTGACTTATTCACTAGCTTGTGTTTTATGTTTAGTCACACATTTGGGAAATTATTTTCTCTCTTAAACTTGAATTGAAGCTGGTTGTGTGAAATCTGCATCTTAACATTTAATCATTTTAACAGTTCTCATGCATCTTAATCTGGTCACCTCTTGTGTTGACTTGTGCCTGTTATTTCAACTAAATTCTTGGGCTACCTTTGAGTCCTTGAATTATTCCATAGGGCAATCTAGTTATAAATGCTTAATCCTACTGCTTGGCTAATTTCTTGTTTGTGAACTATTCTTATTAACCATAAATGGCTAGACTGTAGTATCCAATTATCTATGATCACAAGGAATCTCATGGGACTAAGGTGCATTTAGGTTCTAGGGTTATACCTAAGCCACTAAAGAGTGAGCCCTTATCTTTGTTGTCTCTCTTGGCAGCACTATTACATTTTGCATGATTTGACATGTGTGGATCTCACTTTTCCTACTCACTTGAACCTTTTCCTTATGTGAGCCAAAACTTCTAACTTACTTGCTATTTGTTTCAAGTTTGCTTTCGAACACACCACTTCACCCACACCTAACATTTTCCATATTTTGCTTCTTATGTGAGTTAATTATTTAAAAATATCTCAATGGAGAATTGAGCCTCATGTTGCTATATACTTTATTAGAATCCGTGAGTTTTGAGCATTTACAGTGTACTCATACATTTAGCAATTTCAAGTGGCTTATTGCTTTTTAAATACCATGTCATTCCAAAGTTACCTTTAAGTTTTTAAGTTTGGTCAATACATGTTTCCAGCTATATTGATAGCACTGTTGCCAGGGTAGTTATTTGTTTGTGGATCCAAATATTCTCTAAATCGTGTTTGTGTTGCTTCAAGGTATATAGACTAAAACGATTCATCCTACTGGCCACTGGTTTGTAAAGGATAACTTGGTTATCATGGTTGAGTGCCACGTACCTTGAATTTTGTTATTTTTATAATATACATCCTCATTGGTACCATATTATATTCATTTGTAGGGCATGATCTTGTTTTGAGTTTCTTATTTATGATCCCCATACTTACACTTGTTACTTGATCATTGAAGGCCCAAGTCATTTTAGGATGCTGATTTTGATAGAGGATGTTGCTAAGATTGCCCTGTCAATAGTGTGTTTACCTATTGCATTGTTAGATTACAATTTGTTTAGACATTTAATTTGCATTTTTCAACATTAACTCTTCATACATGTTTTTGCTAGCAACCCTTAGACATTGTAAGAAGCCTGAGAATTCTGCAACTGTAGTGTATTCCTTGGTTACTATCTCCACGCATAAGGCTTGTTGAGATTCACACCCTTTAAATGTGTCTTAGCTATTGGTTTTTGAAATATTAAAATTAAAATTTTGTAGCGAAAAAAGAAACCCACCATGGATCCAAGCGATCCAATTGATTCAATAGAAAAAGAAGTGTAACGATTATCAACCTCTCAAAGCGTAGATAAATCGAATTGTAGGTGCGACCTTATATGAAACAATACCCTCTACCAGTATCCACACACGAAGGCAATTAAGAGAATCGCCCGGGGTGCTAGCTCCCTTTTTGGTGGCTAGGGTATGTTCTCTCTCTTTTTGAGATTACAGAAGAAAAACAATTTTCCTTTTGGTTTTTCTCTTAAGTGGCGGCTATAACTTTTTTATGTTTAATTAGGGTTTTATATATATACATCACTATATATATATGTAGTTGACCTAACCCTAATTAAGAGAGAGAAAACTTCGGGCCAACTTTTCTTATTAAAATAAGAAATACCTTATTTCTTATTCAAAATAAAAATAATATTAATCTTAAATATTATTATTATTATTATTATTATTATTATTATTATTATTATTATTATTATTATAATTATTGTTGTTGTTGTTGTATTTTGAATTTTAATTTATCACAAAATAAAAATCGAAATGCTCGAATTAACCCTTAGTCCATTCATCACATTCTATGTGTGTGATCCAATAGGTTCATATTATATTAGCAGTGGGCCCTAATGCCATCACGAGTCCATAAGTCATAAGCGGCCTCTAGCAAGACATTATGACTACCCAAATAATATAAATATCGATAATTCAATTTTAACTTAATAGAACATGTTATAATCTTTTTGTCACACGATATCTTATTTGAACATAAGTCATGGTCTATGTGAAACTTATATAGTCCAAACATATAATTTCTTGATCACGAAGTAAACTGATAATATCAAATGATATTGATTGCTTCATCAATTCATTTGAGCATGGCCATGCATTTCTCAGTCTTACTTATCGAGGGACCCAATAGATATCTCTCTCATAAGAGGGACAAATTCCTTCTTGATTATTCACTATCCTCTACATGATTCTCATTATGTCCAATCATAATCTTTATAATTATCCAATTAAAGATAATGTTTGATTATGCCAAAATATAATGTTCGTTATGTAGGATACTATGATAATCTCAGGTCAAAGGATCAATAACATAACTATTATGAGATCACTAATGACATTAACCCATGTAGTATCTCATAGCAGGTCTATCCAGTACTCTATTCTCTAACAAGTACTTATAAGTTTAATTCATATCATCATATATAATCATCCCATGATTATCAATCAGACTTGTACTAGTCTTTATTTATCATTATTCATATGACTAGGGATAGTCAAAATAATATTAGATTGTTATTTACAAACATTATTATAACGTAACATGCCAACAATATAATAACATGAAGAAAACCCAAATTTATAAAATTAAATGTGACGTTACATAAAGGGCCTAATGTTTGGCCTAGGGCATAACCACTAACATTAGTTGCCTTGCTTAACTCTGTTGATTCTCATGTTTATAATTCTTAATAGAGAAACCAATTTTGCTGAACTTTGATTACATCTATTCTTTCTATACATGTTGTGTTACCATATTGTGCTTTATTTTTATGTCTCTAAGCTTGTTGCAATAGTTCTGAACTGGTTGTTATAGTTTACATTTGGGGAAACTTATTCTTGCTCTATTTTATTATTTACAGTGGCACCCAAAAGACCTCGTGCTCAATCTATCCTACCTCTTTCCAATTAGTCTCTATCAATCGGTGTTAGTGTAAGCCCTAGCCCCAATGCATTGTAATAAAACACTTTAATTAATAAAATAAGGCATTTGTTTTATCCATTGTATTCTTGTGCATATCAATTGATAGAACTATCCAAGAATGTTGTTTCGGTTTAAGTTATTATGTGTGAGGCATATGGTTGTAAGACCTTGAAACAAATGAGACATCATTCTAAATATCCCTAGTTAGTCATTGTTATGGGAATAACAATGAATTAAGACTAGTATGCTCTCTCTGATATTATGAGTTCTGTCTTACGGATCATTAGGACAAGAGTGTCAATCAGAGATCATAGATACATGTTAAAGAACATGGTATCTGGATTCGATCCACTCATGAGAACACTACATGGTACAAGTCATAAGTGTTTCTCATATGTAAGTTTTGTATTGGAGTTCTTAGACCTAAAATCTCTATGAAACTCTTTATGAATTAATATGTGCTTTGACATACACCTAACATGCTCGTAACAGAGTGACAAGTACGGGTATGCTTGGGTATGCATTGATTCATGTTAGAGAGCATGAGAGAAGTGAAGGGATTACCCCTCTCGATGAGAGAAAAAAAATATCATCGGCCACTTGATCAGTGAACTGAGAAGTGTATGGCCATACCGAGATGAAATAATGAGTAATCATTATTTATCTGAGAGTTCAATGTCACTAGAAGATCAAGAAAGGAATTAATATATATAAGGATGACTAGTTCCATGCCTTATATTAATTCTGATATTTATGGGTAAGGGATTATGCAAAATTGCATTAGGTCACTAAATGCCATATGCATTTTCATTTAATTTGGAATGCTATAATATCTTGCTAGAGAATATATATAGCCTTTGAATTAATTTATTAATTCATTGCCAATATTAAATGGACCTATAGGATCACACACAGAGCATTAGGCTTAAAATATTTAATTAAAGTATTGGGCATTAATTTGGGCTTTTAATTAAAGTCAAATTAATGTGTGTGATGGGTTTTAGATTGCTATTGGACCTTGGCCCATGAGAGAGAAAAAATTCAGCCCACAAGGTTTAATTTCCATTAATTAAATGTCTTGTATTAATTTAATTAATTGAGTATTAAAGCCTTAAAGACTTATGATCAAATTAAATCTCTTAATTATGAATATTGGTTGCCGAAATTCCTAGAGAAAAATCAAAGGAATTTCGGCACATGCTTTTTATTTATTAAGTGATTTATTTGGTTAATATGTCTTGTGTTTAAATCTTGAATTAATTCAAAAGAATTTAAATCAATATATATCTCTTATTTTAAAAAAGTGATAAAGGCTGAAATTAATTATCTTTAAGTATTTGATTTTAGATTTATCACTTAAAAAATAAAAGGATATTTATTGAATGAGAGAGAAAACAAAAAACCCTAATTTCTTCTATGGTTTTTGCGTGAAACTCTCTCTCTCTCTCAAGAATTTCTTTTAGCCAATTTTCACAAGGAGAAAGGATAGTTCCTTATTCTCTTGTGATCTTGGGTAGTAATAGCAACCTAAGAGAAGTAAAAAATCAAATTTTGTAGCTTCAAACCATAGCTATTACACAATACATTAAAAGAGAGCTAGCAACCTCTATTTTAAGCCGTCGGTGCAATTGTGTGTGTGAGAATAGAGGGAGTGGCGTAAAAGGCTATTCCTTGGCATTGGTGATCAAGATCTAAGGTGGATAAAGTCATCTCGGTTGCTGGTCATCATCAAACTCAAGTTTTAATAGGCATCCAAAGCTGTAAGTCTTAAAACCCTAAAATTGCATGTTTCGATTCTTATCATGGAATTGTTTGGCATGTATGATCGTTTTTGTTGTTTTTCCACTGCGTGATTGCCATATTCATACCATGTCATATTCCATCAACCGGTCCACCACCTATGTCAAGTCAACCACTTGCCACTAGGAAAAAAAAGAAATCCAAAGCTCTTAAAGTGCCTAGCTAGGTTCCAGCAGATCTCCACACTAGATATGTGATTTGTCCAATTGTCAGTAGCTTCCATCGACCTATTTAGATATGAGTCTACTAGAGAAGTTAGAAATCAAAGATGATGTGGAAGGGCTAATTGTTGCCATAGGCTGGGAAAGATTCTTTGCTTATAAAGTGCTTGTGTACTATGACCTTACAAGAGATTTTGTGACCACTGTCAAGTGTAAATTTGTGGAAAATATAGAGGAAGAGCTAGATAGGGTTGCTTTTGTTTTGGAAGGCACCCCATACAACATGACTTTTGTTGAATTCTCTGATGCTTTGGGATTTGATGCCTTTGCACCAGATGCTTTCCCTTACAATGATAAGAATATATTTTAGGATGAAATCAAGGATCCTTCATCAAATGTTAGGTACTAGTTAAAGACAACAAAATCCCATCATTTAAAGGATCACCCTCTCAGAATTCTGTACCAGTTCTTTTCTCTTTCACCTATGAGCCATGTAAAGTCAGTAGGGTAGGTCAATCTTTCAAAGGCTAGCTAAGGCTGTGGATCATCTTTTGAATGAGGACGAGGCCCTTCCTACTATGGCACACTTAGACCAAAAGCTATTAAAGAATATGAAGGTATTTTTTGAGGATGCCATAACAAAGCATGGCATCAAGCTCATTGACAGGGATGAATTCCTTGACAAAATGACCAAAAGCCTAAGCAATCCTCCTTGTGCTCCAGACTAGGGAGCTATCACCCTAACTTTTGTGTAATATACTGAGTTGATAGCAAGGATGGATTCCCTCACTGCTAAACAAGACGAGTTCAAAGAAGAGCAGCACCAAATTCTGATTACTCTAGGCACCTTGGTATCCAAAATGGATGTCATTTTTCCTTCATATATAGCCCCTCCACCACCACCATCTCCTTTCCAAGATTGATTGTAGGGAGTCCTTTACCCCTATTTATTTTTTTATGTTCATATTTTATCTTACTGAGGATAACAAAATTTTAAAGTATGGGGTAGGGGGTACATTTTTGGAGTACAGAACATTTTTTTGTAAATTGTTGAAGATAGAACTTTGTACTATCTTGATATTGATTTTGTGAAGATTTTTGTGCAGATTTGTTGAAGATGAAGATTGGGTACAATGCTTGTTTTGGAAGGTTTTTGAACCACAAACTCTATGTTTTTAGTTTTAAAGTTGATTTAGTTTACATTTTAAGTAGTTGGATGTTTTTGGGTTATTTAGTGAATTGTTTAGTTTGAATTTGAATTTTTATTGATCTTAATTAGTTTTTGGTATTTTAATCTTTTTAATGCATTATTTCTCTAATTTTATCCTCATTTTTAGTAGTTTTGCTTTCTAGTTTTTAAAGTTTGAATAAGTGTCTATGTCTGTTGAGTTGCTATTGTCAATTACAATTTAGTCTGAGTTTGCCCAATTTATGCATGATTGAATCAATTTGAACTTAGGCTTGAGAACTGCTTGTTTAGAGAGTTAAGGTAGCAAGAGAGTGGTTGTATGCCTTAGAAAGAAATTTTTTGTTGATTAGTCTCAATTAGTCATATACCACTCAATTTCTATTTACATATGCACGTGAGGCTATTTTGGCAAAAGCTGTCAAAAACCAATGAGTGAGAATGATGGGGTGAAGGAATTTTAGAATAATCAAAACCTTCCTCATCACCCTTTGACACAAATATTCAACTTAGGCAAAATTAGGACATGACCTAAGCAGCCTTTCTTTGGCTGTCACATTTAGAATGACTTTTATCCTACCTTGTGATAAACTTTACCATTGTTAGCCCCTTTAAGCCTAATTAGTGTGGCTAATTCTGTTTGCTAACTTTATCTCTTTTTTGGAGCCAATACCCCAACCTTCAATTACAACCTTAATGTAAGCCTTAGTGGTCCTATTTTTTTCTGAGTTGTTTAGTGGAGATGACCCTTATGGTTTAGGTGCTAAATGAGAGGCCTATGGCTATTTTGAGTTTCAAAAATGAAACCGTTTTGCAAAATTTTTCCACACTGATCTTTTTGCTCAATTGCTAGAATTCACTGGTAATTTGATTTTGATAAGTGATAAAATTGTTTTGGCCTAGCACACACGCACAAGAAAATTGTTTAGTATAGATTAATCTGAGTTTTTTTAATTAAATTTGTCATTTTAGTGTCTTATGCTAAGTGTTATTCAAGCTCATCTAAATTTCCTTGTTCTGAGTCGGAGTTTGAATTTTCAAGTTTGTGGATGATTCGTTTGCTTAAGGGGAAGAAAAGTCTAAGTGTGGGTAGTTGATAACTTCAATTTAGTGTTTAGTTTTATTCAATTTCATTATTGTTTTCAATGTCATTTGCTTTGTTTTACTTGAATTCAATAATTTCTATCTAAAATTCAGTAAATCTTATCTTTTATGTGTTTTAAAGGACTTTTGATGGGTTTCATGCTTAAATGCAGATTTCTGCAGGTACCTCAAGGTCAGCAGGTTTTGGTGCTTACTATGACCTAGTGCTTCATTGCAAGATGCACCGCTTAGATTATGTCAAGGTTAGCATATATTTTTTTGCTTATCGTGACTTAGCTAATTTAAGTCTAGAACCAAGAAAAAAAAGACCTCATGGTCAGCAGTAATTGTATACTGACAGTGAGGTATGCAGACTTCAATCCAGAATGTAAGGGAACAATACGTCACAGTCAACAGACAAAGGGTGTTAACCGTAAGGTCTGCATTTCTCAGTCCAAAAGCAAATCAAGAAGTCTGTCACGGTTAGTAGGAAAAGAGTGATGATTGTAACCCATCTTAGTTAAGAGATAGAACTTTAGCATGTCATAATCAGCAGGAATTTAGTGCTGACCATGACCCCTATCGAGCAAATCTATAATTTTTTAGATCTAGGGTTTCTTTATTTCTTCATTTCATCTAACTAGTATATAGTTTTATACTTGCAAATAAGTTAGATTTACATCAAAATACATAGATTAACAGAAATTTATAGATTAAACATTTAGTTTCTTCCATTTGAAGCTCATTTTCATTAGAGATTTAGAGAAAAAGACTGAATAAGCTTGGGTTCTAGCTGAGAGTTCTACCTTAAATGAATTTTTGGGTTTTTTCTATCCTTTTCTTCTTTTATCTTGTAATGTGTAGTGAGTAGTTAATTAGTTGTTTAGGGGATCATCGAATCCCTATCCTCAATGTGAATACTGAATATTTCTTAGTTTTTATATAGATAAAAGGTTCATTTTACTGTTGCTTCATTGAAATTTCATGGGTTTTTATTATTTTGAGTAATTTTTTAGATTTGGATGGATGATTTTATCATATTATCTTGTTTGGATGTTTTACTTAAATGCTTGAATTCCATAGATGTTTCTACCTCTTGTCTTTTATCATGAATGTTGTGATTTTGAGATTGCTCCGAAATCGGATAAGATGAGTTATAGATTTTGTGATTTTAGAACTAGAGTTTAGAGTAAAATGAATGGGTTTTGGGTTGTTTGGCTCCGAAATGAAAAACCAAATCGAACTTAGGTTGTTAGACCCGTGCTTGGGCTTCAAAATTGGATATTTTGTGATTAGAATAGCTTGCTCCTGAATGGGATGCTTGGGTAGACAGGGTTATCCCCGACTCATCGACATAATTTATTGATTAATTTAATTCATATTTGGGTATAGGGAGGATGAGTGAATCTTAACAACATTTTTCATATATAAATTTTCAACTAGTTTAATATTTTGATTACTTATTTTTAGTAAATTCCTACAATTTTACAATTATTTTAATTTTCATTTTTCTATATTTCAAATAGTGACAGCATAACGTACAACAAAATTTTAGGAATTCTTTAGCATACACATGATTGTCATTGCTTGCATCTATAATTCCTTGGGTACGATATTTATAGGTTTTAAATTGAGCACCTTATATTACTTGCCAATTCAGTATACTTACTGAGATCGCGTTAGGAACACATAGCTAATTGGGACTATTACAATACTTAAATCCGATCGAAATCAAATTATTATTTCATCAAAGTTACATAGCACTTTGGTCTTATCTAAGTCAAGACATGGCTGTGAATAACTTTAGGAAAGTGTGAGGCATCAGTCACATGAATAGGATTGTACTCATCAATCGGGAAAACATCGATTGGGAGGATGCATGTTAAAATAAATAAATAAATGTAAAGCATTATGGGATCAAATTCATCAATCGGGATAAATATCAATCGGAAGAATATGTATTAACCATATATTTGGTAAAAATACAACAAATGAGAATTACATCAATCATTTCAAGATAGGAAATTACATCATGTACCTTTTAAGCATTTCCACATTCTAAGATCTTGAAATGTCCGATCTGTCCATGGTTCATAGCTTGTAAGTGTTACGTAGTTGTGAATAACTTTAGGAAAGTGTTAAAATGCCAATTATGAGATTAGGATTAAATTTATTGATTGGGAAAGCATCAATTAAAAGATTGAAACAAGTGAGGCATTAGTCACATGAAAAGGATTATACTAGTTAATCGGGGAAACATCGATCAAGGGGTGCATGTGAAAAGAAATAAATAAATAAATGTAAAGCATTATGGGATCAAATTCATCTATCAAGATAAATTTCAAACAGGAGAATATGTATTAACCATATATTTGGTAAAAAATACAAAAAATGAGAATTACATCAATCATTTCAAGATAGGCAATTACATCATATACCTTTTAAGCACTCCCACATTCCAAGATCTATGAATGTCTGATCCGTTCATGGCTTGTAACTGGTAAGTGTTTTTACTTAGAACTTTGAAAATCTCATAAGGTCCTTCCCAATTAGGCATTAGTTTGCCTATTCTAACGTTGCCTAGCCCAATGTCTACTTTCCTCAAGACTAAGTCCCTAACATTAAAGGTTTTTTGTTTTAACTTATTGTTGTGGTATTTGGCAATTCTTTACTTGTAAGTAGTGATTCTCACATAAGCATCTTTCCTCTTTTCTTCAACCAAGTCCAAGTCCTATCTTCTTTCTTGCTCATTGCTCCAATCGGAGTAAAAAGTCGATTGGTAAAAAGGGATAGCTATTTCTACTAGAAGTAGTGCTTCTAATCTATAGACCAAGGAGAACGGTGTTTGGAGCGTTCCTACTCAAGGTGAAGTCCTATAAGACCAAAATACGCTTTACAACTCTTTTGTCCAATTACCTTTTGCTGCTCCTAGCCTTTTTTTAATCCCTCTAAAATCATTTTGTTTGACACTTCAGTCATAACATTGCTTTGGGGTTGAGTTACTGAAGTGAGCCTTAGATTAATTTTTAGGTTGGAATAGAAAAACCTAAAGGTCATGCTATTGAATTGCTTCTTAATATTTGTAATGAGACTTTTGGCAATCCGTACCTATAAACATTTTCTTTCCAAGCAAAGTTTTCTCCCTTTTTAGTAGTAATTGTAGCCACTGGTTCGACCTGTATCCATTTGGAGAAATGATCTACTGCCATGATGAGAAATTTCATTTGTCACTTGCCTTGTAGGAAAGGACCTAAAATGTTCGAACCCCATTAGTCAAATAGCCAGGATATCCTAATCGGTTTTGCTCCACAATTGGTTGTCTTATGATCCTCCCATGAATCTGGCATTGTTGGCATTTCATGACTCTATCTTGAGCATCTTTGAAAAAGCTCACCTAGAAATAACCAATCTGCAGGACTATCCTTCTAATTGCTCTACTAGTTTTGTGAGCTCTGTATATTCCTTTATGGATTTCTCGGATGATGTAATCTCCATCTTCCCTCAAGATGCATTTGATCCAGGGGTGGATAAATGCCCTTTTATAAAGTTCATTACCAATTATGGAATAATTGAGGGCTTTTCTAGCTTTTGCATTATCCTTTGGCAACTCCCCTGATTAGAGGTATCAAATGATCAGGGTCATCTAGGTTTCTTCTTCTTGGTCGATCTCCATCACTTCTGGCTCCTCGATGGAAGGCTAAAATTATTCCTCAATTATTATACTTTCTTCTATAACAAGCTAATATGAGGCTACTAATTTGGCTAGTCAATCAGCCATTTTTGTATCTTCTGTTAGTGCTTTCTTTAGACTTTAAGTCGTTCCTCCATCTTCTAGCTCTTTTAGATTTTTTTTAACTTTTTCCAAGTACCACTTTATGTTCTACTCCTTTGCTTCAAAATTTCTAAACAATTGGCTTGTCACTAGCTTAGAGTTGCTCTTAATTCTAAGGCTTTCTAGTTGAATGGACTTAACCAGACTTAGACTCTAGAGAAATGCTTCATATTCTACAACATTGTTAGAGACTTTAAAACTTAATTTTATTGTGTACCTGACTATTATGCCAGAGGGCTCCTTAATGACTATTCCAATACCTCATTTTCTGTTGTTGGAGGCTCCATCAGCAATCGTTTTCCAGGAAACTTTCTTGGAATCCTTAACTATATGCTCTTTTATTAATTTTGCAACAAAATTTGTCAGAGCCTATGCTTTGATAATGTTTCTAGGGTTATATCTCATATCAATGGCCTATCTTATCATTTTTCCTTTTAAGTCTAACATTTGGAGGATTTTTCAAAGAGGCTGATCTAACCAAACAATGATTGTGTGTGCTTTAAAGTGTCACCTCAATTTTTTGGTACACATCATAAGTGTGATAATCAACTGCCCTGTCAGATTCTTCTTTAATTCCAATCCTCTCAACACCTAATTGATATAACAGATTAAAAGTTGCTAATTTCCTTATTCTCTGATTAGAACTGCAGCCACAGCTTCCATGAAGTGGATAGGAACAAGTAGAGTTTTTCTCCAAGGACTAGCTAGCTCAGTAATGGCAGACTGGCAAGAAATTGGTTTAAATTTTCAAAGGTCTTTTAGCAATCTTTGCCCCATGCAAAGGCATTATTTTTTCTTAACTTTAAAAAAAAAAAGGTATGTACTGCTTGGCAAAGGAAGAAATGAATATGCCTAATATTGTTATCCTGAAGTTCAACTTTGAATGTCTTTTACATTGACTGGAGGTTGTATATCCATTATTGCTTTGATCTTGTTGGGGTTAGCCTCTATTCCCCTCTTTGAGATCATAAAACCTAAGAATTTTCCTAAAGAGACTCTAAACATGCTTTTTGTTAGGTTCAATTTTATTTGGAATTGATTGAGAGTAGCAAACACTTTCATCAGACCATCTGGGTGTTTTTCAGGGCTTTTACTTTTGATAATCATGTCATCAAGGCCTATTTATAAGTTTTTACCGATATGATCCTTAAAGATCTTGTTCATTAGGTGTTGGTATGTCGCTCCTATATTCTTTAATCTAAACGACATGGCCTAATAGCAGATTGTGTCATCATTTATGATAAAGCTCATTTTTCTTGATCAAGAAGCCATATCATGCTCTAATGGTACCCTGCATAAGCATAAAAGCAAATAGTAGATGGCATGACAGGTAGTGGGATCAACTAGTTGATCGATGCTTGAAAGTGGGTAACTATCTTTGGGACAAGATTTATTCAAATTAGTGAAATCTATGCATATCCTTAACTTTCCATTCTTTTTTTACTAAGGCTACGTTTGTAAGTCGTTTAGGATAGTAACCTTCCTTAATGGTCATCACTTTCAACAAACGGTTAATCTCCTCGAAAATATTTTTTTTTTGGTCAAGGGTAGGCCTTTTTAGTTTTTACTTGACAACCAGATGATTTGAATCTACATTCATTTTATGAGTGATCACCTTCGGGTCTATACTCAAGATATCTTCTGGTTTTTAAGCGAAAGAAGCTTGGTTGATCATCAGTACTTGCATTGCTTCCTTCTTTACCTTGCCAGACATACTCGATCCAATCTACACGTTCTTTCCCTTCGACAACTCTTTGGTGATAAGATCACCTTTAGGATTTATTCTAGGCTGATCAACCATTTCCTCTCTTTCTAGTTCAGGCTTCATTATAAAGGCTTATTTTTCTTCTTTGATCGTAGTAATATAGGCTTCCTTCGAGGCTTTTTAGTTACCTCTTAAGATTGCCACTCCTTTCTCGATGGGAATTTTCATCACCATGTACCTAATACTAGTAACAGCTCTGCTCTAGAACAACAACGGTCTTTCGAAGATGGCATTATATACAAACTTCATATCTATCACCATAAATAATGTTTTGCATGTGTAGGTCATTGCTTCATCTCCTAACTCTACAAAAAGTTCTACTGATCTAACCACTAGGATAGTAGCATTGCCAAGTCCGATTAATGAGGTGGTAATAGGCTTTAGCTCTCCAATCGACAGATTCATTTTTTATAAGCTTCTAAAGTGAGGACATTCAACGTGCTCCTATTATCCATAAGAATTCTTTTGATGATAAAATTTTTTATTATAGCCTGCACCACTAAGGCATCTTCATAAAGAAATTTTAGGTCTCAAGCATCTTCTAGGGAAATAGAAACCAATGGCAACTTCTCGAATTTTGCTGAGAAGCACACACTTTTGCCTTTCTTCCTTTTCGAGAACTCTTCCCCATATGATGAGCCTCAAGCAATCATGTTGATAACCCCCAGTTTTTATCTCTACTAACTAGCATCTTTAAGCTTTCCTCCTTCCTCTCCCTCATCAAAATCTAATATGTCTTTATCTTAAGGTGCTGGTTTGCATGAATCTCTAGGTTCTGAGCCCATAAATTTTTCAGAGATCCTCATTGAATGAGTTTTTCAATTTCATCTTTTAAAGCATTACAATTAGTGGTGGTGTGACCGATGTCTCTATGGAATTCACAGCATTTGTTTTTGTCTCTTTGATGGATCATCTAATCAAACATTTTTTCGGCCAATTCACCTTGTTCTGTTTTTTTTTAATCTAAATTAGGACCTTGGAAAGAGAATAATTGAGTGGAGTGTTGATTTTGGCCGAGTTGTTAACATGACAATCAATCCTACCATGCTCAAATTCTTTCTTTCTCCCCTAGTTCCTTGAGGTTCGAGCTTTTTAGGGCTTTTTCTCTTCATATCTCCCTCTCCATAAAGTTGTATTCTCTCCACCACCAAGTTCATTGATGCCCTAGCTGCCAAAGCATTGTCTAGTTGTATATAGTGGTTGGCCCTATCCATTAGGTTAGCAAAATCTAGTGAGGGGGCAAGTGGTGATGGATTTGAACAGCTGAATGCTCATTATGCTTTGTGCTAGAGCATTCTTTGCTACCTCAAGATGTAAATTCTTGATTTTAGAGGCTAAGCTCTGAAATCTATCAATGTAGCTTTTTAGTGTCTCATTTGATCCTTACATTAGGTTGTACAAATCATTAACAATCTTTGGAGTTCGAATCTGTATTATAAATCTGGTGGTAAACAGATCACGAAGCTGCCTAAAGTAGTGAATTGATTCTAGAGGGAGATCATGGAATGAATCCAAAGTGTCATTTGCTAATGTTATGATAAATACTTGATAGAAAATTCAATCGTCGTAGGAATACATTTACACTTATGTTAAGTATTCAAAAATATGGCATTTTGGGTTGAATTTACTAATGTACCTAGCCATCTTGATTTCTTTGAATATGCTCAGGAGTTCGGTGTCTTAGATCTCCTTGATAAATGGCAAATTAGTGTTGCCATCTAATAGTGGCTTTTTCGAGTGCCCTAGATCAAATTTTTTTATCTACTGCAGGTACCACCTCTCATTCTGATCGGCTATTGGATCATCATCTTCTTTTTTGATTTCTTCATTAGCCTTTTCTTTAGAGCACACATGTATCCCAAATCGTCTCCCAAATGGATGAAAGGTGAGGGGGATCTCTTTAAGGTGTGAGTGGGATCATTTTTTGAGGAGTAACTCTTGTCCATAGATGATACTTTCCCTTTCTCTTCTATCGATTTCATACGTTTTCGATAGTGTGCCAAACCTGAGTTCTTCAAGAGGCTCCTTGATTCACAGTGATGTGCTCATGTGGTGCTTAGCATCCCTCCTTTTCTTTCTCCCTCAAATTCCCTAGTGGAAGTTTCAAGTTTTTTGCCTTTCTGGATAGACTTGATTATGCTCCTGCTGAAATCTCTGAGGATTACTTTCAAATCCCTCGTAATGATAGGGGGTGGAGTCGGGTTGAGCCACGAACTCCTAGTTAAATGCATTCATGAGATTTGTATAAGTAAGGGATTTAGGAAGGGTCTTGTTTGCATCATCATGATCACAGTAGACTTGGGTCTCCCTCTATCATCATTGGAGTGATCATCAGCTTTAGATCTGGAATGTCTAGATTGTTTATGTGAATCTCCCATTGGTCTCAACGAAAGCACCAAATGACATTTCTCAAAATATCTAAAGAAAAAGCTTGAATAGAAGAGTAATGATTCGGTCAAATTAGATGGAGAAATGAGGCCTGAAAGAAAGAAAGAAAGACTGCCCGATCGAACTAGGATAAGCACTTCGATGCTTAAGTCAGAAAGCTTAGAGAGAACAATTATGGAGAGATAAGGTCTCAAAATGACATTATCCAGAGCCTTCAAGCATGACGCTATTTATAGAGGATAATAAGTGTCTTAAACACTCAAGTATATAGCCTGGTAGACTTGTGCAATTGGAGGTTGATTGAGATAAGGAAGTGGTATATGTCAGAGATGTGAATGCATGGGCGCCGCTAAGGGGTATCTACTGTCTCGTCGGATTTAGGTTTCCAGACAACTTGGCTTAATTGGTCATGGGCCTGCTTCCTTGCCTATTGGGCCTTGAACTTAATATCTTGGGCAGTAATAATAGTAATAATAGGTATTATCAGGAGCAAATGAAGAGTGCTAATTACTTTCTTTATTTTGTCTTTTTTTTATTTTCTATATTTACAACATCATACTTGTTAAAATAGATTAAAATTTCTTAATCACATATTATAAGAATTCTAAATTTAATACACATTTCATAAGAAAAATAAAAAGAGACCATAAAAAATGTGTTTAGCATTTCACACTTTCAACTACTTGATGCAAAATAAGCCAATTTAGGCGGATAAATAAAAAAATAAAAAATATTATTTTTTATCAAGTGGTTTATATTTATTGATGTATCGATATACAAATGTATTGAAGATGTACTTTAAAATAGGAGGATGAAAAGCTTTAAATGAATGAAAAAAAAAAAAGAAAAGAAAAGAAAAGATGTAGAGTTGTAACTAAAAGAATATTTAATGTGAAGTCACATGACAATGATTAAAGTATGATTAAAGAATGGAAATTGAAAGGCAGTTATATATTTATATATATATATACACACGCAGATATAATATCATGAGTAATTGAAAATTGTCTACAATTTTTTTTGCATTTGAATTCATTTTTTTAAATTTATGCAACTAATTAAATAGAATCAAATATTATTGAATTTATAATTATAGGTGATCGTAACAATGACTCGTAATTGAAAATTTTTAATTATTATTGTGTGAATTAAGAAAAATGATAAAAGTCCCAAAATTGCGAAACCATATGGATATTTTATGATTTTAAAATAAAAATTTCCACCAAAATACATAGCACGACTATGTGGGTATATCCATACGTAACCATAATTCAAAAACCAACACAATACCAGCCGGTTATAAATATAACGAAAATTCAGCCATACCTTTTTTTTGGTCAAACAACCACACATATTCAACACCATACATTCGAATTGCTTCCAAGTCTTGCATGATCAATATTTCATTATTCCCATAATGAAAAGGTTGACAACTGATATTTTGAGAGAAAATATAATAAAAATAAAATTCTACCTGCGGGTGAAAAATTAGCTTATTTTCATTTGTTCGATTCAATGTTTTATGTTGAATATACCAAACCAATTAAACTTTATATATATTCATATATCTGGTTATATATATGGTATCATATAATTAATTAATTTTGTAAATTATATAAATTAATTATAATTGCTTTGTTATAACTCTATTATTATATATATGTTTAAAAATAGATATAATTATATAATTACTTAATCATAAATAATTTCATATTTAAATTATAATTAGTTTATGCGTAATAGTTAATATATAAGTTAATTCTGTTGTAAAATGAATGTTCAACTATATTGATTCTCTGAAAAATACTATATTGATTCAAATGTTAATATTCGCCAAATTATTGCTACAAATTTATTGAAAATAATGTGAATCTTCCGTGTGCTTGATGTTATCAAATGCCATTTATGTATTTGTTTAAATGTTTATTTGTTATATTTTAGTGGGTAACTGGTTTACTACTTTTATCATTCACTTCTATTTTACAACACAGACGCACTGATGTTGTTTTATGATTTTAAAATAAAAATAAAAAAAAAAAAGGAGAAAATTTGATGGTTGTTTACTAGACGCGGCCTTGTTAGTTTTTTCTTTTTAGGCTGATTCTATGGTATTGACTTATTGTTGGATAATTATATTTAAAAAAAAAAATGGTACTTCAATCTACCTGTTGCGTTCAACTAAACTTTGTGCAGTTCCTGACATTAGTCAATTTTAAATTATTTGTTTTGACAAAAAAAATAATAATAACGATCAAACTTCTGCAAACATGTGATGGATTGGAGAATTAATTTATCTGACTTGTTAATTTCGGGTTTGTTATTTACAATTTGTTATTACCATGTAGCCTTAAAATAATGTTCAAGTACTTGCTTTGTGTTCATTGTATGACTAATTTAATATGATTATATTACTTAATTCCAAGTTTCCTTGTGCTCACAGGATGAGGAGACAAAATCATGGAAGAAACTAATTAACATAGCAGTTTCTGGTGCCGCTGGAATGATATCTGACCATCTACTTTTTAAGGTAAGGTCTTCTTGTTACTGATTCAATGAAGAGCTGAAGTTAATCCTTTAAATTCTTGCTCTTGACGTTTACTGTTTCTTTCACTTCAAGGGTGGAAAATGCTCTCTTTTTAGTAATAAAAACTACATTATTTTTGTGCTGATTTTTCGGATTACTCCCATAGGATAGGAGACATAAAAGATGAACCTCAGTCAATGTGAAATTGCTATATTCATTGCTATTTAGATCCCTAACTAAAATTATCCGTCCAGCTTGCATCTGGAGAGGTTTTTGGGCCCGATCAGCCAATTGCATTGAAACTATTGGGATCCGAAAGGTCAATCCAAGCTCTTGAAGGTATGCTTAGAACTCTACATTATTGATTAAAGTGATCTAATAAACTTCTGTTCTGTAAGCAGCAGGCAATTCTATATTTATAAATGGAGAAATTAGTACATAGAAAAAGACAAAACAGAAGACAACTTGAACAATTCAACATACGACAACAACTAAGCCTTGATCCTATGTGTGTGTGTGTGTATGTATATATGCATATACATACATATATATGTATATACACATATACATACATATATATTAACTGGTCCAAGATGCATTAATCAGTTACTTATTACTATAATAGATGTAATAATAATTAAAATTAAGAGGTAAAATTTTGAAACTTGTATTTGCCACAAACATTCTGGACTTGTAAGAAAATTCTGGTTGCCATCGTGCTTGGCTGATAATGACAGTCAAGTCGAACGTGCTTATTTCCTTTTGTGTTAAAATAAGAAATCTCTTCTATATCACAATCAAAGCTCTTGTTATGATTAAATCGTTATGAACATCTTAATTTGCTAAGGTCTAGTTCAGTTGTTTGCCTCACAGCATGCATGCTTGCAGGTTTATACTAATGGGAATCCTTATGGCATAGCAGAAGATTTAGTTTTCAGCATGCCTTGCAAGTCAAAAGTATGTGTCTTTCTCATGGAACTTTTGTTTTTTTAATTTGATGTTATGGGCAAGCCCTAAAAAAATAAAAATAAAAAATTCCGCTTGTCAGGGAGATGGCGATTATGAACTTGTCAAAGATGTAATATTTGACGACTACCTTCTCAAGAGAATTACTAAGGTATGAAGTCCCTATCACTAACTTTCCCATGAGGACAATAGGCGGATGGTTAAATAGTTCTTTTCATAGTATTGAAGGGAATGATACCAACATCTGACTGTTCCAAATAGCAAGAAAAGAGTTAGTTTTGGACATTTTGTGTTGGTCAATTTTTCAATACAGTAGGTTCATAATTACAGACAGATTTCCATTTGTGGAAGAAACAAAAGTAGTTTCTCATAATCTGACTTCATCACCCCATAATCTCCAGTCAGCTCATAGCAATGGGCACTGAATTTTCCTTTTATTTTCCACTTTTATTTATTTTTTTGGCAGAGTGAAGCTGAGTTGCTTGCTGAGAAGAGGTGTATTGCCCACCTTATTGGAGAGGTAAAAATACATCTTTATGTTTACCCTATGCCAGAACAGCCAAAACAGCCAGATTAATAATTTCAATCGTTTTAATATTTTCAGGGTGTTGCTTTCTGTGATCTACCAGAGGACACAATGCTTCCTGGAGAAATGTAATCTATCAGACAGGAGTAAATTTTTTTTTTTTTCAAAATTCTTCTACGGCTACTGAAATGGAGCTGCCAGGTTAGAAAGCAGATTATGTAGTTACAAGAATGCTATTTGTCGTGTGCGAAAATAACATAGCTGATAATGGCAATTTGAACTTGTGTGCCACAATAACATAGTTGATAGCAAGGCTTTTGATAAATTTTGAGATGTTGATCATCACTAGTGCTTTGCAGTAGAGTTGATTTTGCTATTGTTTCTTATTTTGCTACCTTGCCTGGTTAGTTACGAATTTCGGTTAATGTCTGTACTTTCTTTTTACCTTATTCTTGTACCCATGATATTAGAATGGCGAAGAACGGAAGGTACGCAGCTAGCACCTCTCAGTCGTATTCTAATTGTATACATAGATGATTGCTTCAAATTTCCTCAAAAAGAAATCTCAGCCGCTAACAGGGATCCTAATAAAGAAATACCAATTATGACTGAATCTTTTATATTTGCCGTTTTTTAAACACAGATAAATCTTTAGGTTAATGACTTCTTTAGAAGTGGCTGCAGAAAATGGGAAATATTACCCCACAATTTCTCCATCACGAAAGTCAGCGAACTTCGACAATGGCATTTTTATTTTGCTTCGTCAATAATTCATGATAATTCCAAAACAATAAATAACAATAAAATCCCATAAACCACTCTAATAGAGTTCCAAAAATCATCTTCAAGTAAGCATCATTAAGAAAATTAGAACGCCAGAAAGCTATAGAACATCAGGTACAGCCGACAAGGGATCTACTCCATTTTTCACTTCAGTTCCACACTTGCATTTCCACAACCAAACTTTAGCTGATCACAAAATATCTTCACTATCAAGGTAATTTGGCACAACGCCTTGAAAAAGTTCAATGCTGTTTATACATTTAAGCAAATAAAATTCTACCCTCTTAACTACTTAACGTGTGCAGTTTAGTAAAAATTACACTGAGCTAATGTTAAGTTGAAACACATCAAAGTACCAGATTTTGGCAGTCAATAAAAATAAAGAATCTTGTAACATCTTGCTGTCCTCAGCATCCTATAATGGGGACTAACGAACAGCCAACCCCCAGCGAACTCAAAACAGGTAACAGTATTCAGTGTCTCACAGCCCACATTCTAAGTTTACTTGGCACAAATACAGGTCCCAATTTTATAACTCACTGAAAGAATCAGAACCCAGAAGAACATAAGAGCGAGCCAGCCCCGTGATGCCACAGACCATGTCTTGCCAGAGATCGCATTTGCCATTGGAACTGAACTGATTGGACTAACATTGTCTTCTGACATGGCAAATGATAGGACAATATTGACATTCCTGTTCTTACCAAATGACCACTCTGTCCCATTGCCTCCAAAAGTGATATTCTCTATTCTTATCATGCCAGCAGTGACACGAATCGAACTGGATGATTGTGATGCATTTAACTGTAGAGTTGTGCCTTTGATAGGGAACTCGGAAGCAAAGGCAGGAGGTGCAGGAATACCACTCATCATGTGACTTGCCTGCTTCATGAAAGGATATTTCATATCTGCACCATAAAAAGATGCAAAAAAATGAGGCCAGATCAACGAATAAGGAAATGAAAAACAGATGGCACATAAATTAAACTCTTATCGAATGATTTTCTTTTTTTTTTTTAATTTATTTATTTGTGCTTGAATACATCCCAGAGTAATGGGGGAAAGAAAACTGTTATAGAGATATGAACCACAGAGAACCCTTACAGAAACATAACCAACAGCAACAAAATGAGGTTCAAAGTTACCTGGCTCGAATTTTGTCACCTCTGGCTTTTGTTGCTTTGATGAAGATGCATCAGCATTATTGCGTGATTCTAGCAGCTTGTCAGTTGGTATTGGCAATTCCTCAGTTTGTCCATTCACATCCTGTATTGGAGTAATGATTTAATCAATGTGTGAAATTCAAAAGCCAATCAAAACAAGCAATGAAAAAAAAAAAAAAAAAAGAATCTAAATTGAACATTTACCTCCTCAGGTTTTGGAGCTTGCTCAGAAACAACAGTTTCACTTCCCATAAGTTCAGAGGGATCAAAAGTCAGGTTGTCATCATTAGCATCAAAGAAATTGAGGTATTCATCAACCATGTCAAAAACCATAGAATCCCTGGTAGAGTCGGGTTCCACAGGATTTGAGAGATCATTAGTTTCCAGAAATGATCCTTCATTGAATGGGGGTTCACTGGTAGCATCCAAGAATGGCTCATCTAGCAAGTAATTGTTGTCCATAGCATCCACACTGTTGCTTGATTTAGCAATATATTCATGTCTCACAGATTTTGCATCAGTTTCATATTGCCCAGGCAAAATGAATAAGTTTTGATCACTAGGCAGATCAGAAACATACTGGGTTTCCCCACTGTCAATTATAGGCTTATGATCATCTCCCCTGAAGTTTCCAGAGTGCTCTGGGTAGTTGCTTGTCTCCCCATGGTAGTAATTCACAGGAAGAGCAGTATTTTCAGATGCCACCCCGTCGAAATTCTGTCAAATACGAATTTCATAAGATGCTACTTCAAATAATGTCTCACATAAATCCAGCAGCCCTCAAACACTATCCTAATAATGCTTATGCTAATACCTAACAGACAGTGCTTTGAGCCCAAGATTGAAGAAAACAACTCATAATTGAATCCACAAACCTTATCCTAAAACCTTTTCTCTTCAATAATCAATCTTAAATTTATATCATTTAGCAATGGAACCCATTGAAGTGCACACTAGAACTCTCCCTACATTGGTCATAAGAGGGCCACCATCCAAAAGCCTAAACTTCTACAACAGAGATCCTTACATTTCCATCACTAAAATCAAATATCATCCTAAACAAGTAATGCAAGAAAATCAACTTTGACGTACACTAAGAAGGTTTCTGCAAATTTGCAACCAAAACTCCATATGTTAACCTCAACTTCAACTTCTAGCTCTTTTAAGCTTCCTTCAATTGAAAGCAAAAATAACTAGACAAATTACACATTGTTCATCACAAATAAAAATGCAAACCTGGTCGATTTCATTTGGTTCCACATAAGCATCATCATCGAGAGCCACTTCATCAGTCACAACCATCTCTTCACCAGGTAAAAGACACACAATCTCATCATCATCCCATTCCTCCTCAACAAATGGTGCTCCATACTGCTCTCCGTTCTTTGGCCCTGTCCCACTTTTCTGGAAAATCCTACACAGCACAAAGGCATCCTTCCCCACCAAAGAACACAAACAAATAAGCAAACAAAAGTATATACCCATATGAGAAATAAATATTAAATACAAAAATTAAATTAGAAAATAAAAACTGAATTTTACAATTTTAATTTGATCTCACCTGAACAACTCCAGCTTTCTCTAGATCCTCATCAGTTAAGCGATACTCATGCATAACCCAATTGGTGCGCTCACCGCGCGGAGCCCGTCCAAGATGATACACAAGAGTCTTCTTCATCCCTACAGTTCGTGAATTCCATCGAATTGGGCGGTCCTTCCCAGTCGTCTTCCAGTATCCTTTCTCAGTTGCCCGGTTAGTCTTGGACCCATTACCATACTTCTTATCCAGCACACTGAAAAAATACCACTCCAGATCCCTCGACTTCAACTTCGACTTACCTAAGAACCCAAAACAAAAATATCCAAAACACAATTCAAAATCTTTAACTAATTTCCCCAATTCGGCAATTATTAGCATACCACCCCTAACTAATGGCAAAATAACAAAAGAACACCATAATTGATTCAAGAAAAGAAAGATGCAATGATTCAATTAACACAAAAATAATACCTGGGAGATCCCACGGTTCAGATTTGTAGATGTCGATAACAGCGATGGGATCAAAGCGGAAGGGTTTATTAGTAACCTTTCGCTTGAGATAATATCTGATGAGCTCCTCATCAGTAGGGTGAAATCGGAATCCTGGAGCGAGTGAAGCAGCTGACTTATCACCACGAGCCATCTACCAAATTGAGAATTGGAAATAAACAGATAAAAATTGGAAATTTAAGGGGGGGTGAAACTGAATAGAATTAGGGTTTATGTAAAAGGAAGTCAATCGGAATCGCAAAGAGAAAAAAGAAGAGGAGAGAGGGAGAGAGAAGCCATCAGACGTAAAACTGAGAGACGTAACGTGTTTATTAATATTAATAATCCTTTCGGTTTGGGTACTGATTTTTCGAGGAGGATTACACAGGAAGGTGAGTGGGAAACGTTAAAATCACACATCGGCATATGTTTTTTTCGTATTACCAAACGTGCGATGTGACGGTTGCAAACCTGAATGGGGTCCAAAGTTGAACTTTTTTCTTTTCGAAAGATTTAGTTAGGCTTTTGATAAGTAATACTTGAATAAAAATTCGAAAAATCGTTCAATCATTTTGAAATACCTAGTCTAAATTGATTTTAGCGGTTAATTAATGCGATTAAACATGAAAATCGGTTCTATAGATTTAAATTTAGAATTAAGTATTTGGTTATCCAAAGTTGAACTTTTTTTCTTTTCGAAAGATTTAGTTAGGCGTTTGATAAGTAATACTTGGATAAAAATTTGAAAAATCGTTCAATCATTTTGAAATACCTAGTCTAAATTGATTTTAACGGTTAATTAATGTGATTAAACATGAAAATCGGCTTTATAGATTTAAATTTAAATTTAAGTATTTGGTTATCCGATTAGTTACTGATTGACTGATTTTATATATTAAATATGAATATAATAGTAGTTTTTATGTAAATTTATATTTTATTATAATTTTAAAAAGTAAAATAACTAATAAATTAATATTTATATAATTTTATTTGAGTGTAACCATATTAAATTTGAATAATTTATATTTTATATTTAAAATTTGGAGAATCTATATTTTAATTTCATAAATGAATGCATGTGTTTTCTATAAAAATATATATTTAATTTTTTTAAATGGTTAACCAATAGTTAATAGTTAACCGACTACATTTAAAGATTAACTGATTATTAATGAATTTAAATTAAATAATTTTAAAATATAGATATTAATAAACTAAACTTAAAAAAAATTAACTAGTTAAGTTGTCCATGTCAATTCCTAAATAATAGGTCCTATTTGAAAAGGGTGGCGATTAAAAAAAATAAATTTGACGGTGCGTAAGTAATGCGCACCACTGTAGGCTCACGCTCATTTAATAATAAACTAATTAAGATGTGCATTAGCTTTTTTACATAATAGGTTATAGACCTTCTATTTATAAAAAAATATTTTTTATTTTATTTTTTAAAAAAATTAGAATAATTATTTTTCATAATAAAATTAAAAATTAATGTAATTTATCAAGAAATGACAATTTATTTTATAGAAACAAAAAAAAAAGAAAAAACATGTTTCAAATATGAAAAATATTTTCTAAATTAAAATGCTATATATATATATATATATAAAGATTATTCACTTAAACTAAATATTTATAAATTGATGAATCCTTTTTTATGGTTGTTTGAAAATTTTGGATTATTGGTCGGAAAGGTTCACCTGAAAACACAAAGCTCTGACGGTATTTCGATAAGAGAGATTCCGATGGTCAAGTTAGAAAGTATAAGAAAAAAAAAGAATAAATCTGAGGAATAGTGAGAAAAGATAATATTTTACTGTTTATATAGACAAGTGATAGAGTTTAAACACGTTTATGAGTTCTACATAGGAAGAAACTCATTCTTCCTAAATTGGAGGGCTGGATAAAGAAGGTTGGTCTTCCTATTCTGTCGGAGTTAGAATCTTGAAAGGATTATGTTACTATTTGAAGTAATGAAAATGTTATCCTTGAGTTTTGAACTTCCAAGCTCAAGTACGAGCTGCTTTAACCGTACTGTTTGTCCTGAATGGAAATTGTCGGATATGTTTGAGATTTGATCTGTTATCATAAGTCCCCCTTAGTATACAACATTTATGTTGGCAAGGTGATTTGGGTGGCAATCTTGATTTTGAAATCTTTTCGAGGTGCGTAGATAGTGCTTAATCTTTAATTATGACCCCTTGATCAATGGGAATGATGGCTGGAGCATTAATAGAGCTAAAATAGATGCTTCAATTTTTGTGTGGAGAATCATTATTACTGTATAACTTGGCTTCGTCCATGATCCTAACCGACCATAGGTCACTCCAACTTGAAGACTATACACCCTATATATTTACTTCGATTTTTCTTTCACTTGGGTTACTTTCATTTTCACTTGTGTTTTTCTCTTCTTTCTGTAACTTCCTTTCTTTGTAAATTCTTGATCTTGGCTTCTCTATTTTGCTACTTATTGCCATTTTCACATTAGTGACTTTGGTGAATTTAGGCTCCTGAGTTGACTTTACTTTAGCGGTGCGAACATTCATTGATACCTTCTCAATCTTTCTAGGCCCACTTTATCAGGTTCATTCTTTTACCTCCTTTATCCTTCTTTTCTATCCTCTTTGAGTTCTTCAAAGAGTTCTAGTGAGAGAGTTAGGGTAGATGAGGGGTTATTGGATGACGACACCCTTAGTCCTTCTAATAGGAGCCCGTCTTCCGAGAGTTAACCCCTAAGAAGTATAGCAAGACAAATCCTAAAAGAAAAAAGCCAAGGAAATTGCTTAAGGTTGACAGTATTATCTCCGTAAGAAGACAAAATAATTTGTTGTCCCTAAGAGAAAAGTTTGGGATACCCAATATATACGAAATCAAGGCACTTAGTGCATCTTTGAGAGCTAATGCCAAATTTGCTAGGAAATGACACATAGTGATTTATGAAGTTGATTTTGAGGATGGGCTCAATCTTCTACTAAAGAAATTTAAGCTGGACGTGCTAAACCACTATGACCTAACCATTGGGCAGTTACACCCAAACGTATGGCAAACCCTTTTCACCCTTCAGGTGTGGGATGCTGAGCATGATATCACTCTGACAGTCAACTTGTTCTTAGCTACTCATGTGGTCAACCTTTAAATAGTTACTGAAGACCATAACTATATCTAGGATAGGGCTAGATATGGGGCTTTCACAAAGAACTTAGACTCCCTATGAAATTGGAAAAACCGCTTCTTTATGGTAAAAAACAAGTGTAGAGATTTCCCATTTCGAACTCCTTATGGTTAATTTGTCAACAGAAATGATGACTAGCTATGGTTCTCAAAAGAGGAAGAGAGAATATTGGCTTGATGGAAAAAGCTCACTTGGGAGAAAAGAGACATCAAATTACAATTTTTGTGCGGTCTAACCTTTTCCAAGCCAAGATGAAAGAAGGGTTACTTACTTTTCTCTTTTTTTATAAATAAGTCTAATGTGTTGGTCATTGTCCACTCTTTTGTAGTGATGAAAAGGATGAGAAAACTAAGTTTGGTTGAGGCTATGAGGGCAAAGAAATTGAGAAGGCAAACAATCGAAGGGGAAAAAGATATAAACCTAGTCACCCTTAACGAGGTTCGATCTCTAACCACTATCACGCTACCCACTCAGCCATCGGTGATAGAAATGGATTTATCACCCTCCAAGGCTATGAGCCCCCAATTGTCAGGTCCTATAGGTTAGGTGAGAATGTTCATATCCTAGTTACTATTGAGTCATTGAGGCTCAAGGGGACTAGCATAGTGCTAGAGCTAAGGGAGTTCGATCTGAAGGCTTTGATAGAAATGATACTTGGCTACAGCTAGAAGCAAGGGGTTGTTTATAGTGTTGCTAACTTTAATTTCTCCACATTTGTGCACCACATTTCATGTGTGCCAAATGAAGTGGCCCATCTATTAAGCTTGAGAGCCAAACAACTAACAATGAAATACAAACAACATCAAATAGAGGTAAAGTAGCTTTATTATTGAGCTTAGCTTTATTGTAATTAGTCTCTTAACACAGCTACACCTCCTAATATAGGGGCTAATGCTTGGCAGTGCCATATTCAGCAAATGAATAAGTTAATCTAGGCTTGGCACAAGGAAGAAAAAAATGCTGGCCAATTTGTGAATTAAGCTCGACAAGGCTGAGAGCCAGACTACTGATATTGAGTAATAGAGGCTGAAGGTAAGGTTGACAAAGCTGAAAAATAGGCCTCAATGGTAGAGGCATTATTGAGAGAAGAGAAAGAGGGAGGCGAGGCCAAGTTGAAAAAGAGCGAGAAAGAGAAGGCCGAACTTGACTTGGCTGTCGAAAACTGTATGGCTTATGGTTGCAAACTAGTTGCTACAACTCAAAAGAAGTATCCTGATCTTAACTGGTCTTAGATGGATGCAATCTATCCAAATGAGGCTTGATTACCATGTATTTCCCCTCTTTTCTTCTTTTTTTAATGTAATTTATCTTTCTAAAATGAAATTCTATTTTTTTTACGAATTACCTTGTTGTGTTTTGATGGGATGATGAATTTTTCATTGCTCACATATGGCGGTATGGACAAATAAAGGCATGAGAATAATTTTAACTGCTCAGCACCGTGGCTATATTGAGTGAATTTTGTAAAATAATTAGATGTATATGAATAAAAAACACCAAACTTTTTTAATAGTGCTTTGTAGAGCTACAATCACAATAATTACTCAGATGGAAAAACTTAGCCAGAATGAGCAGAAAATAAATTAAAAACAATATGAAGTTTTGGGAAACAAAAATAAATACTTGAATTGCATTATAGTTGAACTTAGCCAATTATTGATAGCATAACTTAAGGTTAGAAACATTTTATGAGTGCAGCAATATTTTCCCTAAGAGATATTTGAGGAGATAAGCCCTGCCATTAACAATCTCATGAAATTGGTAAGGGCTTTTCAAGCCCGGATTAAGTTTTTCGACTCCAGCAGCTATTTGTGCTGTGATAACCTTCTTCAATATGAGTTTCCCTAGCCAGAAAGACCTTGGCTTCAATTTCCAATCATGGCATGATGTTATACATTGTTTGTAAAAGACAAACTAAATATAGGCCAGCTCTCTCTCTGTTCTTCCAGTCTATAAAAGTGATAAAACAACTAGGCCTTATTTTCTTTAGTTGTGTACCGTGAAATCTTGATATTAGGGACATCGATCTCACATAGAATGACTGTTTCAACCTCTTAGGTGAGGAAAAAAGGCATGGCACCCGTTGTAGCTCAAGGAAATGTTTGGTATACCCATAGTACGTTGTTTAATTCATCCACCTAAAGGCCTTTAGCATAATCAAGCCTTTTTTTAGTCCTGCTAAAAGGGTTCGATTGGTTACTTTGATCATACCATTAGATTGAGGATGATATACCGAGGTCAAGCAAAGTTGGATGTTTAATTCCAAGCAATATTTTTTAAAGGATAAATATTCAAATTGTTTACCAAACCTTGTGATAATGGATTTTTGTGGGAACTTGATTATGTTTATGGGCATGTGATGGAATATGACATGGTATGATAATCATGATAGCACAGCAGAAAAACAAAAATTTTTATCATACATACCATACATATCCAAAACTAGGAACGAAAACATGCAATTTTAGGTTGTAGAACTTACAAGTTAAGATGCCTTTTAGATATTGATTTCGGTGATGGCCAGCAACTAAGATGACTTTGTCCGCCTTAGATCTCGATTACCAATGCCAAGGAATAGCCTTTTACGCCACTCCCTCTATTCTCACACACACAATTGCACCGTCGGCTTAAAACCGAGATTGCTAGCTCTCTTTTAAGTATTGTGTAATGGCTATAGTTTGAAGCTACAAAATTTAATTTTGTACTTCTTTAGATTGCTATTTCTATCCAATAACACAAGAGAATGAGGAACAATCCTTTCTCCTTGTGAAAAATTGGCTAAAAGAAAACTTGAGAGAGAGAGGAACAGTTCACGCAAACCTAGAATGAAAGACTAGGGTTTCACGTTTTTTTCCACTACAATATATATCTCTTTTTTTCCTTTTAAGTGATGGATCTCAAATATACTATCTTAAGATAATTAATATTTGCATTTATCACTTAATTAAAATTAGTAATATTTATTGATAAAAACTCTTTTAATTTATCCAAGATAAAATCAAAAGTCATTTAATCAAATAATATCACTTATTTTAGGATAAAAGATAAGACATTTAAATCTAATAAATCACTTAAATAATAAACTATACATGTGCCGAAATTCCTTGTGATTTCTCTAGGAATTTCGGCCACATTAAATACAATTTAGATGATTTAATTAGATAAATATGTCTTTAGGCTTTAATACTCAATTAATTAAATTAATTTATGACATTTAATTAATTGAAATTAAACCTTGTGGGCTGAATTTCTCTCTCTCATGGACCAAAGCCCAATAGCAATTTTATAACCCATTACATACATTAATTTGACTTTAATTAAAAGCCCAAATTAATGCCCAATACTTAATTTAAGTATTTTAAGCCCAATGCTTTGTATGCGATCCTATAGGTCCATTTAATGTTGGCAATGAATTAATAAATTAATTCAAAGGCTATATATATTCTCTAGCAAGATATTATAGCAATCCAAATTAAATGAAAATGCATATGGCATTTGGTGACCTAATGCAATTTTGCATAGTCCCTTACCCTTAAATATCAAAATTAATATAAGGCATGGAACTAGTCATCCTTATATATTTTAATTCCTTTCTTGATATTCCAGTGCCACTGAACTCTCAGATAAATAATGATTACTCATTATTTCATCTCGGTATGGCCATACACTTCTCAGTTCATTGATCAAGTGGCCAGTGATATTTTCTCTCTTATCGAGAGGGGTAATCCCTTCACTTCTCTCATGCTCTCTAACATGAATCAATACATACCCAATCATACCCGTACTTGTCACTCTGTTACGAGCACGTTAGGTGTATGTCAAAGTACACAGTAATTCATAAAGAGTTCCATAGAGATTTCAGGTCTAAGAACTCCGATACAAAACTTGCATATGAGAAACACTTATGACTTGTACCATGTAGTGTTCTCATGAGCGGATCGAATCCAGATACCATGTTCTTTAACATGTATCTATGATCTCTGATTGACACTCTTGTCCTAATGATCCGTAAGACAGAACTCATAATATCAGAGAGAGCATACTAGTCTTAATTCATTTGTTATTCCCATAACAATGACTGACTAGGGATATTTAGAATGAAGTCCCATTTGTTTCAAGGTCTTACAATCCATGTGCCTCACACATGATAACTTAAACCGAAACGACATTCTTGGATAGTTTTATCAATTGACATGCACAGGAATACAAAAGATAAAACAAATGCCTCATTTTATTAACTAAGTGTTTTATTACAATGTATTGGGGCTAGGACTTACACTAACAGCATGATCGTAGCTAAAGGCTTGGATTTAACCCACTTTGTAAAGTGTTCAACTGCAACAACCAAGAATTCTAGTTTTTGTTGGTTAAAAGGATGCAATATAGCATAGTTATTTAGTTTAATTATGCTGCTTTTTCTTAGTTTTAAGCATGCATTTGTTTAATTTTTTTGTGTTATTTTTCAATTTTAGTTTTTTTGTGTTTGTAGGTTCCCTAGTGTCCAATGTATGATTTGTAGTGAAATTGGATGTTTAGAATTAAAAGATTAAAGTTAAAGTACAAAGAGAAAAATTGGATCTGTGCAGACTTGTGATGCCCTGTGTTGACTCATGACAAAGGCACATCATGTTAACTCGTGAAGGCTATACCAACTCATTACAGAAGCATGTCATGCTGAATTAAGCCTAACTGGTGTCGATTCATCACCATACCTCTTTATCACACCTTTTTAAGGCACCCTTTCACATTTACACCTATTGGCAATAGGCAAAAATTGGGATGTCTAAAGGCCTATAAATACATGAATCTAACTCTATTTGGAGTATGAAAAACTACAATAAACAACAATACAATTTAAGAAAGATTATGAAGAAAAGACATAACCCAAAAAAGAAGAAGGATATCAAGAGGTCTAACTAACATCAAGTAAATTACTGTAGAGCATTAAAGAGTTATCAACAAAATTTTATTCTCTTCTCCTTAGTTATATTGCTTGATGTTTTGAATATTCCTTGTTATTGTTTAACTTTAGGCATAATGTATTTAGGCTAAGTCTTTGTTTATTAGGATTGCAAGGATGAATTGATTCTAAGAAATACATTTTTATTAATGTATGAATGATTTAAATTCAATTGAGTTTTGGAATGTTTCATGTATTCTTGATTACCATACACAACTTATTAATAAAATATTCACAATGAGAATTGGGGCACTTTGGTGGCAATATAATTGAATTTACTTAAGGGATAGGAAATTACTTGGAGACAAGAGTTTCACTTTAAGAGGTTAAAGAATTGGCACAAAACTTAATGGTTTTCATTTATCACTGCAATGACACAAAAGTGCTTATGAACTTTAAATAAAAATGCCCTTAATTGACAATGAGAGTTGCTTTTAGGGATTGTTGGCCATATTCTCCAATTATTGCATGTATTTGTGTATATGTCAATAATTATAATACTTGATTAATTCTCCTTTGTAATTCTAGTAAACATTATTTGAGTTGTATTGGTACACTTAGAATAACTTAAGTAATCTATAAATTTAGTAATCTTAGGAAAGTGAGTATACTTAACTTCTTTTATATGCTTTCCTATCCATTTAAGTACCTATTTGGTTAATATTATTTGGTTAATACAAAGTTATTCCTAAATTTCCTAATGTTCGACACCCTACTTGCTCTATACGTAGTCTTAGAGACTAGGGTAATAGATTTGTCCCATATTAAATTTTTAGCTCATTGCTGAGGATTTTTGTATAGAATTTTTATTAACTTAGGGTAGAAAAAGGTCGTTTTAGGCTTTACTTTTGTATTTATTTTTATAGTTCTGTAATTATTGTAGTGTAATTTATTATCTTATTTTGTTTCCTTTCTTTATGAGATGTAGTAGAAGTCCTAGTAATATCCTATGATTTGATCCTAAAATTAAAAGAACTTTTTATGCTTTAAGTAGGGAACAAAGACAATGATAAGCAAAGGAACAAAGTTCAAATAACATAGTGATCTATAGAGAACATTAGGCGATTTTGCCATGCCTGACATAATGGGTAGTTTTAGAGGGATTGTGGCTCTATCAATTGCCAATAATAATTTTGAAATGAAAACAAGTATCATTCAAATGGTGCAAAACAATCAATTTGGAGGCTTACAAGGAGAGGATCCATATGCTCACATATTGGCTTTTATTAATGTGTATACAACTTTCATGATCAATGTTGTGATGGATGATGCGATAAGGCTTAGACTTTTTCATTTTCTATCAATGATAAGGTACAACTTTGGTTTGCTAGTTTGCCTAGTGAATCAATCACAACTTTTGACCAATTGAAACAAGCGTTTCTCCACAAATATTTTCCACCACACAAGATTGCTAAGTTTCATAATGAGATCACAATTTTTGAGCAAAATGCAAGTGAGACCATTTATGCGGCTTGGGATAGATTCAAGGAACTTCAAAGGCAATGTCCGCACCATGGTTTGTTGGATTGGATGATACCTCAAATTTTGTACAATGGGTTGACAAATGAGAATAGGAATATCGTTAATGCAACTTCTAGTGGAAAAATGGATGGATAAAACGACTATAGAGGTTGTTATCTTGCTTGAAAAACTTGCATCTCAAGGTTATATGGGTGATAAACCAATAACTGAAAAAGCAAAAGGAGTTTTAGAGCTTGGCATTATCAATTTATTGATTGCAAAGTAAATGCTCTCACCAAAATGGCAAGTAAATCTCAAATTAATTCTTTAAAAAGTATTAATGTTGTTTATGAGTTATGGATGATTTCATTCATATTCATAATGCAATGTAAGTTCTAATAAGGATGTTAGTTATGTTTAAGGAGGTTTTAACCAAAGGGTAGGTCTGAATTCAAACTTTTACAACCCTCAATGGAGGAATCACCCTGAGTTTTCATAGTCAAATACATCCTTTCAACTAACCCCCCTAATTAACCCAATGCCTAAACCATAAAACCCACCATAATTTCCAACGAAACAAGCTTTTAACCCTCTATAACGTAAATCAAACCTTGAAACTCTCATAGAGCAATTCATTAACCAACAAATTACCTATAAAAAATAAAATGAGAAGTAATTTAAGCAAATTAACTCTAAGATTGAACAACTTTCTACTTATAATCGTATCCTTGAAACACAAATTGCTCAACAAGCCTCTACCTTTAACTCTAAACCTTTGGGAAAGCTTCCTAGCCAACCCAAATTTGCACTAAAGAAGACTTGCTAAGTAATTACATTGAGAATTGGTAAAGAGTTGAAAATATTGTTAGTAAAGTTAAGAAAGTGGTTGATGATGATGATGAGATAAAGGTTAAGCCTAGTAAAGATAATGAAGATGTAGTTGTAAATGTCAAAGAAGATGTTGAAAATGTTAAGAAGGGTAAAAAGGAATATGTTAAACCTAACAAAAATGATAAACCTAAGGTAGATTTTAAAACATTACCATTTCCTCAAAGGTTCATTAAATGTAGTGTAGACCCCGTGACTCGAGGCAGTCTAGATCAGATTACTCGATAATGAGGAAACAATGTATCTCTAATATAGAACATAGACCTCATAGTTCCAATTTGGATTTTTTATATTTTTTATGAAAATTTTCTGACTCTCTAAGTGTTTTTGGAGGTTTTAACAAAGGAGTATCATAAACCTTAATTTTAGCCCTTAGCCATGATAGACAATCGTCTGTCATGTAAGGGATGATCGTCTGTGACTACTTCTCTCTTATCCAGGTCAGATCAAGGATATTTTTGTAATTTTAAAGTTTTCATATAAGGGACGGCTGTTTGTCATTAGGGATGCCCATCTGTGGGTACATTTCTAGAATTTCCACATTTTCTAGTTTTCAAAAATGGGAAGATAGGGATTTTTAGGGGATTAGGCTGGATTTAGAGGGATTAAATCCTTCTATACCTGGAGAGTTAGAGTTGGAGTGGGACTCAACCTCCTCCTAAGGTATAAGACACAAAAATTAGGGTTTTAAAAGGGGAAACCTTTTTTGGAACCTTTTTTGGAAAAAAGAACAGAGTTCTTGAAGGGGAAAAATTAATTCTTTTTTCTCTATCACTAAGGGTTCAACACATACCTTTGATCTAACAGAAACATGTAAAATCTTTTTTTTTGTTTAACTCAAAAAACCAACAATCAGAGCAGAGGTTTATACTTCAAAACACACAGAATCAAAATATCTCCTATTGTTAATATTCTAACTTTTCCTCCTTCTCTTTAGATTCATTCTCATTTTATGCGTGTTGTGTATGATATTATATATATGTTTTTTTATGTTATTTATTTAGATTTATATGTTTAACTGAATGCCATATTGATCTAAAGCTGCATGTATGTTAGAATAGTATTTTGGATATGATTTCCTCCATGAATGCATGTTTTTTACCTAGTCTTAAAGTATTTATCTTAGTTGTTATTTTTCGTTATTATTTAATTAAAAGTGATTTAGGGCCAGTTGTTTTGATTTTTAGATCCATATAATCAAGTACCTAGGGTTTATTTAAGATTTTGGTAAGTTTTGTGTTCAATTTTAGCTTTTTGTATCTGTCCCCTAAGTAACAAACAAGAAAAAAGCACCACAGACACCTATCTATTAACGTGACAGAGGGGATGTCGTGGTGTTTTCTTCTCATCCCATCCCTCCTTTGGTCATAGGCGTCCGTCACCTTTTAGAGGCATTCATGACCAGATTTGTGCCTATTTTTATGTGTTTTCTCCCCTTTTCATTACTTTTTATGTTCTTTTATTGATATTTAATCCTTGATTCATTTTTGTGCCTTTTATAAATATTTTTACTTCGGTATGCATGTTTAAATTTTGGCATTAATGTTCTTTATATCATTTTGATTTGCCTTTCATTGTATATTTCTTTTATAATGCTAATTGATTGATTTTTGTGGTTTTGTGTGAGCTATTAATTCGATATGCATTCGAAGTATCCTATGGGATGAATACACTTTGGGAGTCATGCCTACAATTAGTTTATTTTCTTCTTCATTCTTTTATTTTATTTTGCATTTTTTGTTTATTATTTTTATTTATTTGTTTTAATTTTATTTATTTTGGATGTATTTATTTTGAGGATGTAATAGGTAGTAATAAAATCATTTTTTTGCACGTTTAAATGGAAAAGTCACTTAAATTCATTTTTATTAATCAATTTGGAGTTTTTCTCAATAAATAGACCAATATCCAATTTTTAATCGAAAAATCTCACTATCATAAAAAGAGCTTTTGTGTAAGTATGAATGAGGGAACTAATGTTTCCAACCTAAGTAAATGCCCCAATTTATGTATGATACTTTACTTTTTTCACTTTAGATGATTTTCTTCTATAATAGTTTAAGTAAATAAATTATTTATTTATCACTTTTATTATTTGATTGGCGTGTTTATTTTGTCCTAATGCACCGTGTGAGAAAAAATAGTAGATTAATACTTAAAACCCAATTATAAAACAACGCATAATTGAGGTGTTAAGTAAGAGTGATGTCCCAAACACCAATCTTTGTTTGGGTATCAAAAGGTTGAGATTCATTTTCCAACATTCTGTTGGGCGGTGACCTCATGACATCTGCCTCTTTGAGCCCATAGTAGATGCCTTCAGGAGTTGACTGCCAACAATAAATTGGGCCTAAATCCCTTTCTATTATAAAGTGGTCAATTTTTGAGTTATAGTGAGCCTATCATCCAGTCTTTAGACCCTAAAAGCAAGCCTTTAAGAAACCAATAGGAAAACAAGCGTGGCTTTAACACATGTCACAGTAGCGACTCCACTAGGAACTAAAGAGACCTTACTTCTAAAAACATCACAATTAAGTTATTTGTAATTGGGTTTTTTTAATTAATGTTATCACTTTTTGAAATTGTATACATCTTTGAGCCTTAAAATTAAGTTAAACGTCCCTTTCCAACCTTAGTGCTATCCTGAAACATGCCTTACATTCACTCAATGCAGGGAGGTGTCAAGGAAACCCACCAGCCCAAGTCTAGGACCAAGTGGTATATAAAATGGTCATTCGTCAGTCATTATTCTCGTGATGAGCTAGACCTATTGGTAGGGACCATGTTTGGGTAGTCCTAAAGTTTCATCACCCTTGACTCAAGCCCATATAATGATAATAGCTACTTCCCCTAGGCTATATAACCATAATAATGTTTGCTTGCTATATAAACCTTTATGCATTGATTAAACTTAAATAAATTAGGAGGGTACCAGTTAAAGGCTGCCATACCCCAATAGGCCCTACTCGATTTTTTTGAGTTAGTTGAAATACATAATGGTCAAAGCCCCTAAGCTTGCACTTTCAATTAGAGAGGTTATGCTGTCGGTTTTTTGTCGTGAACTATAAGTGGTCATTGGATACCTTGTTGACCCATGGATTAAACCCACCTATGGAAGAGACTGCATGACCTCTTGTGTGGGAGTAATAAGGTTGGAAGGCTTTGTCTCTACTTGTGTGTGATTGTGATTGATGTCTAATGAAGGCATTCATTACATTCATGCATCATGTATATGTTATGCTTATGCATCATCCATCATGCATCGTTTCTAATGTTTAATTCTTATAACCATCATAGATTCATCTAGGTGGTCTAGAGGATCAGATGATTGCCTAGTTCGAAGATCAATATTTGAGTTGCCAAGATCAAGCTTAATTTTAGGGTTGGAATCAAAGATTAGTTTTAGGTTGAATCTAAGTTAGATGTCAGAAAGAAGTCAGGAAATAAGGTAAAAAATGGATGACGAACAATTGAATAAGACTAAGAGAGTTACTAATAAGAGAGCAAGGTTTTTATCCTTAAGGGGAAGGTTGAATGCTTCTACTTCAGAACCTTCGGTGATGTGAGATGAATTGGATCGGAGGTTAGATAAATGGCTTTAAGGGTTTAAAGAGAGATTAATGGCCATAATTGGTGGGTTGGTGGCTTTTTCAACACCAAACCCTAAAGCTCAGCCAACAGCACCTCCTTGCGAAGCAATAAAGCCAATGCATGTTAGGGACACTGCCATGATAGATTCTACTGTGCTTTGAGATCCATTAAGGAGGAAAAAGAGGTATGAGATAGAGAATGATTACATTGAGGAAGAGGATGAGGAATACATTCGTCCAGTGATGAATATAAGAAGCAGAGGTCCTAGTGTTGAGGATGCAGCATTCAAAAAAATGGAAGAGAAGGTTAAAGCGATGTCCAGGTTACTATCTGCTAGAAAGGGAATGAACCCTGAAAATTGAGATTTAGATGGAGATGAACCTCTTCCTTAAAGGTTCAAGATGCCTAACTTGCCAAGATTTATTGGTGCTTTAGATCTTTTTGCACATGTTAAGCAATACACACTGATCATGAAGGGCACCACCTTGACCAAGAAGTGGAAGGTGGAATATTTATTTGAGTTTAATAAGGCCTGCGATTTATTGGTATCATAGATTGGATAGGCGTACCAATAAGGACTAAGATTTGCTAATTGAGGAATTTCTCAAGCAATATAATTATAATACTAGAATAGAGGTCAGCCTAAAAGACTTTAAATTACTCCAACAAAAGCATGACAAGTCCTTTCATGAGTACCTCATTAGATGGAGGAAGCGAGTAATGGAGATAAAGAGGAAGCTTGACACAATTGACCAGATTAGGCTCTTCATTTGTAAGACGATTCCCTATCTAAGGGATAGCCTAAAGATGAAAGGTTTGAAGGATTATGAGTCTTTAAAGGATATAACGATAGAGGCTGAATGAGAGTATTTTGTAAGAAGGGCTAATAATGAGGGTGCTGGGAGAAATTTTGGCAATAATAAGGCAGTCAGGAGTAGTAGTGGGATAAATGGAACTAGGAAGAAAACTGAAGTGTCTACTATGAAAGCCAATCAGAGGCATTATTCCAACCTCAATAAGTCACTGTCTTGGGTATTAGACTGGCTGAGAAAAGAAGGGAAGCTTTAACCATTGCCACTAAGACTTACAAAGAGTTAAAGGTTGCCCCATCATATAAAAAAGTTCAATAATGTGCCTATCATTAGCATCTTAGGCACCTCACTAATTATTGCCACACCTTAAGGAATAGAATTCAAGATCAGATAGACAGCAAATAGATTTCGAATCTTGAAAAGAGGGATAAAAAGCAAAAAGGGGAATACAATGTTGTACCACCTCCAATGTTTATGATCGAGTCTAATCTGCCCGAGTGGTATGTCATGAGAGATCTATATGGGAATGAGTACATAGTAGTTACTCATTCCACCCCTATAGTAACAAAGCCAAGTGAAAACAATTGGCCAATTTTAATGATTAATTGTTGGGATTCCCTCACTAAAAGTGAGGACGAAGGGGCTATAGTGTCCATCGATATTTAGAGTTTAGCCAGTGAGAATGAGGAGGAAGTGGAAGAGAAGAGAGTAAAAGCGATCACTAAAAGCAAAAGCGTGGCTTTAGAGATTGAAAGGTAACCAGCCCTTGCTGCAACACCAACAGAGAAAGAAGCTAACTAAAATCAGATAATCAAATAGTTGAAGAAGACACAAGCCTATGTTTCTATTTGGGATTTATTGAGGTAGTCTCTATCACATAGGAAGAAGTTGGTAGAAGTTTTGAGTAAGTCTATTGTCGCCACTACCATTTCACTTTCTGAATTGTTAGATTTGGTCAAGGGAGGATTAAGAGAGAATATTGTGTATTCTAATGTTGATTTACCTACTGAAGGTAGAAAGCACAACCGTCCTCTCTATAGCAAAGCTCAAATGAACGGTAAATACATAGCAAGTGTAATGGTGGATGATAGGTTTTCCATCATTATTTATCCTTTGGTTGCAATTCCTACTTTTGGTTTAAACGAGACTATGCTGAAGAAGTCTAATTTGACCATTTCTGCTTATGATAACTATAAAAAGGAAGTTGTTGGGACCTTCAAAGCTATAATAAAGATGGGACCTATTGAAAATGAGGTTGAGTTTGTGTTGTTGCTAATTCCTACTAACTTCTTTGTGTTGCTTGGAAGACCATGGTTCCATAAGTTAGGTGGGGTGCCCTCCATGTTACATCAAATGATCAAAATACCTCATTATGGTCAAGTGGTAACCATCAAAGTTGTAAAGAAAAATAAGGTATTTGTGCTGGAGATGTTAGAGAGTATGCCCTAGAGCCCATGTAATAGGGATGTTTTTCATATGTATGAAATTTATATTCTTAATAAAAGGCATCATTCATTTATTAATGTTGTGTTTGAATACATGAGTTTGTAAATCTTAAATTAATAAATGAAGTCCTAGATATTATAAACACAGTGCAAAGGCAATCATGAAGGTGTTCATGATGTGAGATGTCTATTGCATGCAAATATGTTAATATCTAAATATCCCTAGTCATAGAATTAACAAGATAGGACATTGTTAATTCGGACAGACTAGCACATGTTATGCTTCTTGAATGGTTCAAGCAATGGTTCTCATAATTGTGATTATGGATGATAATCAAAGCTAACATTTGGATGCTTGTTAGAGGAACAAGTTCATTGGAGACCTGCAAAGAGAATCCTCATATGGATATTAAATCTATGTCAGTGAGGAATCTCTTCATAGCAGTTGTGCAAGTATCCTTAGACTTGAGATCACCAAAGTTATCTTAAGTAGCAAGTGGTATACTTTGACTCCATAACTGATTACTTCCAACTGGGAGTGAACATAATTAGGAGATTGGGTATATCATGACCTACTTGAAGATAGTTGAGTGATTGACAAAGGATTCACCATCCCAGATTTAACAAGGGAAGTTATCTCACATGATTCTATAATTACCTTGTTCAGTGAATCTCTGGCCAGAGTAATATGCCGAGATGGATGGAGATCCATGAAGGGCATTTTAGGAACAATGGTTAAATTAATAGAACATACATAATTAGATTTATATGAGTTGACAGAAATCCATACTCAGAATCTAATTGAGATAAGAATGATGAAAGGAGTAATTGCACGGTAACTGTTTCTATGGAAGGGTACAGTCAAACCACATGACTTTCCTGACATTTGGGTAGTCATGATGCCTAGCTAGAGGCCAATCATGACTTGTATAATGATGTATCAAAATATCAATAGAGATTGATAAAATGATTTAAAGGAGTTTAAATCATGTGAGTTTTGAATAGAACTCACAATTACATATTATATGCCAACATGGACAGGAACCCAATAGGTCACACACATATAGAGAAAAGGGTAAAATGGTAGAATGACAAGGATAATAATATTTTATATTATTATAAAGGTAGAGAGGAGAATATGATAATAATTAATTAAAGAGTTTAATTAATTATGATCAAATAAAATTGTCCGCGGAACTTTTGAGAAATGTTCTGTAAATTGGACCTAAATGAAATAATGTATTTCATGATTAATTATTATTGTCTTATAAGTGTTATAAGACTACTATAAGTGTTATAGGACTGATATAATAATTAATAGGACCATTGGAGAAATTATAAAGGGCCAAAGGAATGAAGAAGTTGGAGGAAGCCCTCTAGAAGAGGGCTACACGCCAACTCCATACAGAAGGGCTTAGAGGGCTTTTTCTTGGACCAAATTAATTTATATATGTTACATAAGTGTTATGGAACTCACATATTTAATTTGGTTGGATTTGGAATCCATTTGGATATTTAAATCCAATTAGATGTACAAAGGGCCTAGTTTGTGGATTTTGTGCATGGTCTTTTATGAAAAGATTTAATTTGGATTTAATTAAGCCCAAATGATTATAATTAATTCCAGAAGCCCAATTAATAATTCTCCAGCAATTTTAAAGAGCCCAATCTCATTAAGGAGTTGGAATTTTAACCTAACTATAAAAGGCCAACTAATGAGAATTAGGGTTAAGTGATTAAAACAAAAGGAAAGTCTTTTTCTCTTAATTCTCTCTCCCTTTTTGCGCCACTTCCATTGCTAGCCTCTTGGATTTCGGCCAGCCCTAGTTGAACACCAATTTGTTGGTTCAATTTACCCCTCTCTAGTGTGGATTACTCATTGGAGGTGTTCGATTTTGGACACTGTGGTTTGCGACAACCCGGTGCGAAGTAAAATCAACTGTTCAACAAAAATCAAAGGTGATTTTTCTTATTCTCATATAGTTATATTGTGTATTCATGGCAAGATCAGATCTAATGGTTAAAAAAATTTAAAATTCCGCTCATGTATGTGATGCATGTAACCATTAAATTCCAACATGGTATCAGAGCCACGGTTTTGCCATGGATATACAATTCTATATTTTTCTGCGGAATAAGTTTTGTTTTGTTTTGAGTTATTTATTTCATGAACTTTAAAATATTAGATTTGATTGTTCATGAATGAGAAATATTGATTTCTGGTTGTATGTGTGATCAAATAAATATTGTGGAAACAAAAACGAAATTTTTGAATGATTAACATAAGGGTTTGGCGTGAAACTCATTAGGGTTTGGCGTGAAACCCTAGGTAATGTAGGGGCTGTTCTAATTTAATTTCTTATGGATCCATTTAAAAATCATTTAGATGATATTTTATGTGTTTAATATGTGATATTAAGCCATAGGATCGAACGGAATTAAAATCGAACAAGTTTTGCATGAAAACTAGTTTTGTCGAAAAGTTCGATAAATTGGTGTTCTTCGTGTGTTCTTGATGTGTTCTTGGTTAGAACGACTTTTGATCTTCTAAATCTGATATATATGATATATTAAAGTGTTTTTAATTAATTGGATTAATTAAAATGCGCCTTAAATTAATTTGATTAATTTTAATTCATTAAAACCACTTAATGGGCTTAATTATGTTTACGAACTTGGTTTAAATTAGTGAATGACTTGGTGGGCCCAAGGAGCTGATTTAAATTAACTATTATAAACATTAATTAAGTTTATTAATGGGTTTTAAGGGCTGGAGTGGGCTTGTCTCATTCCAAAAGGCCCAAATGGTCCAAATGACACAAAACTAGTTTGTGTGTGAACACACTTAGGGTTTTTCTTCTGTGGGTTTCGGCCTACACTTATTTTAAGCCCAAAATTGATTCTTTTAATTATTTAATATGATTAATTAATTAAATAATCAATTTATAATTAATTAATAATCAATTTGATTGATTATTAAGGCAAGAACACATTCATGCAAAAAGGTTTCCTAAAATGAAAGTTTCCAAAATGGAAAAAGTTTCCTAATTTGATCACATCATTAAATAACTCAAAATATAGTTTCAAAGGTTGAAACAAAGTTAGTAATCCATTTATTTATGCATTAGAGAGGCATATAAGGGTGAATGATTGGCATGATGGTTAGTTATGGACAAAGCCCAATGTGATTGAGCATAATAAATGTTTTGGCCCAATGAGGACTTTCATGTCCCGGCCACTTGTTTTTGGTTTGTATTTCATTTCAAATTGTAATATGTAATTAGATTACTTAGATTAGAATTAGAAATAGAGATGGAGACCAATATCAAGGAGCAAGATGGGCCGGATGGAGATCCAACAAGCTTGAAGATAATGTAATTATTTTCTTGTTTGAATCATGCATACTACCTAGGTGTGACCTTTTGATTTCCCTCTTGGCTCGGGAAAATCAATGTAGTGAAGTCCATAACTATACCATATTTGTATGCTTATATTTATGTGATATATATAGGATGCATACCAATGTATGCCAACCATGTATGATGAGACTTAATTAACTAAAACCCTCAAACAAATACTAAGGTATATAAGCCTTCCATTAATTTGAGGAGAACCAGAGTTCTTTATAGTGTGGGTTGTTGACCACAGTCAAGCTCACATTATATCGAATATGTTCAAATCTAATTAAATGGGTCATCTTAGCTAGCCCATTAGTTTGTTGACCACAGGCAAGGCTAATGGTTCTAGAGGCAAGATTAGGGAATGCATATATGATATGCATGCATCAAGAGTTGATAACCTAATGATCCAATAGTTGTGTAGAGACACAATTGGTATAGAGATACCTACCTTTCAAGGGTATGGAAGTTGGCTTGTTGACCACAGTCAAGGTCAAATTACATATCAAGGATTGGATATTGGCCCACTAAGAAAACCATCGGGTTTTCTCGGATTATATAGTGAGGGCTATTAATTCGCAATAAAATAGTGGGAGTAAATGGATTAATTAAAGACCTTATTAATGCATACATATATATGAACATACTCTCATATCTTTTCTTTTTCACATCTATGTCATCATTATGAGCACATCAAATATACGATCAATCTTGGATAACAAACTGGTTGGCAGCAACTATTCTAACTGGATCAAGCAAGTGAGAATTGTTCTCAGAGCTAAAAGGATCCATTATGTCTTGGATAAAGATCTTCCACCACTTCCATCAGATGATGCCATTGATGAGATCAATGGCACTTATCGAAAATACATAGAGGATAGTGAAGCAGCAGCATGTCTGATGCTGGGTGCTATGTCCTCAAAGCTTCAGAAGCAATATGAGATAAAGGATGGTGGGGTTTCCAAGAAGAAGGTTGCCAAGAAAGAGAATCCCAAAGGAACTTGCTTCCATTGTGGAAAGGATGGTCATTGAAAGCGTAACTGCAAGGCCTATCTATATTCTCTCAAGGAGAAAAAGCATGCTGATGTTTTTACCTCAGGTATTCATATGATTGAAATTAATACTTATTCTATTGCTTCAAAACAATCTTAGGTATTAGATACCGGATGTGGATCACATTTGTGTAAAGATCTACACGGGCTTAAAAGCTTTAGAAGAGTTGGAAAGGCAAAGATATGTTTGCAGTCAGCTATTGGACAAAACATCTCTACAATAGTTGTGGGGGCTTATCATTTGCCTCTTCCAAGTGGATTAATACTGGAATTAAATAATTGTTATTATGTTCCAGCTTTGTCCAAAAGTATTATTTCTTTCAGTTGTTTGATGAACGATTATGATATTTCTTTAAAGGACAAATGTTGTTACAATTTTAAGAACAATATGTTTTATGCAAAAGCTATCATTGAGAATGGTATATTTGTTCTTGATTTAATTAAAGAAGTACATAATGTGGATACCAAGAGAATGAAACATGATAATCTAAATACCTCATACTTATGGCATTGTCGTTTAGGCCACATAAATGAAAAACGCATGACCAAATTGCACAAGTCAGGTGATTTAGGATCATTTGATTATGAATCATTTGATACATGCGAATCTTGTTTATTGGGAAAAATGACAAAAGCTCCCTTTATTGGTAAAGGAGAACGAGCTAAAATTGTTTTGGACTTAATACATTCAGATGTATGTGGGCCAATGACTACATATGCCAGAGGAGGTTACTCCTACTTCATTACTTTCATAGATGATTATTCCAGGTTTGGATACATCTATCTAATGAAATATACGTCTGAAGCATTTGAAAAGTTTAAAGAATTCAGAAATGAAGTAGAGAAACAACTTGGCAAAAGTATTAAAACACTTAGATCAGATCGAGGTGGAGAATACTTAAGTCAAGAGTTTCAGGATTATCTTAGAGATAATGGGATTTTTTCTCAATGGACGCCTCCATATACACCACAACACAATGGTGTATCTGAAAGGAGAAATCGAACACTATTAGATATGGTTCGATCAATGATGAGCCGAGCGGACTTGCCTAAGTCCTTTTGGGGATATGCACTAGAAACTGCTGTTTATGTGTTAAATAGAGTTCCTAGTAAATCGGTTGATGTTACTCCATATGAGATGTGGAATAACAAGAAACCCACGCTTTCTCATATGAAAGTATGGGGTTGTCCTACTTATGTGAAGAGGACAATGTCAGACAAACTGGATGTTAAGTCTGACAAATGTTTATTTGTGGGATATCCAAAAGAAACGTTTGGATATTATTTCTATCATCCCTTAGAACAAAAGGTGTTTGTTTCAAGGCATGCTGTCTTCTTGAAAAGAGAATTTCTCCTACGAGAGGACAGTGGGAGTAAAATTGAGCTTGGTGAAGTTCAAGACCCACAAATAGAAGATGATCAATCGATTGAACCCGAAACTGAATTTCATAATGATGAAATCACAGTTGAACCTGAATATACACAAAATCCTAGAAGATCTACTAGGATGCGTTCTATCCCTGTGAGATATGGATTTCACGTTGATTCGGATAGAGGCATAACTGTAGTAGAGGACAATGAGCCTACAAGCTATCAAGAAGTTTTGAACAGTTCAGAACGTGATTTATGGCTTAAGGCTATGCAGTCCAAAATGGACTGCATGTATGAGAATAAAGTATGGACTTTAACTCAACCACCTGAAGGGATAAAACCCATAGGGTGCAAATGGGTCTTCAAAAAGAAGACTGAAATGAAAGGTAATATAGTTACCTATAAAGCTCGCTTAGTAGCAAAAGGTTATCGTCAAAAAGAAGGTATTGACTATGACGAAACTTTTTCTCCTGTAGCGATGCTTAAGTCTATAAGAATACTTTTAGCCATTGCAGCTCATTATGATTATGAGATTTGGCAGATGGATGTGAAGACAGCTTTCCTTAATGGAAATCTTACCGAGGATGTGTATATGACACAACCAGAAGGATTCACATCAGGAAATGGCGAAAAGGTATGCAAGCTTTAAAGATCCATTTATGGATTGAAGCAAGCCTCTAGGAGCTGGAACATACGATTCAATGAGACAATCAAAGAGTTTGGTTTCTCACAGAATGAAGATGAACCTTGTGTGTATAAAAGGGTCAGTGGGAGTGCAATTGTCTTCCTAGTTCTATATGTAGATGACATATTGATCATGGGAAATGACATTTCTCTTCTCCAATCTGTTAAAATATGGTTATCCAAGCAATTCTCCGTGAAAGACCTTGGAGAAGCATCCTATATTCTGGAAATAAGGATCTATAGAGATAGATCCAATAGGTTGCTAGGTCTTTCTCAGAGTACATATATAGATAAAGTATTGAAGAGGTTCAATATGGATCTCTCTAAGAAAGGGTTTATACCCATGGTGCATGGGAAACACCTTTCTAAATCTATGTGTCCACAGACACTGGAGGATAGAGAGAGCATGAATAGAATACCATATGCATCTGCAATTGGTTCTATCATGTATGCTATGTTATGTACACGTCCAGATGTAGCATTTGCTTTGAGTGTCACAAGCAGATTCCAATCTAATTTTGGAGAGGAACATTGGGCAGCTGTCAAGAATATTCTTAAGTACTTGAGAAGGACTAAGGATATATTCTTGGTATATGGAGAGGGCAGTTTGGAAGTAAACGGGTATACAAATGCCAGCTTCCAATATGACAAAGATGATTGTAAATCACAATCTGGTTATGTGTTCATAATAGGAGGAGGAGCAGTTAGTTGGAAAAGTTCCAAACAAGAAACAACTGCTGATTCCACGATGGAAGCTGAGTATCTTGCTGCTTCAGAAGCAGCCAAAGAAGCAGTCTGGATCAAAAAGTTCATAACCGAACTAGGAGTGGTGCCTAGCATTGTTGATCCGATTCCTTTATATTGTGACAACAATGGAGCCATTGCTCAAGCAAAGGAACCACGGTCTCATCAGCGATCCAAGTATGTTCTCAGACGCCACCATCTCATAAGGGAAATAGTAGCTAGAAATGATGTGAAAATAGAAAGGGTTCCCACAGATGACAATGTGGCGGATCCCCTCACTAAAGCACTTTCCCAGATAAAGCATGATCACCATATAAATAGCATGGGTCTGAGACATATGAGTGATTGGCTCTAGTGCAAGTGGGAGATTGTTAGAGAGTATGCCCTAGAGCCCATGTAATAGGGATGTTTTTCATATGTATGAAATTTATATTCCTAATAAAAGGCATCATTCATTTATTAATGCTATGTTTGAATACATGAGTTTGTAAATCTTAAATTAATAAATGAAGTCCTAGATATTATAAACACAGTGCAAAGGCAATCATGAAGGTGTTCATGATGTGAGATGTCTATTGCATGCAAATATGTTAATATCTAAATATCCCTAGTCATAGAATTAACAAGATAGGACATTGTTAATTCGGACAGACTAGCACATGTTATGCTTCTTGAATGGTTCAAGCAATGATTCTCATAATTGTGATTATGGATGATAATCAAAGCTAACATGTGGATGCTTGTTAGAGGAACAAGTTCATTGGAGACCTGCAAAGAGAATCCTCATATGGATATTAAATCTATGTCAGTGAGGAATCTCTTCATAGCAGTTGTGCAAGTATCCTTAGACTTGAGATCACCAAAGTTATCTTAAGTAGCAAGTGGTATACTTTGACTCCATAACTGATTACTTCCATCTGGAAGTGAACATAGTTAGGAGATTGGGTATATCATGACCTACTTGAAGATAGTTGAGTGATTGACAAAGGATTCACCATCCCAGACTTAACAAGGGAAGTTATCTCACATGATTCTATAATTACCTTGTTCAGTGAATCTCTGGCCAGAGTAATATGCCGAGATGGATGGAGATCCATGAAGGGCATTTTAGGAACAATGGTTAAATTAATAGAACATACATAATTAGATTTATATGAGTTGACAGAAATCCATACGCAGAATCTAATTGAGATAAGAATGGTGAAAGGAGTAATTGCACGGTAATTGTTTCTATGGAAGGGTACAGTCAAACCACATGACTTTCCTGACATTTGGGTAGTCATGATGCCTAGCTAGAGGCCAATCATGACTTGTATAATGATGTATCAAAATATCAGTAGAGATTGATAAAATGATTTAAAGGAGTTTAAATCATGTGAGTTTTGAATAGAACTCACAATTACATATTATACTGCCAACATGGACAGGAACCCAATAGGTCACACACATATAGAGAAAAGGGTAAAATGGTAAAATGACAAGGATAATAATATTTGATATTATTATAAAGGTAGAGAGGAGAATATGATAATAATTAATTAAAGAGTTTAATTAATTATGATCAAATAAAATTATCCGCGGAACTTTTGAGAAATGTTCTGTAAATTGGACCTAAATGAAATAATGTATTTCATGATTAATTATTATTGTCTTATAAGTGTTATAAGACTACTATAAGTTTTATAGGACTGATATAATAATTAATAGGACCATTGGAGAAATTATAAAGGGCCAAAGGAATGAAGAAGTTGGAGGAAGCCCTCTAGAAGAGGGCTACACGCCAACTCCATACAGAAGGGCTTAGAGGGCTTTTTCTTGGACCAAATTAATTTATATATGTTATATAAGTGTTATGGAACTCACATATTTAATTTGGTTGGATTTGGAATCCATTTGGATATTTAAATCCAATTAGATGCACAAAGGGCCTAGTTTGTGGATTTTGTGCATGGTCTTTTATGAAAAGATTTAATTTGGATTTAATTAAGCCCAAATGATTATAATTAATTCCAGAAGCCCAATTAATAATTCTCCAGCAATTTTAAAGAGCCCAATCTCATTAAGGAGTTGGAATTTTAACCTAACTATAAAAGGCCAACTAATGAGAATTAGGGTTAAGTGATTAAAACAAAAGGAAAGTCTTTTTCTCTTAATTCTCTCTCCCTTTTTGCACCAATTCGATTGCTAGCCTCTTGGATTTCGGCCAGCCCTAGTTGAACACCAATTTGTTGGTTCAATTTACCCCTCTCTAGTGTGGATTACTCATTGGAGGTGTTCGATTTTGGACACTGTGGTTTGCGACAACCCGGTGCGAAGTAAAATCAACTGTTCAACAAAAATCAAAGGTGATTTTTCTTATTCTCATATAGTTATATTGTGTATTCATGGCAAGATCAGATTTAATGGTTAAAAAAATTTAAAATTCCGCTCATGTATGTGATGCATGTAACCATTAAATTCCAACAGGAGATAGCAAAGTAGCCTTTCAATGGATTTCATGTGCCTGTAATCAGTGATGAGGAGGGTAAAAGCAGCTTTATTGACAGTCCATAAGTGATTAATATGTTCAAAAAGATAAAGTTCCTGCCTGGGGCTGGTTTGGGTAAGAATTCTTAAGGGGTACAGACTGCCATTACTACTAGGGGCTAGAAGGACAGGAAGGGGTTATGTTTCACTGGTCTTAGTCAGAAAAATAGAAAGAAGAAAGAAAAAAAGAAAATTCCCCATATTTCTCAAAGCTTCATGCTAGCTTTAGGTGTCTACCTTTATTGTGGAGAGAATGAGTCTCAGCTGATAGGGGGAGAAAATTAGTGTCGAGATTTGAGCTGTTCAATAATGTCTTTGACAGGGAGCAAGGGATTATCAAGCTAGTTGAGGGTTTTTGGGATGAAGAGATCTTGCTACACCATTCAGCTTGGGACAAAGAAGTGCCTAAGGAGATTATAACAGAGAAACTACTTGTTGTTCAGAGGAAGGGTAAGGAAAAGATTAAAGCTAGAGATCCACCTATGTCGGAGGCTAGAGAGACATCTGATGTTGCCAAGACTAAAGAAAATGCTTTCATTGATACTATTTATATTCCATAACTTTTTGATGAGAATAATGATTCCTTTTTTGATTATATTAATAAGATGAGCAATTTTGCTTGCTTGTGTGATGTTTCTTCTTATTTCAATATGCATAATCATGATCATAAATCATTCATATTCGACATTAACTCAACAAACATATTTTCATTTAATCTCAAAAGAAAAGAAACCTAAAAGAAATTTTATTAGTATCAAATATAACTTTTAAAGAGAGAAAAATTTGAGAGAATATTAAAAAACTATGAAAAAGTCTTTGCTTGGACATATAAAGACATGTTAGGAGTAGATTGAGAAATAGCTAAACATAGCATCCTAACCTCTTTGGGGTACAAGCTAGTAAAGCCAAAGCTTAGGAGACTTAGGCTAGAATGGATTGAAAAGGTTAAAGATGAAGTTAGGAAGCAATAGAGGCCAAATTCCTAGTAGAGGTTCAGTACCCCACATGGTTGGCAAATGTGGTTCTTATGGCAAAGAATGATGAAATAGTTAGGGTCTGTATGGACTATAAGGATTTGAACAAAGCTTGCCCAAAAGTGGAATTTCCCTTGCCTCACATAGACGTGCTAGTGGATAGTGCAACTGCTTGTGCCATGTATAGTTTTGTAGATGAGTATGCTGTGTACAATCAGATTTTGAACAAGATAGTGGAACGAATTAAGATAGCTTTTATCACCGAATGGGTTACCTACACCTATCAGGTCATTCTGTTTGGACTTAAGAATGCAGGCACCACCTATCAGAGGATGGCAACTAGGATTTTGGATGACTTGATTCATAAAGAAGTTGAGGTGTATATAGATGACATGATGATTAAGTCAGCTACCCAAGAAGGTTACTTTAAGGCATTAGAGAAGTTCTTTTAGAGGATTGACAAGTATAACCTTTGCCTTAAGCCAAAAAAGTGCATATTTAGGGTAACTTCAACTAAGCTCTTAGGGCATGTAGTGAGCCAAAAGGGGATAGAAGTAGATCTTGACAAAGCGAGGGCCATTAGAGAGATGCTGGTGGCCTAGAAGGAAAAAAAGGTTAGAGGATTTTTATTCAAAATTCAGTACATAAGCAGGTTCATAGCCAAGTTAACTTTGATTTGCGAATTAATATTCAAACTGCTTAAAAAGGATAAACCAGTGGTCTAGAATGAAGACTTTCAAAAGGCATTATATACCATCAGGGAATACCTCCTACATCCACTAGTATTGAGACCACCACAGGTAGGCAAGCCTTTAATCTTTTATTTAGCCATAGAGGATAGTTTAGTAGGGGCAATGATAGCTTATGAGGATGATTTTAGAATTGAGTACACAATGTATTACCTTAGCAAGAAATTTCTTCCATATAAAGCTAAGTACATAAAAGTTAAGAAGATCTATTTGGTTATTTAGGCTTTAAAAAAGTTAAGGCATTATTTTCATTCCTATAGAGTGCAAGCTATAGCTAAACAAAACTCTCTTAAGTACTTATAGGAAATGCCCTCACTCTTATAAAAGATGGAAAGGTGGCTAATCCTCCTATAGGATTTTAATATAGAACACATCACTAGGAAAAACATTAAAGGAAGGACGGTAGTAGAATTCCTAGCTGATCAATCGTTAGAGGGAGAAGAAATAACCTACTTGTTTCTTAATAAGAATATTACAGCCATAATGGTTTAGGATTGGCATATGTAATTTGATTGAGCTGTGAATAACAAAGGAGCTAGAGTGGGAGTAATCTTGGTAACCCTAGAGGGAGAGAATAAGCCTTTAGCCAAGAAATTGAGGTACAGAGCTATGAATAAATATAAAACTTACATCTTTAGGTTGGAAGCCTTGCTAGCTGTAGGGGCAAAATCTACAAAAGTACTCGGAGATTTATCCTTGGTGGTTTATCAAGTGAGGGGTTAATGGTCAGTATAGGAAGAATGGTTATTGCTCTACCTTAAGTGTCTGAAAGCCTTAAGCAGCTAGTTCAAGGTGTGTACTTTTGGATACATGCCTAAAGATGAGAACAAGTTAACAGATACTTTGGCCACTTTGGTATCGATGTGGGATAACCCCCAAGGAGTAAGCATGAAGCCTATATTGATCTCGAGTTTTGATAACCTATACTTTGAAATTGAGCAGATAATGGATGCTAAAGTGGATGACCGGAAGCCTTGGTTCTACGACATTCAGAATTACTTAGAAAGGTCGATATTTCTTAAGAAAGCTACTGAAAAAGACCAAAGAATGATATGCAAGATGTCAACCTAATTCATTACTGTAGGTGGAGTACTTTGCAAGAGACAACCTTATGGCATTCAATTGAGATGCTTGAATTAGAAGGAGGCTAAGAAAATTATGAAGGAGGTATATGTAGGTGTGTGCAAAGCTCACATAAATGGATTGGCCTTAGTAAAAAACCTTATGCGTTAGGCATTCTTCTGGCTCACGATGGATACTAATTGTTCTAAATATGTCAAAAAATGTCAGTTATGCCAATAACATACAAACTTAATACACTTATTGGTTTCTAAATTGCGTAACCTTACATCGTCTTGGTCATTCACCGTATGGGGCATCGACATCATGGGTATGATCCATTTGCTAGCTTCAAATGGAGATAGGTTTATTATAATGGCTATTGACTACTTTACCAAATAGGTGGAAGCAGAATCTTTTAAGAAAGTAGATACTGGGAATATGGCCAAAATCATTGAGAGGAAATTGATATGCACATATGGTTTGCCTTACTACATAGTATCAAATAACGGGCTACATTTTTTTAGTGAAACCAGACAGATGCTCATAAAATATAGGGTTTAGCACCATAGGTCTTCTCCTTATCGACCTCAAGCAAATGGGGCAGTTGAGGCAGCCAATAAGAATGTCAAAAGAATTTTAGCTAAAATGGTTCGAACTTACAAAGATTAGGTTGATAAGCTACCTTTTGCATTGGTGGGGCTATAGGACTATAACTAGAACTTTAATAGGAGCTACCTTATTTTCCTTGGTTTATGGGACAAAAGCTGTATTGCCAGTGGAAATTGAGCATCGGTCTTTGAGGGTGGTCTTAGAAGCTAAGTTGCTAGAAATAGAATAGGCTAAACAGAGATTGTTGCATCTTAATTAGTTAGACGGGGATAGGATATGTGTATACTGTCATAATCAAGTTTACCAGAAAAATACTAGCTTGTTTATTTGGGAAAAAGGTTAGGCAGTACCCCTTAAAGGAGGGAGATTCAGTGTTCAAATAGATGAGGCTTGGCATTTCAAGAATTTAAGGAAAGTTTAGGCCTACTTGGGAAGGACCTTTTGTGCTAAAGAAGTTATTATTTAAGGAAGCTACTATTTTATCAAAAAGTGACGGAAATAAGTTCAGTAATTCAATGAATGTAGATAGATTGAAGAGGTTCTATGGTTAAGACTAGAAAGAGAAAAAGAAAAGAACAACAGCCTTTCGGGTAAAAAACCAAAAAAATGGCTGCCTTGCTAAAATTTGGTGCCTCATTAGGGTGAAAACCAAAAAAAGGCATCCTGGAAAAAAATTACAGGCTGAGAGAAAATAATCAATCAAGAAAACCTGAGAGGGATGATTGATAACAACAGTTATGATGCTTTTAAAATTTCATTTTTGAGATTAATTAATATATATTATTGAGATAGTGTCGAATAGTGATTATATGTACTGAAATTAGAAAGAAATGCCATGCATGTATTCAAAAGCATTATTAATATACCTAAAAGTAGTTCCTTTTTCTTTCATATGTTCAAAATTTAAAAAGTCCTAATAAAAGCAAAAACATATTTCATGATAATATCTAATCTAGTTTATTTGTATCACAATGCTCTCTCCATCTAGGTGCCTAAGGTGAAAAGTCCTATTGTCAACTGTTGGACTCGTAACCCACTGCTTGTATACGGTGGAGGTGGTAAATTCACAAGCAGTAATCTTAAGAATGATAGTCATCACAAAAAGCCAAGTCTAAATCCTCTGGTAGTAGTCTAATAGAAAAAAAAGCAGAAAGGACACCACCTCAAAAACCTAATAGACACCTAATGATGTCTTAACGGTCCTTGAACTGGGAAGCATAGTGGGTAGTGATATAAAAGGTAGCCCAACGCAATCCATACAAGGGAACACATCCAGAAGATCCTTTTCGAGCTACAAAAAAATGGGTAGCCAAGTACATCTGAACATGATGTCACCATCTATTAATTGAGCCAACCAATTAATTCCCTCTTGGGTCGAATAAAATTCACACTGCCTATGTCTAAGAATAACATATCTAATGGGATTAGTACCTATAGTCCTAACTTGAGGTGGAGGCTCTGACCATAACTTCAGCTTCTCATGTAGCCATATATGAAAAAAAGCCACTGAGGTGAGTAGGAATCATCTTAGGCAAAAATAAGGCAAGAAAATAAGTGAAAATCCAAAAGGATGCAATTTTTGATAAGAAAGCTAGTGTGAAAACTCACAAGAGGTGCACTACTTTCAGAACAATGACATACCTGAAGCAACGTAAGACTACCAGTGAGGTAAGCAAGAGGGTCATACCGAATAGCATCCAGGCCAAGGGCATAACTCTTGATGTGTGAACCAAAATACATGAAATCTTGGGTTCCAGTATTATATAGAAGCAAATATCAAGTTCTAATCAAATGATACTTTCCTCAAAAATCTCAGATTGTATATAGAGCCAAAAATAGGTCCTCCTAAGTGCTCATATCATCTAGTAATTGGTGTAACTTTGTAAGAGTAGAAGTTGACTTGACAGAAATACTCGAGCGATCTAAATGAAAAAAAAATAACTAAAGGAAAAATGACCTAGAGAAAGAAAAAGAAAGAAAAGAAGAAGAAAGAAGAATACATGGAAGGAAGCTTCTTGGAAAAGGAGAGGTAAAAAGGCACAAACAAAGATGGAGAAAAAATTGCACTATTTGTAGAAAAGGAGTGACAAATGGCCATCCCTCAAAAAGTGAGCCATGGCTAGCCCGTCTATCACCTTTGGACTGACAAAATAAATCTCTTCTGAATTTTCCATGCATTGTGCATACATATTTTTACATATTTCCTTGTTTTTATTTTGTGAGAAACTCAAAAGACCTATGGACAATGTGAAAGCTTCAGAAGATTCTAAATGCAAAAAAATTTTAGAAATTCAAAATACACCTAAAATTTCAGGGAGTGGCTGAGTTTACAGGGAGTATGTATAATAAATAAATAGTATATGTGCATATACATGTAAATATGATGATATACATAAAAAATAAGGTTTATAATGACAAATAATGTGATAGAATGGAAGATAATTAAAAACAAAACAAAATAAAGAAATAAAGAAAAAAATTAAAAAAAGTGAAAAAGGTGTGACAGACGAGATGTATGAAGCGACTATCTGCTACTCGAAAATTTGAAAAATAAAAACGGTTCTTCTTCTTCTTACTCCTCATTTCACCATAACCAATATTAACAGTTCTTCTTCAATTTCTCTCAATTTTTCTTCCCTTTATCTCTCATTTTTTATCCGTTTTCATACCATTTGTGTAAAAATTTATCGTGAATCGATGCGTACATTGAGATAGTATTTATTCTGCCTTTTCTTTTATTTTTTTATTCCTTTATCCTTTTCACTTCAAGTAAGTATTCTCTCACCTTTTCTTTTTCTTTTTTTTTAAATTATGTTATTTATGCTTTAAATTTCTTGGATCAATGATAGGATTAATTTATATGATAAATGCCTTGTAAATACGCCACACTTAAAATTTTGCCATAAATTGCTAGATTTAATTCAAACTTTCTTCCTTTTCTTTTTCTCTTTTTTTTTCAAAAGAAATACTAGCTTCATTGTTGGCAACAAATGATACACAAGCATTTACAAGTTCATTTTTCTAGTTTTTCTTGACTTCAACATCAACCCTTGACAATAATATCCTAAGAACCCCTTTTTAACTACACTCTTTAAATACCCAATAAATACCCAAAAATATTGATCAATCCCAATCCTAGAGTGGCTAGTTCTTAGAAGGGGAGATAATTGTTTTTTAAGCTAAATGGTAAACATATGAGTGTAATAAGAAAAATAAATGCATGCCTCATTAGGCTCAAAAGGGGTAACAAAGGAAGAACATACATACAAGGTAGGTAAACAAGCTCAATTATGGCTAAACAAGAAAACTGTGCCTACATCACTTTCTAGATTGTTTGAGTTGTCTCTATGCTTTAAAGGGTGATGAGAAAGGTTCTAGTATCCTAAAATTCCTTGCTCACTACCTTCATGCACTGGTTTTTTCTTCTCATTTCAAAACTAGTCTTAGTGTTTAAAGTGTGGAAACTAACAAATATTATTCAAGTTGAATGCTAACCTAGCTAAGATTCCATCAAAAAACAAGCCTGCCTTAATGCCAAACATAGATTTTGACCACTGCACATTCTAAGTTAAAGTTCAACAGGTTCGATTTTGAGAATAAACCAGGGTGAACAAAGCTTAATGTATAATATATGATATTCCACTAATAAACCTTAAATTGGAGAAATTCTACTACCACCAAACTTCCTAAAATAGAGAAAAGTTGACTTTTATCGTAATCTAGGAACACATGCCTAGGTAGGGTTGATTTTCACCCTCACCGAGTTGATTAATCTTCTTCAAATTTCCTTGTGCCTTGATAGGGTTGATTTTCACCCCTACTAAAGTGATCTTCTCTACTTCCTCTTCATCAGTACCTCGATAGGGTTGAATTTCACCTCCATCAAAGTGTTTGCCTTTGAACTAAAATGACACTCTTTTTTATTCTTAGGACCTCGGTTGGTTTGAAATTTAACCCTATCGAGGTGATTCACTCCTTTCTTTAAATATCCACCTTCAAAACACTAAAATGCAATTAAGCACACACAAATCAATGACTTATAAAATTAAATACAAAACTAACTATATTGACACTAAAAGAACTCCTAAACACACTAATAAATATGGTTATAATTCAAAGCTATTAATGTGCACATGCATTGCCTGTAAGCAAGCTACCTCAATCGCATTGACCAACCCAAGACTATTGGTGCAGCCGAGATATAAAGTAGACAACACTCGCTTGATGTATCTATAAGCCTAGGTAGACAATATGGTACTCTTAGTCATGTCCGAATTGTGCACGGCTCTAGGAAAGGTAATAGCTGCCCATCATGCCCGGTCTACTATCCTCTTTGGGGTCAGGATGTCTGGCCCTACTGGAAGTCCTATGGCCTTTGTAAAATGTTAGTAAGTAATACTATAGTAGCTGTCTCCCACTTTAAACTAGACCATCCCCTCTTTAATGTCCGACCTTTAGTAGCCCCCATACTCTAGAGTAGCCATAAACTCTTTGGTCGCATAAGGGTATATCTGAAAGGCTAGAGTGCAAAATGCATCCATCCTGCAATAGCCAATAACTCGTCGATCTCCTCAATCAACCTTACAGTCTATAAGAGTGCTTCGCAGGCTGCCATGGCCACGGTTGGGACACTTTGTCTCAGCCGCGACCTTTAATGAAACGGCGCGTTTTGAAATATGCAATAGCCATGGCTGGGACAAGTTGTCTCAGCCACGACTTTTAATGAAACGGTGCGCTTTGACTCCTGGATTGGGCACGGCTGGGATGAATCGTCTCGGCCGTGGCTAATGGTGAAACGGTGCGCTTTGCCATCTGCACTGGACACGGCTGGGACATTTTGTCTCAGCCGTGCCTTAGTAAAATTTTCTGCAAAAAGTAAAATATAAGATAATTAAGCACCTAAAAACTTTAAATTAAGCAAAAATAACTAAAATACAAATAAGAAACAATAATATAGTCTTAAACACTAAAAACAAGCAAGATGAGACACTAAAACACATAAAATTATCCAGAAAATAAACACTAAAAACAAGATTATCAACTACCCCACACTTAGCTTTTTGCTTGCCCTCGAGCAAACGAATCATCCACAATCTTAAAAATTCAAACTCCATATAAGAACAAGCAAATTCAGAGAGATTCTAGCAACACTTAGTAGAAGACACTCAGATGAAGAATTCAATTAAAAAGACTCAAACTGATCTATACCATACAATTTCTTGTGTGTGTGTGCGAGGCCAAAACCGATTTAATTTCTTTCAAAAACCAAAACTACCAGTAAATTCAAGCAATCAAGCAAACATAGAATTGCAACAATTTGGCGCTTGCAAATCAGAACAGTCATAAGCCTCTCCTTTAGCACCTGAACCACAAGGGTCATCTCAACTAAACAACTCAAAACAAAACTGGATCACCAGGGCTTACATTAAGGTTGTAATGGGGATAGGGCAAAGGTTCCAAAAAATTTGATAAGGCTAGCAAAACAAAATTAGCCACACTATCCAAAATACAACTCACCTAACTTTCTCAAGAAAATAACCCCTTCAAAATTCATGCTCTATCATTGTAAGAAGGGAAACTAATCTCAGGACATTAGTTGGATTCTCAAAATTGTAGGAAGCAAGATAAATGATACTTCTTATAAATGCTAGGTACCCCACACTTATTTTCTGCAACATAATAACTGATTTTTTTTTAAATAGTGAAATTTTCATTCACTTACTAAGAAGGGCACCAAAAACACTAATTGTTTATCAATCTTAAATTTCAACTTCCCTTTTCTTCTCAACTGATAATCAGAAGTTTATCAAACCTAACATGCAAATTTCATTTCTCAACCTAGAGTGGCTAATTCCGAAATGGGATAGACAAAGGTATTTTAGGCTGCATGGTTTAGCATAAGTGTAATCAAGAAAAATTAAGTAGTACGCTTTTAGCATACCAATTAAGCTCAAAGGGGCTAACAATGGTAAAATTTACTAAGGGTTGGTCAAAAGTCATTCAAAAATTAGTTACCAAAGAAGGTTGCCTGGGTCATATGCTAATCTTATTTGAGTTGAATATTTGTTTCGAAGGGTGATGAGGAAGGTTCTAACTATTCCAGAATTTTTTTTTTTAACAGCAAATGCTTTTACTCACTGGTTTTAATTTCATAAAACGTAGCCTACCGTGCTCATTAAGTTAGAAATTGAATGATATATAATTAATCGAGATCAATTCAAAAGAAGAACTTCCCTGAACAATACTACTACTCTTTGGCTACTCAAACCTCCTAAATAAGCAGTTCAAATTTTAAGTTCAAATTGATTCTAAACAAGATTAACTGGCAAATTTAGGCTAATTGCAGGAGTAATTAACAGTCTAAAAAAAATTAAACTAAATCAACACTAAGAAATGCAATATGTAATACAACTTTCAAACACAAAAGAAGAGAACTAATATCAAAATCAAACATCAAGATAAAAACTAAATATATAAAAAAATGGAAAAACATGAAAGAAATCCAATTAGCAAACTACAGTCATAACACAAAAACAAAAACTAACGACATCCCACAACTAAAAGAAACAACATCAAAAGCAAAAACAGAAAAACTAAGTCAAACAATCTTCATCCTCAAACCCTCACCCCACACTTAAAACTTTTGCTGCCCTCAGCAAAAGGCCAAAAGAATATAAACAACAATGGAGGGATGAGTGAAGGAAAAATCCCTGAAATCATGGTGAGGAAGGCGGTGGTGGAGGCGAAAACTGGCTATCGAATCGGGATTGCAGCATGCCGAGAGCTGTAACAATGTCATCCATCCGCTGCGTGATGGATGTAAACCCGGAGTCCATCCGCTGAGAGATGCTGTCAAGTCGGGTGTTAAGAGCATTGTACTGATCAGAGGACAAGGCAGATGCTTCAGCTTCGGGTCGGTTCAATTTCGTGGCTCCCTTGTGCACAACTGCACGATATAAAGCCCGCACCGAAACTACCAAATTTCCTTGCCCTGGAAAGCGAGGGTCGTCAATCAGTACAGCCATGTTCCTCAGCATTTTTCGATCAATAATCATTGGCTTGGTAGCTGCAGCACCCAATCTTGTATGGTTAAAGAAACGGGCCAAAGTAGTTACAAACCCTCCCATGGCTAGCTTCGAATCCCGCTTTGGGAATGAACGCAAATCCAAGACCTTCTGGGCAATGAAAGCAGCCCCATTTAACCGAATTCCATTATGCATCGCATACAAAATGGTGGCCTCGCTAGCATTAACATTTTCGGGCCCACCAAGATGGCTAAAGAAGGCCAGGGCTAAATACCGATGCATAATGCGCAGTGGATGATCACTCAGGTGATGTGCCTTGGTATTCTTGGGGTTAAAATAGGTAGGATCCTCGGGATCATAAATGCCCATCCAGATTTCTTATTTGTTGAGATGGGTAATGTCCCGGGGAGCATGTTGGTCGAAACCCAAGACTTTAGAAAATGCATTAAAGGTCATCTGATATGGACTGCCGTTGAGCCAAAAACTCACATGGCCCGGATCATCGTGACTATCCACTCCCATTCTGATATTGGCTGTGCTCAAAAAGTCACGGACCAAATGAGGGTATACCTGCTCATTCCGCTCATAAAAGACTTCCAACCTACACCATTAAATAATCTCTCTAATTCATTCTGGAAGCCAAACTCTGCCATATCTCCCATATTTAGGCGAGGGGTAGCTAGATACTCTTGCTTGCAAAATATGGTCCACTGATTCGTAAATTCTGAGGGCACCCATGCTGGAACCTTAACTTTAGAGGACCCTTGGGGGGCAGATGATGAAGCACCAGCATCGGGACGAGATCTTTTGGGTGCCATTTTGCCTGCAACACAACAACACTATAAATAAGCCTTAAAGACAAAACATAGCACTTGAACGATAAAATAAAACAATTAACCTGCCTAAAACATAAGCAACAAACATAAACAAACGCAAGTGGACTACTCACACGAATAACAGAACTAAAACACAACCAAAAACTCAACAAAATGGCCCGAATACAAATAATTGCCTAACTCCTATATGAATCCTCTCAATTATTTGTGAAACATAAAAACATGGCAAATATTTCTTGGGCATGAGTGTGAGGTAAACAAGGGTAAGTAACAAAGTAACTAAAAAAGAAACTGTTTCTTGCTTCTCTTTGGCAATTTATCGAACAGGTGGCGGGTGAAGTGCGTTTGGCCATAAAATACACACAATGATGCATAAAACTAACCAAGCACATGCCAACATGCATAACCATCCATAATTTTAAAGAAAGGAAGCAAGAATTCGTGACAATTGAAGAGAACAAAAATGCATTTACTTCTCTTTAGCATTTCATCGAACATGTGGTGGGCAAATGCATTTTTGCAACAAAAAAGACACAAGCATGCATAAAACTAACCAAAAAGAAAACACAAACAACACAACAATTAAATACAACGAAAGAAATACAAGAACATGAGGGTAGGAACACAAAATGGCATAAGTAACACAGGAGAACAAAAACAACAAAATTCAAAGAAAACGACAAAAATTAAACCAAAAATAAAGAGAAGAGTGGAGGGAGATGTACCTGTTGCTTGACAAGAGAGAGAAAGAGAGAGAGAAAAAATGGGGAGAGAAGGTTGGAGTGAAGAAGAAAAAAAATGCAGAGAAGAGAGGAAATGAGAAAGAGGGGCAAAAAAAACTGGGTAAAAACGAAACACATTCGACAGATGTGCAAAGAGGCACGGCTGGGACTATTTGTCTCTGCCGTGCCACCCTACTGGATTCGAAACAAACCAAAAGGCACGACTGGGACTATTTGTCTCAGCCGTGTCCTAACTAGATTAATTATTTAATTAAACTTTTTTTTTAATTTAATTTTTTTTAAATTTTAAATTTTAAATTTTAAATTTTAAATTTTAAATTTTTTTTTTTAAATTTTAAATTTTTTATTTTTTATTTTTTATTTGCCACGGCTGGGACTAGTTGTCTCAGCCGTGCCTACCTTCTGGACTTCATCTAGAATTTGGCGCGGAGAAGGCCACGGTTGGGACGATTTGTCTCAGTCGTGCCCACCTTCTGGATCTAAAACTCACAATTGGCCACGGCTGGGACTATTTGTCTCAGCCGTGGCACCCTTCTGTCTCTCAAAAAATTTTAAAGGGACACGGCTGGGACAAATTGTCTCAGCCGTGCCCATCTACTAATTTGCCCTATTAAAATACTTTCTCTCCTCAAAGAAATCAACCTAACAACAACAACAACTAAAAACTAAACTTTTGACAAAATAAACAACACTAAACATGTTAAACTTGTAAGAAATTAAAGAGAAATCGAAAAGAAAAGAAATTGAGTTCAAGGATGAGAAAAAGTTCTGGGTTTAACAAGTCGCCAGCTTGACTTTCATAGCTTTCATGGATCATCTTTAAAAGTGAGGATCACTGATGCAGCCTCATACTTAGAATCGAGATATGGCTTCAATCGATGACCATTTACCTTGAACTCTCGCCCATGACCTTCTTCCGGATGTCGGATGGTTACTACTCCATAGCTAGAGACCTCAACAACCTCAAATGGTCCTTTCCACCTTGATTTCAACTTTCCAGGGAACAACCTCAGTCTGCTATCGTAAAGAAGTACCTTCATTCCTGGCATAAATTCCTTCTTGGCGATTTTACGATCGTGCCACTTCTTCGTGTTCTCCTTGTACTTCTTCGCATGTTCATAGGCCCAGAATCGAATCTCTTCCAACTCGTTCAACTGCAAGGACCTACATTTTCCTGCATTCTCAAGATTAAGATTTAAGAACTTAGTAGCCCAATAAGCCTTGTGCTCCAATTCCACTGGTAGATGACAGGACTTGCCAAACACTAACCTAAAAGGTGACATTCCTATTGGTGTCTTAAAGGCTGTCCTATATGCCCACAGAGCTTCATCTAGCTTAAGGTACCAATCCTTTCTAGATGCACCGACAGTTTTCTCCAATATGGCTTTTAACTCTTGGTTGGACACTTCAACTTGGCCATTAGCTTGGGCATGGTATGGGGTAGTCATTTTATGTCTTACTCCAAATTTTTTCAACAAGACCTTGAATTGGTGGTTAACAAAGTGCTTCCCAACATCACTAATGATAGCTCTCGGGGCTCCATAACGAGTGAATATGTTCTTCCTTAAGAATTCTAAGACAACATTTGCATCACAAAGTCCTAGTGGCTACAGCTTCTACCCATTTACTCACATAATCTACTGCCACTAGGATATACTCAAACCTATAAGAAACCGAAAAAGGCCCCATGAAATCTATTCCCCACAAATCAAACATTTCAACCTCAAGCATATTAGTCAATGGCATCTCATCTCTCCTAGTTATATTTCCCACCCTTTGACATCGATCACAAGTTTGAATGAACAATTTAACATCATTAAATAAGGTGGGCCAATAAAATCCAGAAGAGAGAATTTTTGATACCGTTCTATTAGGTCCATGATGTCCACCAGCTTCTCCACTGTGACAGGCTTGCATGATTTCTACTTGCTCCTCCTTAGGAATACATCTTCTGAGAACTTGATCAGCACAAAGACGGAAGAGGTAAGGATCATCCCAGATGTAGTGCTTCACATCAGCTTTAAGCTTCTTCCTTTGCTGCCATGTGAAATCTCTTGGTATATACCCTCCTGCAAGAAAATTTGCAACATCAGCGAACCAAGGTAAAGAAACTTCACAAACAAATAATGCACAAATTCGTTCATCAGGGAATAAATCCGAAATCTCCCCTTTTTCAATATGATCATGTTCCATTCTTGACAAATGATCTGCTACATGATTTTCTGCCCCCTTCTTGTCTTTAATCTCTAAATCGAACTCTTGCAATAGGAGTACCCATCTTATCAGTCTTGGCTTGGATTCCTTTTTGGGAAAGAGATGCCTTAGTGCTGCATGATCAGACCACACCACAATCTTTGCTCCTAATAGATATGGTCGAAATTTCTCAAATGCAAATACAATGGCAAGAAGCTCTTTTTCAGTTGTGGTATAATTAACTTGAGCTCCTGTTAGAGTGTGGTTCGCATAATAAATAGCACAAAAGACTTTCTCTTGCCTTTGACCGAGCACTGCTCCTACTGCAAAATTGCTCGCATCACACATTAGTTCAAATGGCGAATTCCAATCCGGAGATATAATCACCGGAGCTGAAATAAGCTTCTGCTTCAACAATTCAAAGGCCAATAAACATTTATCATCAAAATCAAAAGGAGCATCTTTCATTAACAAATTTGACAAAGGTTTCACAATTTTTGAAAAATCCTTTATAAACCTTTTATAGAAACCTGCATGCCCTAGAAAACTCCTTACTCCCTTTACATTGGTTGGTGGTGGGAGCTTCTCTATAACCTCTATTTTTTCCTTGTCCACCTCAATCCCCTTCTCAGAAATCTTATGCCCCAAAACTATCCCTTCCCTCATCATAAAGTGACATTTTTCCCAATTTAGCACTAAGTTGGTCTTTTTACACCTACTTAACACTAAGTCGAGATGCTCTAAGCAGCTCTCAAAGTCAAGCTCGTATATAGTGAAGTCATCCATGAATACCTCCATAAATTTCTCTATAAAATCATGGAAAATTGCCATCATGCACCGCTGAAACGTAGCCGGCGCATTGCACAAGCCAAAAGGCATCCTCCTATAGGCAAAAGTGCCGTAAAGGCAGGTAAAGGTAGTTTTCTCCTGATCTTCAGGGGCTATGGGGACTTGCAGATATCCCGAATACCCGTCTAAAAAATAATAGAACCTATTACCGGCTAACCTTTCTAACATCTGATCAAGAAATGGCAATGGGAAATGATCTTTTCTGGTGGCATGATTCAATCTCCTATAGTCTATGCACACCCTCCAACCCGTGACCGTCCGAGTGGGGATCAGTTCATCTAATTCATTTTTCACTACTGTCATTCCCCCTTTCTTAGGGACACATTACACCGGGCTAACCTATTTACTATCAGAGATTGGATAGATTATACCTGAATCAAGCAGTTTAAGTACCTCTTGCTTCACAACCTCTTGCATAGCTGGATTGAGTCATCTTTGGGGTTGAGCGACCGGTTTGCAATCCTCCTCCATAAGAATTCGGTGTGTGCAGTAACTCGGATTAATACCCTTCAAGTCTGCTGTCTCCCATCCTATTGCTTCTTTGTGTTTTTCCAACACCTTGAGCAGCGTCTCTTCTTCAGCACCTGTCAACAAAGAAGAAATAATCACTGGTTTTTCTTCTCTTTCCAAAAATACATACTTTAAATGAGAAGGAAGAGGTTTTAGTTCAGATTTCAAGTCTCCCTCTTACAACGTGATTTTCTCTTGCTTTGAATTTTCCTCCTCGCAGTCTTTTACCACAGCTGCTATTAGTTCTTCTTTTACTCCATCCAATTCTTCATTTTCCAAGGAATGCATCAAACTTGAATTTATTGGATCACTTAGTAGTACTTTTTCTTGCACTTCCTCCACACATTCGTCGATTTGGTCCATGAAGTAGACTGACTCTTCTAGATCACTTGATGGATATTTCTGACACTTGTTCATATCTACTACCAGTTCTTCGTTGTTGAATCGAAGAGTAACCTTTTGCCCATGAACATCAATCAAAGCCTTTGCGGTGTTCAAAAATGGTCTTCCCACGATAAGGGGTACTTTCCTGTCTTCCTCCATTTCCATGACTACAAAATCCACGGGAAAAATGAATTTTCCTACTTTTACCAGCAAGTCCTCAATAACTCCCTTTGGCCTTCTCACCGATCTATCTGCAAGTTGAAGTTGCATTCCTGTTTCCTTGATATCGCCTAAATTGAGTTTCCTGCACATAGAATAAGGCATTAGATTAATGCTGGCTCCTAGATCATATAGAGCGTTTCCCACAAAAGTTTCACCAATTTCGCAAGGTAGAGTAAAGCTACCTGGATCTTTCAATTTCTCCGGAATCTTGTTCATTATAATTGCACTACAGTTCTCAGTGAGTTGAACAGTTCCATACCCTTCTAATTTCTTTTTATTAGAACAAAGTTCTTTCATAAACTTAGCATAGTTGGGCATGTGTGCTAAGGCTTCAGCAAAAGGCAAATTAATATGCAATTTCTTAAACATTTCTAAAAATCTAGCCAATTGCTCATTTTTCTTCTCCTTCCTAGCTACAGCAGGAAATGGCAACCTATTGATATCAAAATCCTCTATGTTCGAATTCACTATACTCTTTCCCTTGTCATTTCTTGGAGCATCCAGATCTACCTCTACTCTAGAGTTAGAAGTACTTACCTTCCGTGTTGGTTCCTCCAAATCAGTTGATGAAGTTGGTGATTTACCTCTTTCTTCCTCCCGTACTGCTTCCTTGCCACTTCTCAGAGTGATTGCTTTGGCCTCCTCCCTGGGATTGCGATCCACATTTGAAGGAAATGTCCCCGGTTGTCTGTTTGAAATTGAAGTTGCAAGTTGACCCAATTGAGTCTCCAAATTTCTCATCGAAGCATCTTGATTTCGATTCCATTGCTCCTGAGATTTCCACCTGGAATCTTGACTCGCCATGAATTGTTGTTGGCTATTCATGAAATTAGCAAACATGTCTTCTAAATTTGGCTTCTTTTCTTGAATGGTTGATCTTGATTGAAATCCCGGTGGATGGTATGGTTGAGGATGATTAGAGTTTTGCCCTTGATGGTGATGATTTGGTGGATAGGGGACTTGGTAGTGATTGGTGGCTTGTGGTTGGTGGGGCTGAGCTTGACTATGATAGGCATTTGAGTGGTAAGGTGCTCTTGGTTGTGGTTGAGAAGATGAAGCTTGTTGATTCCCATCCTTCCATGAGAAATTTGGGTGATTTCTCCATCCCGGATTATATGAATTGCTGTAGGGATCATTCCTTCTAAAATCGCCCAATGCATTTACATCTCCTACCACTCCTCCTTCTTGGACAACTTGCTCACTTTCACACGGTCCACTCCCTTGATTTACTGCAGCCACATTTTGAACTTTCAAACCACTCAACTCCTTTTTTACCAATTCTAGCTGTGCTTTTAACAGTGCTACCTCATCCATATTGTGTAAACCCTATCTCCTTGGAACTGATCTAGGGACAGTCCATTGAGAATCATTTGCCGCCATCTCATCCAACAACTGAAAAGCATCCTCAGGCAGCTTGTTCAAGAAAGATCCTGCTGATGCTGCATCCAATAATGACCTTGTTTGGGGTGTAACTCCAGCATAAAAGATGGTCATCAATTGGTAGACAGCTATTTCATGATGTGGACAGCTTCTCAATAATCTTTTAAACCTCTCCCATGCCTCGTGAAAAGGCTCTTCATTCATCTGATGAAAACTCATGATGCTATTTCGGATGCTTGCTGTCTTTGTTGGAGGAAAGAATCTCATTAAAAACCTTTTTTGCATTTGATCCCATGTCCATATTGACTGACGTGGTAACATTTGTAACCACTCTCTTGCCTTGCCAATCAATGTGAATGGAAACAGCTTCAACCTCACTGCATCCGTACCAACACCCGAAATTTGAACGGTGTCACTCACTTCCAGAAATATGTCAATATGCTGGGCTGGATCCTCTACTTCTGAACCAGAGAACTAATTCCTCTGTACCATGGTAATGGTGGCTGGTTTGAGCTTAAATTGTACTCCTCTCGGTAATACAATTGTTCGGTGATCTTCATTCCACCTTGGCACAGCGTAGTCTCTTATGGTCCTTTGCCTAGGCATTTCTTCTCTTCTTGCCCCTGGCATTTGTTCATGTGCCCTCGGCACTTGTTGATTCTCGGGAGGAAACTCATCAAAAGGAGGATCGTGCTCTATCTCGTTATCTCTATTATCCCTCCTTCTTTGGTGTAGAGTCCTCTCGATTTCAGGATCAAAAGGTAGTAATTACTCTTGTCTTGTTCTATTCATGCACCAATTTCACCTGAAAAGAATCAAGAAAAACAAAATAAGGAAAAAAAATACATACAAACAATAATCACAGCTTACTAACAACGCCAATTTCCCCGGCAACGGTGCCAAAAACTTGTTGCGACCCTAGCAAGTGCACTAGATCGACAAGTAATAAAGTGGGGTATAATTAGGACCCTCAATATCGAACCCAAGGGAAATGTGTGTGTGCAAACTGTGAGGATTAATTGTATGCTAAAAAATTCCCAAATGTTGTGCGTATGAATTGTTTGATTTATAAAATGTAACATAAAAGCCTAAGTATGTAAAATAGAGAAATTTAAATTCAGAGTATTAAATTCTGAAAAGTTAGCAAATATAAAAATCTATAGAAATAAAGCGTTACTCGGGTTCAATTATCCACCCCATACCCAAATGTGAATAAATTTTTACATAAAAGTATACATGAATGAACTCGGGATAACCCTCTTAACCCAAGCTTTCCATTCCGGAGCCAGCTATTCTAGTTGCTAAACTTCCCATTCCGGAGCCAACTCAACAACTAGCTTATGCACGGGTCTAACATCCTAAGTTTGGTTTGCCTTCCCATTCCGGAGCCAAACAACCCAAATCAATCCATTTCACTCCACACTCTAGTCTTAGAATCACAATTGCTGCACATTTAGAATCCCATTCCGGAGCCGTCTAAAATAATACAGCATTCATGAAGGAAAAACTGAGCAAGATTAAACATGGTCTTCAATCCACTAGACTTAATACACATTCAAAGATATATGATAAACATCATTCATCCATGTATGAAAATTAACTCAATAGATTGAAAACCCATGAAATATAAATAAGTAACAACAAAATAGACCATTCATTCATGTAAAAATCAAAATATGCTCAATATTCACATTGTGAGTAGGGGATTCAAAGCTCCCCCAAGCAACAAAAACAACTATTCACTATCCATATTGTAAAAATTTAACAAAGTAAGAGTAAAAACTATAAAACCCATTTAAAGCTGAAGATTTGAAGTTGATGAAGCTCCTCCTCTTCTTCTCCAAACAGCAACTTGATTGTAAGCAGTAATCTTCAAGCTAGAGACTAAAACTATAACTATCTTTGTGTTCTTGAGGTAAAACTAAGTTAAAAGTGTAATTTTTACAAGTAAAACTCAAAATCTAAGGATGAAAAACCCACCAAGTATGAAAAACAGCGTTTTCTACTCTACCTAAACACTCTAAGCACGAAACCCTAGAAAACAAAAAAAAACTTCCTAAGCAGAAAATTTCGCAGCTTTTATAGAGCTATCCAAGAGGCCACGGCTGGGACACTTTTGTCTCAGCCACGACAGAAGGAAAGGGCACGGCTGGGACATTTTGTCTCAGCCGTGTCAAGCTTCTGGATCAAGAGTGCTTCGCAGGCTGCCATGGCCACGGCTGGGACACTTTGTCTCAGCCGCGACCTTTAATGAAACGGCGTGTTTTGAAATATGCAATAGCTACGGCTGGGACAAGTTGTCTCAGCCGCGACTTTTAATGAAAAGGTGCGCTTTGACTCCTGGATTGGGCACGGCTGGGATGAATCGTCTCGGCCGTGGCTAATGGTGAAACGGTGCGCTTTGCCATCTGCACTGGACACGACTGGGACATTTTGTCTCTGCCGTGCCTTAGTAAAATTTTCTGCAAAAAGTAAAATATAAGACAATTAAGCACCTAAAAACTTTAAATTAAGCAAAATAACTAAAATACAAATAAGAAACAATAATATAGTCTTAAACACTAAAAACAAGCAAGATGAGACACTAAAACACATAAAATTATCCAGAAAATAAACACTAAAAACAAGATTATCATATATGATAACTTTGAATTACGACTATATTTATTAGTGTATTTGTAGTGTGTTTAGGAGTTATTTTAGTGTCAATTTAGTTATTTTTGTGCTTGATTTTATAAGTCTTTGATTTATGTGTGCTTAATTGCATTTTGGTGTTTTATAGGTGAATATTTAAAGAAAGGAGTGAATCACCTCGATAGGGTTGAATTTCAACCCAACCGAGGTCCTTAAAAGAAGAAAACATGCCATTCAGTCTAAAGGCAAACACCTCGGTAGGGGTGAAATTCAACCCTTTCGAGGTGCTGATGAAGAGGAAGTAGAGAAGATCACCTCAGTGGGGGTGAAAATCAACCCTACTGAGGCACAAGGAAATTTAAAAAGGATTAATCACCTCGATAGGGGTGAAAATCAACCCTACCGAGGCATGTGTTCCCAGATTGCAATAAAAGTCAACTTTTCTCTATTTTAGGAGGCTTGGTGGCAGCAGAATTTCTCCTATTTAGGGTCTTTCAAGTATTGATATAAAAGGAGCAATAGGAGGATGATTTTGGGAAAATTTTATGGTTTTATTCTTTCTTTTAGTTTTTGTAAATTAGGGTTTTATTTTCTCTTTTTAGTTAGATTTAATTTAGAGATTCAAAGAAGAATTCAAGATTGAAGAAGAAATAGCTTCAAGTTTTATTTTCTCTTTATCAAGGATGTATTCTAAGCTTAATCTTTTTCTATTTTATGATTATATTCTTGATGTTTGAGTAGTTCTTCTTGCTTAGGAAATCTTGAACCTTAATTGTATTGGAATTTTGAGTTTAATGAATATTTGCATGTTTTCTTCTATTTTTTGTATGATTAATTATACACTTTTGTTGATGTTTGGTTTTGATTTTTAATGTATTGAGAGATGGTTAATTATTAAATTTGAATGTTAATTGCATGCATTTATGTTGGGTTTTGAAATAATAAATAAAAAATTACTGCAAAAAATAAAAACCCACTATGGATCCATGTGATCCAATTAATTTAATAAAAAGAGATGAAATGATTACTAACCTCTCAAAGCATAGAAAAATCAAATTTGTAGGTTCGGCCTCACACGAAACAACACCCTCTATCGGTATCCATATGCAAATGTGATGAACAAAATCGCCTGGGGTGTTAGCGCCTTTCCTTGGAGGCTAAGGTATAGTTTTCTCTTTTCTGTCAAAGTTATAGAAAATTAATTTTCTCTCCTCTCCAAGTGATGGCTACCAGTCTCTTTTGTATGCTTAATTAGGGCTTAAAATATACATATCACTATATATATATAGTTGACCTAACCCTAATTTAGAGAGAGAAAATTTTGGGCCGACTTTTCTTATTAAAATAAGAAATACTTTATTTCTTATTTAAAATAACAATAATAATATTCATCTTAAATATTATTATTATTATTATTTTGAATTTTAATTTATCACAAAATAAAATTTGAAATGTTCGAATTAACCCTTAGTATATTCATCACATTTTATATGTGAGACCTAATGGTTCATATTATATTAGAAGTGGGCCCCAATCCCATCATAGGCATACAAGTCATAAGTGATCTCTTCCAAGACATTATGACTACCCAAATAATATGAATATCGATAATTTGATTTTAACCTAATAGAATATGTTATAATCCCTTTGTCACATGATATCTTATTTGAACATAAGTCATGGTCCATGTCAAACTTATATAGTCCAAACATATAATTTCTCAATCACTAAGTAGACTGATAATATCAAATGATATTGATTGCTCCATCAATTCATTTGAGCATGGCCATGCATTTCTCAGTCCTACTTATCGAAAGGCCCAATAGATATCTCTCTCATAAGAGGGATAAATTCCTTCTTGATTATTCACTATCATCTGTATGATTTTCATAATGTCCAATCATAACCTTTATGATTATTCGATTAAAAATAATGTTTGATTATGTTAAAACATAATGTTTGTCATGTAGGAAACTATGATAATCTCAGGTTTAAGGATCGATAACTTAACTATTATGAGATCACTAATGACATTAACCCATGTAGTATCTCAAAGCGGGTTTATCTAGTACTCTATTTTCTAACAAGTACTTATAAGTTTAATTCATATCACCATATGTAATCATCTCATAATTATCAATCAAACTCATACTAGTCTTTATTTACCATTATTCCTTTAAAGATAAATGACAAGGAATGGTCAAAATAACATTAGATTATTATTTAAAAACATTATTATACTGTAATATGCCAACAATATAATAACGTGAAGAAACCCAATTTTATAAAATGAAATGTGACATTACATAAAGGACCAAATGTTTGGCTTAGGGCATAACCACTAACAGTTTATGCCTTGTTCTTTTATTTTCTGCATCTAGTTATCTTTATACTGCGAATGGAGGCTTTGATTCCTATGTGTGAATTATATTTAGTTCAAGTGTGTTGGGGAATGGATGGATTTTTAAATTGATTTTTTGAGAAGAGATTCATTTGAAATCTAGGAATTTACGAACCCGTGTTGATGATAGTTATTAGGCTATTCTTAATCTGAAAGCGTAGTAATCTATAATGGTGTTCTTAATTAAAAGACCTGTTTTGAGTTGGGCCTTTCCAGATATTCATGTTAATATTGGTTTACTTGTTCCAATTACATTTATGAGGATAGAATTTCCTAAACATTAATTTTGATTTTGTTGATTCCCTTGATGACTTTGTTTTAGTTTAGTTGTTATTTCTTAGATTTATTTTTTTTTCTAGTTTAAAACTCCTTTTAGTTCAAAAACTTGGGGATAATCTTAGATTAATTCAACTCAATTAGATATTTTACCTAGAAATCTGTAATACCCCAAATTTATCATTAGACATGCATGCTGCATTCTAGAGTGTGAAAAATAACCCTAGGTTAAATTTCATGGTAATTGCATTAGCATAAGACAGTAAACTTTAATGGCGACTAACAATTAAACGTGCCCGTCTGGGAGGATAGGTGACTCATTGGGAAGTGTGAGTTAAACATATTGTAATGTAGTCTGAGCTAAATGGAACCTAGTGGTAAAATTTAAGGAGAAATTGACATTAAATAGGCCTCCAAATTAGTAAATAAAGAAAAATTTTATGGTTTAATGAGGGGTTTGAGCATAAGTTTGACTGAGCTTATGGAAGCCCTAAAGACTTACAAAAGAGCTCCAAATTCACACACATGATACGTGTGGTCCAAATAAACCCCTGACAGTGAAAAATAGTAGTTTCGGTAATTTTGAATTTTCGAGTTTCGGACAGGTGAAAATTGCCTTCGGAATTTAAGTATACTGAAGTAGTGTCAGAATGACCTGAAATTTTATACACACCTTCCAACATGCAATGGTGCACTCGGGAAAAAATTTTGACTCATTCTGACAACCAGAACATTAATTCTTGAAAAAGGGTGAAAAATGAAGGTTAAATTGGTTGGAGTGCCTAAATGTCAAATTTTAATTGAATGAGGGCATAAATGTCATTAGGATATGAGTTATATTATCCTACACGCCTTGGTTTAGTGTGAATAATTGTAGGAACCAATGATGAGGTGACATGTGGCTTAAAAAGTAAGCCATTGGATTCAATAGTAAATGGAGGAATCTTGGCCATTGATTTAAGGTGTTTAAAGATACCCTATAATACTCTAGAATGCTCTAAAATCTCCACAAAATTCTATCATATTCCTCCCCAAAACCTCCTAAATCCGAACCCACCATCATTTGCCCTCCCACCATTTTTTCTTCATTCTTTCTTTAATACCCACCAAATCAAAGTTCAAAATTTTATCTAGACACATAAGAAAGATTCCTCTTCACCCTAGAAACAAGATTAAAGCAAAAGGAAGTGGTGAAATCAAGTTTTAGAGGTGAGAGAAAGTTAATCTAATTTTTTAAATTCATAAATTTCTTGTAAATTTAATTGGGGCTTTTCACATAGACTTGTAGAGCATCATGAGTAGGATATTTTAGCATTGATTCAATGTTAGAATTAAAGCTTAAACTCATGATTTTTATTCCTTTGAATTTTGGCCTAAAGAAGAAAACCAAAAAGATAAGCAACCAAAGAAGGAAAAAAGCAAGAAGAAGTAAGTTTAAGTGATTTCAAAGCCATCTAAGGTTAGTGGATAAATTCCTACACTTAATTTCAAGTTTTATATCGAATTATAGTTAGGTTTACATTATGTAACTATTGTAAATCATGCTAAATGAGAAATTAAATTAAGATGACATGATATAATGATGAATAGACATAATATAAACTTAAATTAGTGATGAAAACAACCAAAATAGGCATGAACCTATGTTGTCCGAATGGGTTATCATGTTGTAATATGGTATAATTTGATAATTTAAAGTAATTGTAATGTGAAATGAATAATATAATCATGAGAGAACATGTTAGAATGTGTTATAATGGAAAAAAGGCATGTGAACATAATGTTAAGTATGTGTACATAATGATATTTATATGTATAACTATTGCTATGCATGTTAAATGACTATGTAACCATGCAAGGATACTAATATTGGCATTAGAAACATGTATGACCTATGAACAAGGAGAAAGCAATATCATAGGTATGTGAACATGATGTGGCTGAATGGTATTGATGTTGAAAATCATGTGTTATTATGTCATATTTGGGTAATCATATGTGTATATGATGAAAATAAGAATAGCAAATCATAACGTATATGAAATGATTATACTATAACATGACATCATATGTACATCATGAAAAAATACATGATAAGTGACATTAAGTTTATGAAAGAATTGCCCTTAGTGTTCAGTGGGTAATCCATAATCATTAGATATAATGGTTAACCATAGGGACATATTTACCGTGGTTGCACCATGAGATTTTTCATATTATGCATATTTGAGTGAACCGGTATATAAAAATCAGGGTGCAGGGTCACGACAAGTGATCTGGCCTTCATTTACATCATTGGAGTCTTTGTCCCGCATATCTGATTCAAGGATTTCCACTGGTCATACTAGGGGCAAAATTGTAATTTTTAAATTCAATGCCAAAATGAAATTTTATGAGTAAATGTGTTACTCATACAATTTATATGTGAAAAAGGTGAAAAACCAAGTCAAATGGTTCAGATAAGGTAAAAATATAATTATGTGAGAAATTAGGGATTAAATCATAATTCGACACCATAAAATATGATTAATAGTGTTAAAAGAGGCAAATCGATAGAAAAAGGGGCAAAATCATAATTTTTGAAAAAATTAGGGACCAAATTGTATTTTTTCCACCACAAGTAGAATATTAAGGACTAAAATGAAAATTTTACAATTATGGTAGGTCAAAAGTGAAACAGGGCCAAAAGAGATGTAATTAAGTCAATATAGTGGAATAAAAAGATTTAGGTACCAAATCATAATTTACCATTTTGTTAAGTAAATAAAAAGAAAGGTGAGGAATATGAACATATAAGTGATTAAATAAGGTAATTGAAACTAAAGAAATAAAATAGGAATAAAAGAGAAGAAATGGCTAAGTAAGGGTAATTTAGTAATTTATGCTATATATATATTCTTTTGTTGAAATTTTGTGTAGTTGTATCCACCACTAAGTGATATTGTTGCTTAGCGCGTTAGTTTATCATGACTTCGCGTAGGGACATATAGCGAGCTCTTTGGATCAAGGATAAAGGATGGCATGTACATATATGTATTAGACTTGTTATTATATATTTAGAACTAGTGAGTTTGTATAATATTGTAAACTAGAGTAACTTGTGATGTACAATATATGCATATAATGTGTGATATGGTTGTGCGCTTGAGGTGGAACTTTAGAAGTGTTTGTGTGATTATTGAAGTCATGGAGGAGGAGGAGAATATCAATTGGGAGTGTTAATTTGACCATACAGGTATTTTTGGTAGCATGAAAAACAAGCCGTTATGCTGCCCAAATTTTCACCAAATGAATAGTAAATGACCAAAGGAATAGTGAAATTTTGTTATGCTTAATTCTCAAAATATTAATTTGATTAGTCACATCGTAAATTTTGGTACACATGATAGTATATGAATGAAGAATTAGGGTGTTACACAATCCCTGTTCCCTTAGGTTCGATATTCTTAGGGTCTTAAATATATTTTCCTATATTTCTTAACGGATCTAGTACGCTTGCTAAACATCGATCATATAAGAGGATTGACATCATGCAAGAGATCATTGTTACCTTTCTCAGAGTCACCACCCAGCCGACTACATAGATAAGCATCAGAGGTGTAGTGACTTGACTGCTATTGGACCTGGGGGTAAATAAGAGGACATTTGGATACCTACTATAGGAGGATATATTTGTTGACATACAGGTCGCCCTCACCATGAGGATGGTTGAGTTGATACAAGGGCAAGAGGGCCAGTATAGACTACTGACTATCCTAGAGACTAGAGAGAGTTATTATAAGGCCCCTAACATGACCCTAATTTAATTTGCATATTTTTAAATGGGATTTTTATTTGATTAAGATTAATTTAAATGAGGATTTTGTATAAGTAAGGGTCAAGGGGCTAAATTATCATGTTATTATGCTAATTGCATGAAAATAAAATTTAAGAGTATGGTTTAATATTAATTGAGAGTGCACTTGAAGTAAAAAGGTATTAATTTAGGGTAAATTTATAATTTCTGAAACTTAAGGGTCAAATGTGGATAAAAGCTTATTTTTAGAGGTCAATTTGAGAGAAGGAATAAATTGATAGGTTAATGTTTGAAAGGAATTACATGGAGGGGTTAAAGTTTAACATGCAAAGATTAGCTAGGTGATTTTGAGGCATACAAAAGGCTTAAGGACTTATAAGGGAATTATCCCTTGCTTTTTTAAAGAGCTAGATTTGAGAGAGAGAGTGAGTGAACGGTATTTTGTTCAAGAAATGCATAATGTTCTTCTTCCTCTCTCATTTAAGATTCAAATTAATTTCTTTGAGTAATCTTGAAGAGGAAAATTTGTGCATGTGGTTAATCAAGAGTTAAATGCATTAATTTAAGGTAATTAAGCTATTAATTTAACCCTTTATCATCATCATCATCTTCTTCTTCTTCTTTTCATTTTGGCTGAGGAAAAGTTAATCAAGTGTTGGAAATTTTAAATGGTGATGATGTTTATGAAGGAGAAGAGGATGGAAGAAAGAGCAAAGGAAAGGATATTGCAAGAGGTTGAAGATATAGGAATTTCAGCTAAGGTATGGGAATTTAGGGTTATATTTTTGGGTTTTATCGGGGTTTCGGTATGAATTTTGAAGAATAGAATATCAGATGTGAGAGTCACTGCCGAGTCGTGAAGCTCTTCACGAGTCGTGAATTTTTGTCCCACTCGTGAAGCTCTTCACGAGTCGTGCACCTTATTCTTCTGGGTCATTCATGATCATTGGTTTTCACTCGTGAATACCTTCACGAGTCGTGAATTATAGTCCGACTCATGAAGGTCTTCACAAGTCGTGACATGTAGCTTTTCTTCTCCACTCGTGAACCCCTTCATGAGATGTGAGTTTTGGCCTTTTAGCTTCACTTGTGAATCTCTTCATGAGTCGAACACTTCTTCACGACTGATTGATCTATCTGGATTGTTTTGCTCATAAGTTGAGCTATAGAATAGAAAATTGAATGATTCTTTTTGCATTGAAAAATATACTTCCATACCTATATTGTATATGAAGAAACCTAAACTTAAATCTGCCTCTAAGTACATGGAATTTAGGGTTAAATCTAGACTAGTTCCCTAGACTGCTCACAGAAACAGAATTTACAATAATGGGCATAAATTTTTGTAGAGATGTTGAAATGTTACAAAATAAAATTATGGTAAAATTAGAGATATGAACATCTAACTTTGATGAAGAAATTTTGGTCTAAATCCTTCTAAATTTTACGTTATGAATTTTCTTAGTGACAGTCCACATTGTTTTGGTTTTAAAAATAGCCTATAGTATTTCTCGAATAACTCGAGCTATAGTTAAGATATTATGATGAATCTTGATGCTCTGGAAACTAGACACATAGAGGGATAAGATTGTAAAAGATAATTTTGACTAAAAATGACATCTTCCATTCCAAATGTGGTTCACAAGTCGAGTCCAGAATGCTGCCCTGTGTAGATTGTTGCTACACTTGATATTATGATTTTTAATTAATTGAGACAAATAGTTGCTTATGTGATAGTAAAATAAATTGGATAGGGCATGTAATATGACTATCAATGAAGGATTTATATGCATACATGTACATTCGTTTGTGTATATGAATAAAGATTAGTGATGCAATATCTAACCTATACATGTAATTAGACTTGTAAATGATTGTCATATGCCAAATTGATGTATACATATGTAATCCTATGACATGAAAGTGCACATGATCAGAATGATGATAAAGGCATATATATTGGTAAACATGCTTATAGGAATAAGCCTACTATATGCGAATATACCTACAGGTATGTACATTTACGATTATGTACATGAGTGTATGAGCATGTAATTGCGCTATGAGATAGAAGATGTTGGAGCATGACTATGAAAATGCGAGATGCTTAATGAGAACATGATCAAGTATATGATATGATGATTATATGTCATGCTTATATGTCATGATGCAAATTTATAGTCACACGAATTGGATGAGCTAATTGTATAACTTGGCTTATGAAATGTGCATATATCTGTTTATGCACCAGAGAACTCATAGTTTTACAAGACTATATATATGTACAAATAGTATACTCTGAATACAGTCATAATATGTGAATTGAACATGAATATAGTTCTACCTGTAATAGAGTTTCAGATGTGGATAGATAGGCGTCTATAGGGAAATTGCAACTGCCATAGTCTAGCCTAATTGGGTCTAAAGTATGTTTGATCCTATTTGGATCATGAACAGCTCCGTTTGGGTTGATAGGCGACCCCATTTGGGTCTGCTTGACCGGTCTTCAGTATATTTTGGCCCCATTTGGGTCTATAAATCCGATATCTTCAGATATTCTTCATTTTGATACCGATGCATATTGATAGTTCCCGTTATCCACTGATAAAGCAAAGGCAAGCTAAACTTTATTTATAGTAATGATCAAAATTAAATAGTTAAAGTTTATCTGACTAAAGATTGATATTGTGGATTATATTGTTGGTTTGCCTATAGAAATTATGTTTCATTTGAATATGTTCACATGGGAAATTGCTGTCTATATGAATTTTGAATATGAGAATATTTGTTACTCTCTTGGGTACAATGTTTATGTACATGAGGATATGTTTTATGCTTTAAAGTATTTGTTATTATTGTCATGTTATGTTGTACATGTTATTTATAGTACATATTGTATGTATATTTTGATGACCGTTGTGAGTGGTCATCCATCTGTAGATATTCCCCACTAAGCTTTATAGCTTAGCACAGGTTATTTATCCATGTAGGTATAGTTAACAAGACTTTTGTTGAGGGATGATCTTTGCATCAGGAAGGGCCAACCATCGACTGTTAATCTTAATGTAGGATATTTTTGTATTACTATTATCATATGTTTTTCTTTTTGGCCAGTTATCTTATAAAATGTGTATAACCGATGTGAAGTATTGTAACTCACTAGTAGTAAAGCTAAGAAAGAGTATGTGTGCATGTGATATACATAAAGTAATATTCATATAGTATAGTATGCATGATACTAAGTATGAAATGCAAAACAGGAATAGACTTGTAGCACATACATAAGTATATGAAACCGTATGACATGATTAATGGTAAAATAATGGTTAAGTGAATGTAGTATTTAAATTATCAGATAAATAGGTTATTTGTATAGGGGGGTGCTACAATTTGTGGTATCAGAGCCAGGTTTAGCCTTTTCTGGGTAAAAATGAACCTAGGATTCTATAGTATGATATAGTGTTTTGTTGGCCTGATGCAGAAGTCCCTGTTTTCTTATAGATTGAAGATGGAGAGCTCTAGAGATGCTTTTGAGGAATCGGCTAAAAGTAATAGGCCGGTTAGAACCAATCCTTCTAATCTTGGATCTTCATCATCCAATCCAAATGAAGTCCCAGCAGCCATCCCTGCAGAAGCATTATAAAAGATATCACAGGATATGGCTCAAATTCTTCAAAGGATGACAGCACCTAAAGCCCCAATATCTAAAATTAGGAAGCATGGTGCTGAAGAGTTTTTAGGCACTAATCTCAAACAGTCTGAGGAAGTTAAATTTTGGCTGGAAAGGCTAGAGAGAATTTTTGATGAAATTCATTGTCCAGTGGGTCATAAGGCATCTTGTGCTGTGTCCTTATTACAGGGAGCAGCTTATGATTGGTGGAAGTTGGTGTTGAAGCAACCCCAGTTACCAGATCCCTTTATATGGGAATTTTTCATAGCTGAATTCAAGAAAAAGTATGTTACTGAAGCATATAAGCAAGAGAAGTTAAAGCAATTTCTCAACTTGAAGTAAAGAGTTATGTCTATGGCTGAATATGAGAAAGAATTCAGTCACATGTGTAAATATGTTCCTGATGAGATGTTAACTGATGCTTTTAAATGTAGACAGTTTGAAGATGGGTTAAATAATCGTATCAATGAAAAGTTAATTGGATCTACATCTTTACAAGTCATTAACTTCACTCAACTGGTTACAGCAGCCTTACAAGTTAAAAAGAATGAAATTACAAAAAGGGAGAGAGAATAGATTAGGAATGGGTCCAAGGGTGGATCTTTCACTGGAAAGAGAGCTAGAGGAGCTCAAGAAAATCAGCCAACTAAGTATGGCTATAGTTCTGTAAAAAGGGACAGAAGACAAGAATCATCTGCAGTGTCTAAGTAGGGAAGGGAAGCTTTAGGGAAACAGAGTGAGGGGCAACCTCCAGTGTGTCCCCATTGTACTAGGCAACATTGGGGTAGTTGTAGGAAATTGACTAGAGCGTGTTTCAAGTGTGGTGGTATCGATCACTTCATGGCAAACTATCTTTCGAAGAGGGAACAGGGTGTTGGACAGTAGGGTAGTAAAGGAACTTTTAATGCACCATCTTCAGGTAGAGGTAGAGGATGAGGACATGGAGGATTGAGTCATCATGGATCCCAGTCCAGGAACTTTTCTGAATCAGTTGACAAACCCACAACTCCAGTTGTTCCTATTTGGGCTTATGCAATGAAAGCTAAAGAGGATCAGAGTGCTCCAGAAGTCATAGCTGGTATTTTCTCTCTCTTTGATTCGGACATGCATGCACTGATTAATCCTGGTTCCTCTCATTCTTATGTTTGCATTGGGGATATGGGTAGAAATGAGTCTATTGTACATGAACTAGAATATGATATATGTGTAACCAACCCTTTGGGTCATAGTGTTGTTGTTAATAGAGTGCATAAATAGTGTCCTATTGTAATTCAAGGGAAAAAATTTCTTGCTGATCTTATTGAATTGCCATTTCGGGAGTTTGATCTTATACTGGGTATGGATTGGCTATCTGGACATCATGCAGTGATTAATTATGAAGCTAAAACTGTAACTCTTATTGGTGCTGATGGTAAAGAAACTATAGTTCAGGGCATTCGATCTAAACCCATAGCTAATGTAATAACAGCTATGCAAGCTAAGCGATTTCTGAGAAAGGGGTGTGAAGCTTTCTTAGCACTTGTGCTTGATTTAAGAAAATAGATTATGAATCTCCAAGAGATTCTAGTGGTGAAAGAATTTCATGATTAATATATCTGGAAACAACAGAATGACACGAAAAAATTGACAATAAGATGCAGGGTTAAAATAACAGTATGTCAAGTAAAAATAAAATGACAAGACAAAATGATAAATCACCCATGATTGATAAAAATGAGAACAAGAAAAAAAAAGAAAAGAAAAAACAATAAAGAGAGATAGAAATAAAAACAAAATCAAGTTTGATGAACAAATCACTAATGTTACACCTTTTTTTCACTAGTACTCAAAACCTTAAAAGAGATATGATCCTTGATTGTAAGAAAAAATGGAATAACACCCACAATAAAGATCAAAATGGTAAAGTATTTATGAATAGGAATGGAAGGGACCTGTGGTGATCCTTCTCGTTCATTTAGAGTCCCAAGGTATCTACTGGACTATAAGATGCCACCTAAATAGGTTAAAATCAAAAGAGATGCATAGCAAAGAGAAGTGCGAGTATTTTTTAATTTTGAAAGGATTTGAGGGAGATGGTTAGGAGTCATCCCTACATCATTTGAAAAAAAAAATTATTGAACTGATGGGACACTTACCCAGGAATTGTTCTACATGGCTAAAGCCAAGATCATAGTATAAAATTGAAGCTCAATGAAAGAGGCATTGTCCAAAAGGTTATTTTGACTTCTGATGATGAGGGAAAGAATTATGTTGTAGTGTCTCTAAGATAGACCTATGGTCTAGAAGGTTGTTTTGACTTCCAATGATGAGGGAGAGAATTATGTTGTAGTGTATCCAAGATAGACATATGGTCCAGAAGGTTGTTTTGACTTTTAGTGATTATGCTATAGTTTCTCTAAGATAGACCTACTGTCCAGAAGGTTGTTTTAACTTCCAACGATGAGGGAAATAATTATGTTGTAGTGTCTCTGAGGTAGACCTACACATATGAAAGGTAAGTTTTCAAGCATATCCTATCAATGACTCCTTACAAATGCATATTTGCCAAAAATTCTCCAAGAGAATATTATTCAGAAGGGGCAGACATGCCTACAAACAACATCAACCACCACAACTATAAGGTTAGATATGCCTATAGATGGCACCAACCAAACATTACACAGTCTCATTTGATTTTATAAGCCGATAAGCTAGCACTAATCAAATTTGACAAGACTAATTTGATTTTGCATGTCGACGAGTTAGTGTTAATTAGATATAATCAACTCATCTTGATTTTGCATGCTAACAAGCTAAAGCTAATCATATAGTTAACCAAGGGTTAACACATCAACAAACTAATGGTAACTAACCAACCGAGGGTTAACACATTAACAAACTGATGTTAACTACCCAATTTAGGGTTAACACATTGACAAGCTAATGATAACTACCTAATTGAGAAACTCACTGTCCCAGATGGTACGTGTTTTAAAATAATCAACCAGAGATTTACTTCCTTAAATATGTGTCTTTTTTCCTTTACTCTGAATTTTGGCTCATTTTTGCATTAGTACACTAGTTCCCCAAAATTAGAGGCAGCTGCAGACACCGTGACCTGAGGTAGCCTAGATCAAAGTTACCCAATGCTGAGAAAATAGTATATCTTTAATAAATTACACGGACCTTATAGCTTCGATCTGGATTTTTCACATTTTCATGAAAAGTTTATGACTTCCCAAGTGTTTTTAGAGGTTTTAACAAAATAACATCAAAAATCTTGATTTTGGCCCTTAGCCATAACAAACGATCATCTATCATGTGAGAGACAATCTTCTGTGATCACTTTCCTCCTATCCAAATTAGATTAAGGGCATTTTTGTAATTTTAGATTTTTCGTGCAAGGGACGACCGTTTGTCATTAGAGATGCTCATCTATAAGTGTATTTCTAGAATTCCCACATTTTCCAAATTTCAAAAATGGGAAGATAGGGATTTTTGGGAGATTAGGCTGCATTTAGAGGTATCAAATCCTTTTATACCTAGAGAGTAAGAGTTAGAGTGGGATTGCAACTCCTCATAAGGTATAAAACACAAAGATTAGGGTTTTAAAAGGGGGAAACCATTTTTTGGAAAAAAAGAATAGAGTTCTTAGAGGGGAAGCAATTAATTTTGTTCTCTCTAAGACTAAGTTTCAACACATACCTTTGATCCAAAAGAAACACACAAAATTGTTTTTTTTCTTTAACTAAAAAAACCAACAATTGAAATAGAGATCCATGCTTTAAAATACACAAAATCAAAATATCTCCTGAGGGTACTATTCTAGGTTCTCCTCCTTTTCTCCAGATTTATTTTCATTTTATACATGTTGTGTATATATATATGTGTGTGTGTGTGTGTTTTCTTGCGTTATTTATTTAGATTTGCATATTTAACTGAATGCCATGTTGAATAGAAGTTGTATGTGTTAGAATAGTATTTTTGATATGATTTTCTCCATAAATACATGTTTTGTACCTTGTTTTAAAGTGTTTGTCTTAATTATTATTTTTCGTTATTATTTAATTAAAATGTAATTTAGGGCTAGTATTTTCGGTTCGACATGCTTTAAATCTACATAATCAAGTACCTATGGTTTATTTAAGATTTTAATAAGTTTTGTGTTCAATTTTAGCTGTCCATATCTGTCCCTCGAGTGACAGATAGGAAAAAAGCACCACGGATGCCCCCCTATCAACAAGATAGATGGGACATCATAGTATTTTCTTCTCGTCCCGTTCCTCTTTTAGTCATGGGCATCTGTCACCTTTTAGGGGGATCCATAACCAGATTTGTGCCTATTTTTTATGTGGTTTCTCCCCTTTTCATTGCTTTTTATGTTCTTTTATCGATATTTAATCCTTGATTCATTTTTTGTAAATATTTTTTGCTTCTATATACAAGTTTAAATTTTGGCATTAATGTTTTGTATATCATTTTAATTTTCCTTTCATTGTATATTCCTTTTATAATGCTAATTAATTGATTTTTATGGTTTTGTGTGAGCATTAATTTGATATACATTTGAAGTATCCCGTGGGATGAATATGCTTCGAGAATTGGTCCATTTTCTTCTTCATTTGTTGATTTTATTTTACATTTATTTTGTTTATTATTTTTAGTTATTTGTTTTGTTTTTATTTGTTTTTTATGTATTTCTTTTAGGGATGTAATAGGTAGTAATAAAATTATTTTTTTGCATGTTTAAATAGAAAAGTCACTTAAAATCATTTCTATTAATCAATTTGGATTTTTTTCTCAATAAATGGACCAATGTCTAATTTTCAACCCAAAAATCTCACAATCATAAAAAAGAGTTTTTTTTGTAAGTATGCATAAGGGAACCAATGTTCCCAACCTAAGTAAATGCCCTGATTTATATATGATAATTTGCCTTTTCTCTTTGAAGGATTTGCTTTTGTAATAGTTTAAGTAATTAAATTATTTATTGATCACTTTATTTACTGCTTTTATTATTTGATTAACTTGTTTATTTTGTCACAATGCATTGTGTGTGAGAAGAGAGTGGATTAATACTTAAAACTCAATTCTAAAATAACATATAACTGAGGTGTCAAGTAAGAGTGATGTCCTAAATACCAATCTCTATTTAGGCATCAAAAGGTCAAGATTCATTTTCGAACGTTTTATTAGGTGGCGATTCTATAACACCTGCCTTTTTGAGCCCATAGTAGATGCCTTCAGGAGTTAACTACCAACAATAAATTGGGCCTAAATCATTTTTAATTATGAAGTGGCTAATTTTTGAGTTATAGTGAGCCTTTCATCTGATCTTAGACCCTAAAAGCAAGCCTGTGAGAAACCAATCAAAAAATGTGCATGGCTTTGTCGCATGTCACACGTAGCCTAGGTAAACAATTTGGAAATTTTCTTAATTATATTAAGGAGATCACTATTGCTATACCATTTACGGATACCATTAATGACATGCCAACATAGGGTAATTTTTTAAAGGATATCACTGCCTATAAAAGTGAGCTAGAGGATTATGAATAATTTCTCTAGCTATAGAGTTCAAAGCTATGTATTCCAAATCTCCACCAAAACTTAAGGATGTTGGTTGTTTTACGATTCTATATGTAATTGGTGGCATTTATTTTGATAAAGTTTTGTGTGATATTGGTGCTAGTGTTAGTCTTATGCCTTATTCCATCTATACCAGGCATGATTTAGGAGAACTTAAGCCTACAATATGTATCTTTCAATGGATAATAAGTCTATCACTTATCCACTTAGCATTTTTGAAAATGTGCTATTTGAGGTAGATAAATTTGTTATTCCTACTGATTTTGTTATTTTGGATGTCGAAGAAGACCTTAAGATCCTAATTTTGTTTGGGAGACAATTTTTAGTGGTAGCTAGTTAAATCATTGATATGAAGAAAGGTAAGATTACATTAAAGGTGAACAATGAAAGTGTAGAGTTTGATGTGTTTAGGATGATGATGTCTTCACCAATGGAAAGTGTAAATAGAATTGACTCAATTGATATTATTGATGAGTGTATTGATAAAGGGATGCATGCATGTATAAGGCAAGACCTTATTGAACCATCTACTATGCAAAAAGTTAATGTCCATCATTTGGAAGCAACATCACACTTCCTATAATGACCACACTAGTCTATCGGGATTACTATTACTTATCTTAATATTTTAATAAACCATATATATATAATGCTAGCAATATGTTTTTATGTCACATAATTAGTTACTCTTTAATTATATAATTCATACATTAGAACAAGTTACATAAACATATATTTTTGTTACATCGTAAACATATTTTGAGTTTACAATTATAGAACATGTTCATTACATTATTTTAGTAAAATTACACAATTCCAAAAGAGAAAATAGTACAATTTAAATATTCTAACTTCTTTTCCTAGCTGGTGTTGGCCTTGTCCCTAAAGCAACAACATATCTTGAACCTACACGGATAAACACCCGTGCTAAGCTATAAAGCTTAGTGGGGAACAATACATATATAAACAACCACTCACAGTGATTGTTCTTAAGCACGCAATAAACAATAATAATGGCAAGATATTATAATCAACAAGTAAGAGTTATAATGTAACTCGCATAGCATAGTTAATCATATATAATATTACGGTATACAGATGGATCATAAATAACTGATCAAGTATTTATCAATATTATACATATACTGTTCAGTTCATACTGTGAAATGCCTGCTAAAATCCTATGGGTGTGGATAATGGGTGCTGTGGATACCATAAGGTATCAAATATGTGAATACCCGAAGGTATTATTACTATGGATACCCGAAGGTATCAAATCTGTGGACCCATTGGGCCAGAACTATGGTCTCATGTAGAGACAAACTGTGGACTCATAAGAGTCAGACTATAGGAGCTGCAACTATAACCCTATCACTACAAGAAAATTAGTAAATAGCAACGGAAATTAGCAACCAAATTTAATGAATTTCTGTTGCTATTAAAAATTAGCAACGGAAAATAGCAACGGAACATTCGGTTACAAATTTGACGGTTGGTATTTTTTGCAACGGAAATTTTTTTCCGTTGCTAAATTATTTTATGTTCCGTTGCTATTTTTACCAACGGAATTATAATTTCCGTTGCTATATTTACCAACCGAAATCCATTTCCGTTGCTATATTTAGCAACCGAATAGAAATTCGGTTGCTATTTTTAGCAACCGAATTAAAGTTTCCGTTGCTAAATTCAGCCAGTATTATAAAAAAATTACGACTGAATTATCGTCGTTATTCCGTCACTAAATTATTGTTGATTATTCACACAAAATTTATGCAAAAACCTGCAGGTAACATGATTAAAGTCCATCCCTCATCCTCACATGAGAGGGAGAAAAGGGAGCAGCAAAAGAAGTAAATGACAAAAAAGCATTTGAAGGAAACTAAATATGCAGAAGGCAAACATATTATATAGTTCCTGTTAGATTTAAAAATAAATGTTCACGAAATTAGAAACTATACGGCAAGATGTCTTCCCAATGGTACCTTCAATACGTTCCACATATTTCTTTTGATGATGTTCTACATTATCAACTACAATTTCTATGTTTTTGGAACTAACTTGTATTAATTAGCAAGTTACCTAGAACAATTTATTCTTGGTGCATCTATATGATAATTCCACTAGGAATTCTGAGGTTGACAAAAATTCCATATGCAAATCATTCACCTTCAGCACAGCTTTAAAGAAAATGAGCCAGCACTAATTGCACACTAAGTTTACCTGCATTCGAGAGCCTAGTAACTTCAGCTTCAGCAATTCTTATAAATTCATCCTTGTCTCTCACGTATAGGTTTAGTCGATCTTTCAATATCTGTGCAAGCTTTTCCTCTCTTTCCTTTTGAACAACCTGTGGTAAACAAGCATAGCACCAATTAAAAACAGAACCCGATTTAGTTGATTAGTAGATCATTTAACTTGAATGTCGTAGGAAAAAGAAAAACCCATGATATATCATCCTTCGCTTATAATGAAATATAGTTTAATGGAAATCCTAAGAAAAATGTACTTAAAAACTCTTGGGATTTCATGGCTGATGTAGAGATTGAGACAACAAAAGAAACCAAACAAAGTTATACCAAATGGAATATAAACTTTGGAAGAAGAAAACAGAGCATGATAGAAAATGGAATGCATACTTTGTATCGCAACTGGAATCGAAAAATATCAAAGACGTCATAGTAAACCAATAAAATATTAGCCAAGTTGGTTTGTAATTTGTCAAAAGTATCCTGAATACCGTTACCAAGGGTGGAAACTCATGCACATTATCTAGTTCCATAGGTTGTTTTCATGAGCACTCTATTTTTATCTTGCTTATTCTTTATTGGTTGGAGTGTAAGGTCAAACCATCCATAAAGTAAATTTCTCATGAAACATTTACATTCCTATGAAAGGTTCATTAAATTTCAATTGCAGACTCTTTTATAATGAGTGCACATTTATCCTTAAGCTTCAATTCCTATTAAAAATCAATAAAGAGTTTTGCTTTTGTATCAACAGCAATCTCTTTTATTAGAATTGAAAGTTTTCATCAAAATAATTAAAAAAGAAAGTAATTTCATTGGACCCAAATACAACGGAACATAATTTTTACATAAGGTGGTGAATTCAAGTCACCTGTTGCAGATGCTTTTGTGGAAAAGAAGTACTCTCGACATGGGCCATCCAGTGGCCAAAAGACTTGTTGCATAATTTTGATATTTATTGTCTTTTAATATCATTTAATTTCCTATGTTAGGAGGAAATTTATTTCTAATATGACTATTTACGACTTTCCTATTTTTGTAATAAAGGACTCTATTTAAAAGGTATTTAATAGAATCAAAGAAGAAATTTTCCTAAATCCTAGAGATTGGGATTTAATGAGTTCTAAGGTTGCAACCCCCTTTTAACTAGTTGCATTTTCGAGCAACCATAGGCAAGTCAAAGAACAAGATCAAGGGCACAGACCCATTTCATGGAATTGACTATCCTCTAATCAACCAGTGACTCTATCACAAACTCAGGACCTAACATCACCTTTATAGTATTGGAGTATGATAAAAAGGAAATTTATTGATATGGGAAATAATGCAAGGTGATTTTTGTGAGATAAATTAAGTTAAATGTGCACTGGAGATAAGCCAAAAAAACAAGGAATAAATTTAACCACACAACTCAAAATCAATAATCAGGCTATTATTGGCACTAGCCTTCTTAGTTTTTCATATTACCAATTACGTAGGTCGTACACCCAGCTCGGAAGGACGACCAACCTCATTCAAAAGCTCACATCCACTTCTAATTAAACAATAACCCATTGCATTCATAATGAGGCTGAAAAGTACAGTGTGACAGAGGCATCTTTTATTCATTAGATTATGTTTGCCAAATTCAAGTGAGCACAATTCAAGTGTTTGCTTCCTGTCTAGTTCAAGCATCTGTGCAACTTCTTTTATGTTCATAAAAGCAGGAATAAGTGAAGATAGATTCAATTAGAAGAAAACAATTGTTCATACACCATATAGGCCCAAGAAAATTCTCACCAATGAAATATGAAATGCCTGGAGTATTGTTGCCAGCTCTCAGATAACACAGTGATTATTCATGACATATTCTAGGAAAATTTGAGCCATAGCCTTGACATCCTCCTGCAATTTTAACAAGGCAGTCATATAAAAAAAAGATCTCTAAAAAAAAGCATGAGTTAATAATTAGCAGGATAAAAAATTTATATGTGAAAGCTGAAATTTGCAGAATCTTTAAACATAAGAAAGTTGTTCAGTCTAGCAAAGGACTACCAGCATATTCTACCTCCGGAGATGTGTCAACAATTATTTTATGCATGCGTGAGTGGGTGTGCCTTAATCTTTGCAGAAGTTTGTATAGTACAGTAGTTCCATATAATAATGGCCTTAAACAATATGGGAACAAAGCACATATGAGTGTTGGCAGCTATATGCCATCATTCAGCTTTAGGAACTAGGTAGGCTGAGTAATATTTAAGGCAAGGGTAGCTGAAAAAAAGGCATCACTTTTCCAACACTTTTTTTTTTAAATAATCAACCTCAAAACTTGATAAAAGATTTAATTGTCCAAGACAATTCTTTTTTGGCCTGGAACTATCTTACGACTTATTACTAACTACAATTTCATTACCAAGTGCAAAGCTCATTATCAGATTGAAGCATTTGATTAAACAAAAAACTTACCTCGTTTTCACAGAAGCATTTTATATTCTTTATTAATTATTAGACCAAGAATACAAAACTTTATTAATTATCAGACCAAGAATACAAAACTAACAAAAGAGAGAGCATGCCTTGGTACCATGTTTTTATCAGCAAGGAAAAAAAAAGAAGAGAACATAGGGAACAGGAATGCAGCTCTCCAGAAGAGATAACATATATGCACAAAAAAATTAATAGAATGTTTGAAAAATAAAGAACTGGAAAAGAATCAATGCTCGAAAACCTCTGTTTCTTATCTCAAAAAGCATTAGCTTGCCGCTTGCTTTTATATCAACATCTAAACCGATATATTGTCCATTGTATCCCTATATGATTTCGTCTTACTAATTCCAATTTAAATTTCACAGTCTAAAAACATGGTATCATGCAAAGTGGACAACTTTAGCAGTCCAATGGAGAAGCCTATAGCCCAACAGACTAAACACCAACCTAGTAGCAGAAATGACAACTAAAATCTGATTTGCAATTACAGATAGGGTCAAAATTCAATATAATAGCATTCTCAGAAATAATATTGACCTAAATACTAGAAAAAAATCACAAATTTAATTAGTCAAAATGCAGCAAAAGGCTGGATTAAGAACAAAGCTTTCAACTATAACCAACTTAACCAATAATCTTACACAAAAACATGCGCAGTCTAAAGACGTAAAAGAAAAGTCCGATTCCCACTACTGTCCTACTTTACTACCTTTTTATTTACCTAATTAGCAAAACCTTTCGGCAAAGAGGAATCATTTTGTCACAAACTAGCAAAGGTGTTCAAGTGCCGCCCATTACTGTACACAACTTACACCTTTTCAAATTCTAAATTATTTTTAGTTCTTCCAATTAATTGAACGTCCTAACTCTATCATGTAAACTTATTTGATTTTATTCAAGAGAACTTAAATTGAAATTACTGGTACCAACACTAATCAATTAAGATTTCGATTCTGTAATCTAAAAAACAAAATGCCGATGAAATTAACTGCAACTTCAAAACAGAACCATTATTTGATAAGGAGTAACCAAACAAATCCCAGATCTGACTCCATCAAAATCCAACCCCAAATGCCCAACCAAACCATACCTTGAATCCAACACTAATAAAAACCCATTACAAATGCTAAAACCCATTTGCATAAACATAGCAACACATACACAAAAATGAACTAAAGTTTCTTTGAAGAGTCCAAAACCCCTAACCATTTGAACCAAATGTTTGAGAGGAATGCAGGTCAGATCGTACCTGAGAAACCAATCAGTAAGATCCCGGATTGATGTGAAGGATCCTATGCTTCGAGTTCATCAAATGGGTACCAGCATTTGGGTCCTATCTACTCCTCAGAATTCTATCTTTTTTTGTTCTTTTAGGAGAGAGGGGCGGCGGTGTCTGTGAGAGAGGAGAAGAGGCAAATGTATAGGCTTAGGGTTTTTCTAATTTATAGGTCTAATAAACGTGAAAAATACTTAAATGCCCCTCATTTACCAATGGAATTTATATTTCGTTGCTATTTTTGCAACCGAAAATTAATTCGGTTGCTATTTAGCAACAAAAATTATTTCGGTTGCTATTTTAGCAACTGAATTTAAATTCCATTGCTATTTTAGCAACCGAATATAATTCGGTTGCTATTTTTCATTGAAAATGAAATTTAGCAACGGAATTCTATTTCGGTTGCTATTTTAGCAACCAAAAATTAATTTCGTTGCTATTTAGCAACGGAATAATCTTTCGTTGCTAAAATAGCAACGGAAATTACATTCCGTTGCTATTTTTTGTCCCAAATTTTATCCGCCATTTGTTGCCGCCTTAATTAGCAATGGAATACTAATTCCGTTGCTAATTTTCGTTGCTAAATAATGGCGCCAAAAATTCCCTCCACTTTTAGCAACGGAAGATAACCAAATATTTTTCCGTTGCTAAATTTATAAAGTTTAACCAATTTTAGCAACGGAAACTATTTTTCGTTGCTATTTCTTTTCCGTTGCTAATTTAGCAACGAAATCTATTTTTCCGTTGCTATTTTCCGATTTTCTTGTAGTGTATAGGCATGCCTATATATCCACAACCAAGTCTTTATATGCAAGCAAATAATCATATTTCATGTATCATTTGATTCATAGTATACAATTCATCATATGGAATGATAAATCAAACAATAAGATAATATTCTTTAACTATCATGTCACAATCAAAAGCACATGCAGATAATCAATATAACCCAACCATATTCAAGTAAATACTTTCATATATCAATTACTATAACTTTATCTTTATATTACTTATACATTTCACATGTTTATGGTTGAGCATTTGTTAGAGAGTATGCCCTAGAGCCCATGTAATAGGGATGTTTTTCATATGTATGAAATTTATATTCTTAATAAAAGGCATCATTCATTTATTAATGCTATGTTTGAATACATGAGTTTGTAAATCTTAAATTAATAAATGAAGTCCTAGATATTATAAACACAATGCAAAGGCAATCATGAAGGTGTTCATGATGTGAGATGTCTATTGCATGCAAATGTGTTAATATCTAAATATCCCAAGACATAGAATTAACAAGATAGGACATTGTTAATTCGGACAGACTAGCACATGTTATGCTTCTTGAATGGTTCAAGCAGTGGTTCTCATAACTGTGATTATGGAAGATAACCAAAGCTAACATGTGGATGCTTGTTAGAAGAATAAGTTCATTGGAGACCTGCAAAGAGAATCCTCACATGGATATTAAATCTATGTCAGTGAGAAATCTCTTCATAGTGGTTGTGCAAGTATCCTTAGACTTGAGATCACCAAAGTTATCTTAAGTAGCAAGTGGTATACTTTGACTCCATAACTGATTACTTTCAACTGGGAGTGAACATAGTTAGGAGATTGGGTATATCATGACCTACTTGAAGATAGTTGAGTGATTGACAAAGGATTCACCATCCCAGATTTAACAAGGGAAGTTATCTCGCATGATTCTATAATTGCCTTGTTCAGAGAATCTCTGATCAAAGTAATATGCCGAGATGGATGGAGATCCATGAAGGGCATTTTAGGAACAATGGTTAAATTAATAGAACAAACATAATTAGATTTATATGAGTTGACAGAAATCCATACTCAGAATCTAATTGAGATAGAAGTGGTGAAAGGAGTAATTGCACGGTAACTGTTTCTATGGAAGGGTACAGTCAAACCACATGACTTTCCTGACATTTGGGTAGTCATGATGCCTAGCTAGAGGCCAATCATGACTTGTATAATGATGTATCAAAAGTATCAATAAGGATGGATAAGATGATTTAAAGGAGTTTAAATCATGTGAGTTTTGAATAGAACTCACAATTACTTATTATACTGCCAACATGGACAGGAACCCAATAGGTCACACACATATAGAGAAAAGAGTAAAATGGTAAAATGACAAGGATAATAATATTTGATATTATTATAAAGGTAGAGAAGAGAATATGATAATAATTAATTAAAGAGTTTAATTAATTATGATCAAATAAAATTGTCCGCGGAACTTTTGAGAAATGTTCTGCAAAATTGGACCTAATTGAAATAATGTATTTCATGATTAATTATTATTGTCTTATAAGTGTTTTAGGACTACTATAAGTGTTATAGGACTGGTATAATAATTAATAAGTCCATTGGAGCAATTATTAAGGGCCAGAGGAATGAAGCAGTTGGCGGAAGCCTTTCTGTAAAGGCCACACGCCTACCTCAGAACAGAAGGCCTTAATGGCATATTTAATGGACCAAATTAATTTATATATGTTACATAAGTGTTATGGAACCCAAATATTTAATTTGGTTGGATTTGGAATCCATTTGGGTATTTAAATCCAATTAGTTGCACAAAAGGCCTAGTTTGTGGGTTTTGTGCATAGACTTTTATGAAAAGGTTTAAATTGGATTTAATTAAGCCCAAATGATTATAATTAATTCCTGAGGCCCAATTAATAATTCTCCAGCAATTTTAAAGAGCCCAATCTCATCAAGGAGTTGGAATTTTAGCCTAACTATAAAAGGCCAACTAATGAGAATTAGGGTTAAGTGATTAAAACAAAAAGAAAGTCTTTTCTCTTAATCTCTCTCTCCCTTTTGCGCCAACTCCTAAGCTATCTCTTGGGAATTTTGGCCAGCCCTAGTTAAACACCAATTTTTTGGTTCAATTTACCCCTTTCTAGTGTGGATTACTCATTGGAGGTGTTCGATTTTGGACACTGTGGTTTGCGATAACCCGGTGCGAAGTAAAATCAACTGTTCAACAAAAATCAAAGGTGATTTTTCTTATTCTCATATAGTTATATTGTGTATTCATGGCAAGATCAGATCTAATGGTTAAAAAATTTTAAAATTCCGCTCATGTGTGTGATGCATGTAACCGTTAAAATCCAACATGGTATCAGAGACAAGGTTTTGCCATGGATATACAATTCTATATTCTTTTGCGAAATAAGTTTTGTTTTTGTTTTGAGTTATTTATTTCATGAACTTTAAAATATTAGATTTGATTGTTCATGAATGAGAAATATTGATTTTTGGTTGTATGTGTGATCAAATAAATTTGCTGGAAACAAAAACGAAATTTTTGAAGGATTGTGATTAGGGTTTGGCGTGAAACCCTAGGTGATTTAAGGGGCTGTTCTAATTTAATTTCTTATGGATCCATTAAAACATCATTTAGATAATATTTTATGTGTTTAATATGGGATATTAAGCTGTAGGATCGAACGGAATTAAAATCGAACAAGTTTTGCATGAAAACTAGTTTAGTTGAAAAGTTTTATAAATTGGTGTTCTTAGTGTGTTCTTGATGTGTTCCTGGTTAGAAAGACTTTTGATATTCTAAATCTGATATATATGATATATTAAAGTGTTTTTAATTAATTGGATTAATTAAAATGGGCCTTAAATTAATTTTATTAATTTTAATTTTAATTATGTTTACGGACTTGGTTTAAATTAGTGAATGACTTGGTGGGCCCAAGGAGCTGATTTAAATTAAAAATTATAAACATTAATTAAGTTTATTAATGGGTTTTAAGGGCTGGAGTAGGCTTGGCTCATTCCAAAAGGCCCAAATGGTCCAAAAGACACAAAACTAGTTTGTGTGTGAACACAGTTAGGGTTTTTCTTCTGTGGGTTTCGGCCTACATTTGTTTTAAGCCCAAAATTGATTCTTTTAATTATTTAATATGATTAATTAATTAAATAATCAATTTATAATTAATTAATAATCAATTGGATTGATTATTAAGACAAGAACACATGCATGCAAAAAGGTTTCCTAAAATGAAAGTTTCCAAAATGGAAAAAGTTTCCTAATTTGATCACATCATTAAAATAACTCAAAATATAGTTTCAAAGGTTGAAACAAAGTTAGTAATCCATTTCTTTATGCATTAGAGAGGCATATAAGGGTGTATGATTGGCATGATGGTTAGTTATGGACAAAGCCCAATGTGATTGAGCATAATGCATGTTTTGGCCCAATGAGGACTTTCATGTCCCGGCCACTTGTTTTTGGTTTGTATTTCATTTCAAATTGTAATATGTAATTAGATTACTTAGATTAGAATTAGAAATAGATATGAAGACCAATATCAAGGAGCAAGATGGGCCGGATGGAGATCCAACAAGCTTGAAGATAATGTAATTATTTTCTTATTTGAATCATGCATACTACCTAGGTGTGACCTTTTGATTTCCCTCTTGGCTCGGGGAAATCAATGTAGTGAAGTCCATAACTATACCATATTTGTATGCTTATATTTATGTGATAGATATAGGATGCATACCAATGTATGCCAACCATGTATGATGAGACTTAATTAACTAAAACCATCAAACAAATACTAAGGTATATAAGCCTTCCATTAATTTGAGGAGAACCAGAGTTCTTTATAGTGTGGGTTGTTGACCACAGTCAAGCTCACATTATATCGAATATGTTCAAATCTAATTAAATGGGTCATCTTAGCTAGCCCATTAGTTTGTTGGCCACAGTCAAGGCTAATGGTTCTAGAGGCAAAATTAGGGAATGCATATATGATATGCATGCATCAAAAGTTGATAACCTAATGATCCAATAATTGTGTAGAGACACAATTGGTATAGAGATACCTACCTTTCAAGAGTATAGAATTTGGCTTGTTGACCACAGTCAAGGTCAAATTACATATCAAGGATTGGATATTGGCCCACTAAGAAAACCATCGGGTTTTCTCGAATTATATAGTGAGGGCTATTAATTCGCAATAAAATAGTGGGAGTAAATGGATTAATTAAAGACCTTATTAATGCATACATATATATGAACATACTCTCATATCTTTTCTTTTTCACATCTAGGTCATCATCATGAGCACATCAAACATTAATATACGATCAATCTTGGATAACAAGCTGGTTGGCAACAACTATTCTGACTGGATCAGGCAAGTGAGAATTGTTCTCAGAGCTGAAAAGATCCACTATGTCTTGGATAAAGATCCACCACCACTTCCATCAAATGATGCCATTGATGAGATCAAAGGCATTTATCGAAAATACATGGAGGATAGTGAAGTAGCAGCATGTCTGATGCTGGGTGCTATGTCCTCGGAGCTTCAGAAGCAACATGAAATGATGGATACTAGAACCATCATTTTGCATCTAAAGGAGCTTTATTCTTCTTAGGCTAGAACTGAGCAATATGAGATTGCTCGAGCTCTATTTAGCTGCAAAATGGTGGAAGGCACTTCAGCTGCTACTCATGCATTGAAGATGTATGGGTATATTGAGCATTTGAGTAGACTTGGCTATGTTATGGATAATGATCTATACATAGATTTAATCTTGTACTCGTTGGCTCCAAGTTATGCACCTTTCGTGCTTAACTTCAACATGAACAAGATCCAAGTATCCATTCCTGAGTTAATCAATATGCTCAAGATAGCTGATGGATCATTTAAGAAGGATCCAAAAAGTGTCATGGTTGTCACTTCTGCTAAAGGCAAGAAGTAGAAGAAGAAGAAGATAACCAAGGCGCAGCCAAAGAATGGTGGGATCTCTAAGAAGAAGGTTGCCAAGAAAGCGAATCCCAAAGGAACTTGCTTCCATTGTGGAAAGGATGGTCATTGGAAGCGTAACTGCAAGGCCTATCTAGATTCTCTCAAGGAGAAGAAGCAAGCCGATGCTTCTACTTCAGGTATTCATATGATTGAAATTAATACTTATTCTATTGCTTCAAAACAATCTTGGATATTAGATACCGGATGTGGATCTCATTCATGTAATGATCTACAGGGGCTTAGAAGCTTTAGAAGAGTTGGAAAGGCAGAGATATGTTTGCAGTCAGCTATTAGACATAACATCTCTACAACAGTTGTGGAGACTTACTATTTGCCTCTTCCTAGTGGATTAGTACTGGAATTAAATAATTATTATTATTTTCCAGCTTTATCCAAAAGTATTATTTCTTTCAGTCGTTTGATGAATGATTATGATATTTCTTTAAAGGACAAATGTTGTTACATTTTTAAGAACAATATGTTTTATGCAAAAGCTATCATTGAGAATGGTATATTTGTTCTTGATTTAATTAAAGAAGTACATAATGTGGATACCAAGAGAATGAAACATGATAATCTAAATACCTCATGCTTATGGCATTGCCGTTTAGGCCATATAAATGAAAAACACATGACCAAATTACACAAGTCAGGTGATTTGGGATCATTTGATTATGAATCATTTGATACATGTAAATCTTGTTTATTGGGAAAAATGACAAAAAGCTCCCTTTATTGGTAAAGGAGAACGAGCTAAAATGGTTTTGGACTTAATACATTCAGATGTATGTGGTCCAATGACTACACATGCCAGAGGAGGTTACTCGTACTTCATTACTTTCATTGATGATTATTCCAGGTTTGGATACATCTATCTAATGAAATATAAGTCTGAAGCATTTGAAAAGTTCAAAGAGTTCAGAAATGAAGTTGAGAAACAACTTGGCAAAAGTATTAAAACACTTAGATCAGATTGAGGTGGAGAATACTTAAGTCAAGAGTTTCAAGATTATCTTAGAGATAATGGGATTTTATCTCAATGGACTCCTCCATATACACCACAACACAATGGTGTATATGAAAGGAGAAATCGAACACTATTAGATATGGTTCGATCAATGATGAGCCAAGCAGACTTGCCTAAGTCCTTTTGGGAATATGCACTACAAACTGCTGTTTATATGTTAAACAGAGTTCCTAGTAAATCGGTTGGTGTTACTCCATATGAGATGTGGAATAACAAGAAACCTACGCTTTCTCATATGAAAGTATGGGGTTGTCCTGCTTATGTGAAGAGGACAATGTCAGACAAACTGGATGTTAAGTCTAACAAATGTTTATTTGTGGGATATCCAAAAGAAACGTTTGGATATTATTTCTATCATCCCTTAGAACAAAAAGTGTTTGTTTCAAGGCATGTTGTCTTCTTGGAAAGAGAATTTCTCCTACGAGAGGACAGTGGGAGTAAAATTGAACTTGGTGAAGTTCAAGACCCACAAATAGAAGATGATCAACCGATTGAACCCGAAACTGAATTTCATAATGATGAGATTACAATTAAACCTGATTATAATCAAAATCCTAGAAGATCTACTAGGATGCGTTCTATCCCTGTGAGTTATGGATTTCACATTGATTTGGATAGAGGCATAACTGTAGTAGAGGTCAATGAGCCTACAAGCTATCAAGAAGTTTTGAACAGTTTAGAACGTGATTTATGACTTAAGGCTATGCAGTCTGAAATGGACTCCATGTATGAGAACAAAGTATGGACTTTAACTCAACCACCTGAAGGGATAAAACCCATAGGGTGCAAATGGGTCTTCAAAAAGAAGACTGACATGGAAGGTAATATAGTTACCTATAAAGCTCGCTTAGTAGCAAAAGGTTATTGTCAAAAAGAAGGTATTGACTATGAAGAAACTTTTTCTCCTGTAGCGATGCTTAAGTCTATAAGAATACTTATAGCTATTGCAGCTCATTATGATTATGAGATTTGGCAAATGGATGTGAAGACAACTTTCCTTAATGGAAATCTAACCGAGGATGTGTATATGACACAACCAGAAGGATTCACATCAGGAAATGGCGAAAAGGTATGCAAGCTTTAAAGACCCATTAATGGATTGAAGCAAGCCTCTAGGAGCTGGAACATACGATTCAATGAGACAATAAAAGAGTTTGGTTTCTCAAAGAATGAAGATGAACCTTGTGTGTATAAAAGGGTTAGTGGGAGTGCAATTGTCTTTCTAGTTCTATATGTAGATGACATATTAATCATGGGAAATGACATTTCTCTTCTCCAATCTGTTAAAATATGGTTATCCAAGCAATTCTCCATGAAAGACCTTGGAAAAACATCCTATATTCTGGGAATAAGGTGTTAGTGTAAGCCCTAGCCCCAATGCATTGTAACGAAACACTTGAAATTAATAAAATGAGGCATTTGTTTTATCCTTTGTATTCCTGTGCATATCAATTGATAAAACTATCCAAGAGTGTTGTTTCGGTTTAAGTTATCATGTGTGAGGCACATGGATTGTAAGACCTTGAAACAAATGAGACATCATTCTAAATATCCCTAGTCAGTCATTGTTATGGGAATAACAAATGAATTAAGACTAGTATGCTCTCTCTGATCTTATGAGTTCTGTCTTACGGATCATTAGGACAAGAGTGTCAATCAGAGATCATAGATACATGTTAAAGAACATGGTATCTGGATTCGATCCGCTCATGAGAACACTACATGGTACAAGTCATAAGTGTTTCTCATATGCAAGTTTTGTATCGGAGTTCTTAGACCTGAAATCTCTATGAAACTCTTTATGAATTACTGTGTATTTTGACATACACCTAACGTGCTCGTAACAGAGTGACAAGTACGGGTATGATTGGGTATACATTGACTCATGTTAGAGAGCATGAGAGAAGTGAAGGGATTACCCCTCTCAATAAGAGAGAAAATATCATCGGCCACTTGATCAGTGAACTGAGAAGTGTATGGCCATACCGAGATGAAATAATGAGTAATCATTATTTATCTGAGAATTCAGTGTCACTGGAATATCAAGAAATGAATTAATATATATAAGGATGACTAGTTCCATGCCTTATATTAATTCTGATATTTATGGGTAAGGGACTATGCGAAATTGCATTAGGTCACTAAATGCCATATGCATTTTCATTTAATTTGGAATGCTATAATATCTTGCTAGAGAATATATATAGCCTTGAATTAATTTATTAATTCATTGCCAACATTAAATGGACCTATAGGATCGCACACAAAGCATTGGGCTTAAAATGTTTAAATTAAGTATTGAGCATTAATTTGGGTTTTTAATTAAAGTCAAATTAATGTATGTAATGGGTTATAATATTGCTATTGGGCTTTGGTCCATGAGAGAGAGAAATTCAGCCCACAAGGTTTAATTTCAATTAATTAATTATCTTGTGTTAATTAAGTTAATTGAGTATTAAAGCCTAAAGGAATTTAAATTAAATCAAATCACTTAAATATATAATGAAGTGGCCGAAATTCCAAGATGGAATTCAAGGAATTTCGGCACATGCAATTAAGTTATATTAAGTGATTTTATTTAATTAAATGTCTTATGTTTTATTTCAAATTTGAATTTTAAATTCAAAGGATTTTAATTCAAAATGTATTACTTATCTTTAGGAAGTGATAGAGTTTGAATTGCTTATCTTAAGGTAGGAAATTCAGATCAAAACACTTGCCTAAGAGATAATGATATAAAAGAAATAAAACCCTAGGAGAGACACAGAAGAGTTGGCGCAAAAAACCTAGGGTTTTCTGTGAAAATTGCGTGACCTTTATCTCTCTCTCTCTCAATTCTTTTGGCCCAATTTCTCACAAGGAGAAAGGATAGTTCCTCATTCTCTTGTGTTATTGGGTAGTAATAGCAACCTAAAAGAAGTACAAAATCAGATTTTGTAGCTTCAATCCATAGCCATTACTCAATACAGAAAATAGAGAGCTAGCAATCTCGATTTTAAGCTGACGGTGCAATTGTGTGTGTGAAAATAGAGGGATTGGCGAAAAAGGCTATTCCTTGGCATTGGTGATCGAGATCTAAGGTGGATAAAGGCATCTTGGTTGCTGGACATCACAAAATCAAAGAATAAAAAGGCATCATCTATTGTAAGTTTCAAAACCCTAAAATTGCATGTTTTCGTTCCTAGTTTTGGATATGTATGGTATGCATGATAAAAATTTTTGTTTTTCCGCTGTGCTATCATGATTATCATACCATGTCATATTCCATCATAAGGATCTATAGAGATAAATCCAATAGGGTTTATACCCATGGTGCATGGGAAACACCTTTCTAAGTCTATGTGTCCACAGACACTAGAGGATAGAGAGAGCATGAACAGAATACCATATGCATCTGCAATTGGTTCAATCATGTATGCTATGTTATGTACACGTCCAGATGTAGCATTTGCTTTGAGTATCACAAGTAGATTCCAATCCAATTTTGGAGAGGAACACTGGGCAGCTGTCAAGAATATTCTTAAGTACTTGAGAAAGACTAAGGATATATTCTTGGTATATGGAGAGGCCAATTTGGAAGTAAATGGGTATATAGATGCCAGCTTCCAATCTGACAAAGATGATTGTAAATCACAATCTGGTTATGTGTTCATAATGGGAGGAGGAGTAGTTAGTTGGAAATGTTCCAAACAAGAAACAACTGCTGATTCCACAATGAAAGCTGAGTACATTGCTGCTTCAGAAGCAGCCAAAGAAGTAGTCTAGATCAAAAAGTTCATAACCGAACTAGGAGTGGTGCCTAGCATTGTTGATCCGATTCCTTTATATTATGACAACAATGGAGCCATTGCGCAAGCAAAGGAACCACGGTCTCATCAGCGATCCAAGCATGTTCTCAGACGCTACCATCTCATAAGGGAAATAGTAGCTAGAAATGATGTGAAAATAGAAAGGGTTCCCACAGATGACAATGTGGTGGATCCCCTCACTAAAGCACTTTCCCAGATTAAGCATGATCACCATATAAATAGCATGGGTCTGAGACATATGAGTGATTGGCTCTAGTGCAAGTGGGAGATTATTAGAGAGTATGCCCTAGAGCCCATGTAATAGGGATGTTTTTCATATGTATGAAATTTATATTCTTAATAAAAGGCATCATTCATTTATTAATGCTATGTTTGAATACATGAGTTTGTAAATCTTAAATTAATAAATGAAGTCCTAGATATTATAAACACAATGCAAAGGCAATCATGAAGGTGTTCATGATGTGAGATGTCTATTGCATGAAAATGTGTTAATATCTAAATATCCCTAGTCATAGAATTAACAAGATAGGATATTGTTAATTTGGACAGACTAGCACATGTTATGCTTCTTGAATGGTTCAAGCAGTGGTTCTCATAACTGTGATTATGGAAGATAATCAAAGCTAACATGTGGATGCTTGTTAGAAGAACAAGTTCATTGGAGACCTGAAAAGAGAATCCTCACATGGATATTAAATCTATGTTAGTGACGAATCTCTTCATAGCGGTTGTGCAAGTATCCTTAGACTTGAGATCACCAAAGTTATCTTAAGTAGCAAGTGGTATACTTTGACTCCATAACTGATTACTTCCAACTGGGAGTGAACATAGTTAGGAGAATGGGTATATCATGACCTACTTGAAGATAGTTGAGTGATTGACAAAGGATTCACCATCCCAGATTTAACAAGGGAAGTTATCTCGCATGATTCTATAATTGCCTTGTTCAGAGAATCTCTGGCCAGAGTAATATGCCGAGATGGATGGAGATCCATGAAGGGTATTTTAGGAATAATGGTTAAATTAATATAGCATACATAATTAGATTTATATGAGTTGACAGAAATCCATACTCAGAATCTAATTGAGATAAGAGTGGTGAAAGGAGTAATTGCACGGTAACTGTTTCTATGGAAGGGTACAGTCAAACCACATGACTTTCCTGACATTTGGGTAGTCATGATGCCTAGCTAGAGGCCAATCATGACTTGTATAATGATGTATCAAAAGTATCAATAGGAATTGATAAGATGATTTAAAAGAGTTTAAATCATGTGAGTTTTGAATAGAACTCACAATTACTTATTATACTGCCAATATGGACAGGAACCCAATAGGTCACACACATATAGAGAAAAGGGTAAAATAGTAAAATGACAAGGATAATAATATTTGATATTATTATAAAGGTAGAGAAGAGAATATGATAATAATTAATTAAAGAGTTTAATTAATTATGATCAAATAAAATTGTCCGCGGAACTTTTGAGAAATGTTCTGTAAAATTAGACCTAATTGAAATAATGTATTTTATGATTAATTATTATTGTCTTATAATTTTATTAGGACTACTATAAGTGTTATAGGCTTGGTATAATAATTAATAAGTCTATTGGAGCAATTATTAAGGGCCAGAGGAATGAAGCAGTTGGCGGAAGCCCTTCTATAAGGGCCACACGCCTACCTCAGAACAGAAAGTCTTAATGGCCTATTTAATGGAACAAATTAATTTATATATGTTACATAAGTGTTATGGAACTGACATATTTAATTTGGTTGGATTTGGAATCCATTTGGGTATTTAAATCCAATTAGTTGCACAAAGGGCCTAGTTTGTGGGTTTTGTGCATAGACTTTTATGAAAAGGTTTAAATTGGATTTAATTAAGCCCAAATGATTATAATTAATTCCAGAGGCCCAATTAATAATTCTCCAAAAATTTTAAAGAGCCCAATCTCATTAAGGAGTTGGAATTTTAACCTAACTATAAAAGGCCAACTAATGAGAATTAGGGTTAAGTGATTAAAACAAAAAGAAAGTCTTTTCTCTTAATCTCTCTCTCCCTTTTGCGCCAACTCCTACGCTAGCTCTTGGGAATTTTGGCCAGCCCTAGTTAAATACCAATTTTTTGGTTCAATTTACCCCTCTCTAGTGTGCATTACTCATTGGAGGTGTTCGATTTTGGAAACTGTGGTTTGCGACAACCCGGTGCGAAGTAAAATCAACTGTTCAACAAAAATCAAAGGTGATTTTTCTTATTCTCATATAGTTATATTGTGTATTCATGGCAAGATTAGATCTAATGGTTAAAAAAATTTAAAATTCTGCTCATGTATGTGATGCATGTAACCATTAAAATCAACAGCATTATCATATACTTTGTATTTACGGTAAACTATATGTTTTAAGAAAGAATAGTAAATCTTATGCTTCACAAATTATTTCACAATTATTGCCTTTACATGTCATTTCAATATATAATTTATGTATATGTAAATTGAATGTGGTACATTATCGTGTTTATCATTCATGTAAACTCGTATTCTAAGGTCTACTATGCCCGGTTATAGTAACAACACATGGGGAATAGTCTATTATAGTAGTTAAAGGAGAAAAGTAGGCAAATATAGGGGACAAGCGTGTGTTGTCGCGCTCGCGGCAGAGGGCGACAGCCCAAACACACTTCCTCTACTCACAAAATCCTGCAGACTGGTTAAGAATATCAACTTGTACCTCAATTTAGGCATACCAAAACACTTTTTCTGAAAAATTTGTCGTTTACAAAGTTTAGCCCTATGTTTTTAGTTTCTAAAACATCAAAAATAATCTCAATCAGAGCTATAAATCTCAATATATCTCATAAAAACTGAAGACTGCTCCCAGTGACAGGGCAGCAGTCAAGACTCGGATTCAAGCAAGTTTTTGTCTATCCTACAGTTTGATTCAGGTTTAGTGTTCTTCATAAGAAATAAAGATCTGTGAGTCTAAATTCATATCCAACTGGAATTTCTCCATTTGAGTCACAGAAACGCTAGATATAAGCAATTTTGTCTAGACTGGTCAAATGAACCCTAAAACAGTTTTTCCCCTATCTTCAACAAAACTTCCCATTTCAGTTTCCATTCAAATCTAACCTCTATTTTTCATGATATTCACTTAATATAACATAATATATTACTAATATCACCTCATATTCATAATAAACACATCTACAAGTAGGGTTAAGTTCCCATACCTTTTTAACCTTTAACCTTTCAAGCTTTACCTTTCTCTCTCTCTTCTTTATCTTTCTCCTCCATCCTCTCTATCTTGATCTTCATCTCTTCTTACTCCTAGCTTTAAGTTGTTGTAAAAAAATCCTTCTCTTTTACCATTTACAACCTTTACCTTCTTTGGAAAGTCATTTTATTTTCATAGAATTTGAGGAGAGGAGAAGAAATCACTAAAGAAGAGAAGAAGAGAAGAAGAGCAAGACAAAGATATTCTAGGGCAAGAATGGCCGGCCACCCAAGTAAAAGAAATCAGATTTTTCTTCTCTTTTTCATTGCCTCACAATTGTTTATTTCCTATTGGTTAATAACAAAAAATCTAGGCAAAGTTCATGTTAATCCCTCTTTGAATTTTTGTTTCTTAATTTAATCTATAACCTTTCACTTATTACATTTCTACCATAAAACTTTAACTTTTCAATTATACCCTTAATTTACAATTTTCCTTTAATTAATCATATAATTAACCTTTGTATTATGCAAAATAATCATCTACCTCTCTTAGGGTACTATTAGGGGTATTACAATTCTCTCCCCCTAAAAGAATTTCGTCCTCGAAATTCATACCTGTACATCAAAGATGGTATCCTATACTCATATAATACTACCATTTCTATACTTTTATCTGTACTCATATATCTGTCTCACTTATCTTGTATTCTATACTGTCTTTGTTGGCTCTATTGGTTCTCTATTTACTCCATATACATTTCTATACCGTATCATCCTTAAAGTCAATCTATCTCTATCTCTTCATAGCTATAATACTCTCTTGATTTTATCTTTACTTTAATTTGCTTTTCTTATAACTCTATCTCCAAATGAAGATGATCTAATCAGACGATCATATCATTACTATGCTCAACGTATATCTGTCAGTTTCCTTTTCCAGTCGGGGCCAAATACATGTCATATGATGCTGGGCTGTATGAGTGAATGATGCTTCATGTATGCAATGAAGTGCAAATATGCAATGCATAAGTTTTGCCCCATTCCCATTGTAACATATTTCATCAATTGCCCATGACTGTGAAGGAAATACTGATAGATTTACCGAGCGTAGCAATTAACCTCAAATTTTTTTTCCACAATAACTCCATATACATTTGCATATATATATATATACTGTCATATCTTAGCTTAATAATCTATTCTATAAACATAATCTTTGATATACATATACTTAACCTTTATACCCTTTCATACACCACAGAAAAATAGTCTTTATACCTATCATTTACTTTCCAATTCAAACCTAGAATCTCATTTCTATATCATTATATACATATTTACCGCTACCTAATTCATCACTATCATAGAGCTTCTTTAAGAAACTTGTAAACTCATAGTATTCTGTTCATGATTTAACAGTGTTCCAGTATTTAAGTGGATGGGTGCATATAAAGAGAAAAGGAATATATATATATATATATATATATATATATATATATATATATATATATATATATATATATATATATAACTTTGCACTATAAGAGGGATAAGGTCATGAATGACCAAATAAAGAAAGGCTATAAATCATATACAGTCGGGCAAAATAAGAAGCTAAAAGCTATACATATCTATCCGATCAGTCATGAGGGATTGAGGGTCATATGTCCGATCGGGCAAGGAAAAACTGGAAATCATATATTCAATCGATTGAAGAAAAACCAAAACAAACTATATATCTTATTGATCAAAAGAAACTAAATGCCATATACCAGATCGGATCGAGAAAACAATGCTGAAATTCAAAACCGAACAGTAAAGCAATGTTGAAAATCATACCCGATCGGAAAACAAGAAAGGCTAGATAAAACATAAATGATCGTGCGAATAAAACAAAGGCCATGCACGGTCGGGTAGAGAAAAGGGAAGAACAAATATACCATAAACGGTTGCACAAGGGAAAGAAGAAGGCTATAAGTGACCATCCTTTAAGACTCGGTAATCACTTAACTAATAAATTCAGATATCTCTATTAAGCCTCTCTACCATGACTTCTAACATTTTTGTCTTGAGATACTATAAAAGGATTGGAGTTACTTAGACCCGAATTCCTAGAGTTACTGCTTCCTTTAGTTTCCATTCCTAATTCGACTGCTCACAACAATCATCAATACATACACTCAAAATATAGCAAATGACTATAAAGTTATCATGAGAATACCACGATAATACTTTTAGTCACAACACATTATATATAAAAACAATGAATTATCATAGCTCAACATTTCATTTAATCATGCATATATTATATAATTTCTTTGTATGTTCTATACACTTAAACTTGTGTAACAATTTTTATGAATAGAACCAATAATGAGCACTATCAATGATACAGGTTAATTAGACTTTAATGTTTACAATGTACCTATACTTTAAAAATATAACATTTTCAATTAGTAATGTAATCCTATATTCAATTTAGCATCCACAAATTTCTATTTTTCATATATTGATCTACATACATATATATAAGTATATGCATAAATATAATACATGTATTAGAAAAATCCAATTAAACATGAGGGTTGTACATGATCCAGTAGGATTAACTATACTTTAGACCTAAAAAGGTCAACGGTGGCAGATGCAATATCCCTATAGGCACCTATCTATCTATATTCTAGACTCTACGCAGGCATTCAAATTCCTTTACTTTATTTAACAATACTTTACTCTATTTAATCGAATCCATATATGTATATGTATAGCCATGTACCGAGTAATCATAATCATATCTAGGTTATTGTATAATAATGAGTAGAGTATCATGTATTACTTACTCATATATCAAGGTCACACCATTCAGATAGATTATACTTATCAAGTATAAATAATCAATATTCGATGGCCTTATAAAGGCATATGCACAATTATACTTATGAATAACCATAAACATTATGATATATATATATATATGTGACTTGAGCACAACATCACATATTCACTCAAGTATACACCATTTATCAACACGATAACATCTTCATATAATCATGTTAATACTTATAAAGGAGGAAGCTACAGTTGGAATATCAATACATAATCATATAAAAATAATACCTAGACTTAGATGATCAATATATTATAACCAACAAGATTATTTACACTTTCAAGTAATCACTCATTGGGGTCATCACATAACGTTCATACTATAATTATTTAAAGGTTATACAGAAGCTATATTTATTAAGGTAAAATTCTCTACTTTAGAATATTTATATCTGACAAGGTAAGTCTTTAAAAGTGATTAAATGTATTTATATTTTAGCGGTTTCGAGGATCATTCAAAACCCAAACACTTTAAGTTTAACTAACTAAACACATTACATTATATTGTTCAAACCGTAGGTTTAAGTTTTATTATTACTCATTACATTAATATTATTATAATTTATCATGTACATTTAAATCAGTTATACACCTTATAAAACTCCATCACTTTTTTTTGTGAAATAACTATACGATAAGGTATTTACTATTAATAGCTTGCTATTACACTAATAAATGGTTTGTTGTTTATAAAATAAACAGTTTGCTGTAATATGAATCTTTTAGTTATTTTATTTATAGTCTATTAGATCATATTAACCAAGCGTAAATACTGTTTAAAGGCTCTTTCATAATTTAATAGCTTACTTTGACTACATAATTATCTCCTACCATTAACTAATTTTTTTTTTAACTTAAATACTCATATGCTAAACATTTAGTTCTTAACTACTTAAAGAATAGTTCATTTGCTAAATTAATGTGACTGAAACCTATCATCACATGTTCCCATTTAAAATTAGCATGTTAACTACATAAGATCAAATTCATATAATTACATAAGCTTATTCCAATACACAAGCTAATCTTATTGTAAGATTAACTCCCATTTTAATATTATCATACCCTAGCCCTATACTTCTCTACCAATATATCATGACCAAATAATATAAACATACATATGTAAATACAATATTGCAAGTAAGTATCCAAGGTTAAACTTGCCCCTGTTCACATCATATGTTCTAAATCACTACTATCAATCAATGCTCATGTTGCTTGTTCACGTATTTACTATTTGAACATGTTCTTTTAACTTATTTTAAATTTCACAATGGGGTACCTACATACCTTAATACATCTTTAAACTATACTAAAACAAGAGAGGGACAAGCTCTAATAAGCCAACACCAAACAACAATCTCCTATAACTGCTTATTTCTATACTCTTATTGGCCAGAACCGCCTAAACCAAGGCGTTCTGATACCAAAAATGTAATGACCACACTAGTCTATCCAGATTACTATTACTTATCTTAATATTTTAATAAACCATATATATATAATGCTAGCAATATGTTTTTATGTCACATAATTAGTTACTCTTTAATTATATAATTCATACATTAGAACAAGTTACATAAACATATATTTTTGGTACATCGTAAACATATTTTGAGTTAATAGTTATAGAACATGTTCATTAAATTATTTTAGAAAAATTACACAATTCTAAAAGAGAAAACAGTACAATTTAAATATTCTAACTTCTTTTCCTAACTGGTGTTGGCCTTGTCCCTAAAGCAATAAAATATCTTGAACCTACACGGATAAACACCCGTGCTAAGCTATAAAGCTTAATGGGGAACAATACATATATGAACAACCACTCACAGTGATTGTTCTCAAGCACGCAATAAACAATAATAATGGCAAGATATTATAATCAACAAGTAAGAGTTATAATGTAACTCGCATAGCATAGTTAATCATATATAATATTACGGTATACAGATGGATCATAAATAACTGATCAAGTATTTATCAATATTATACATATATTGTTCAGTTCATACTATGAAATGCTTGCTAAAATCCTATGGGTGTGGATAACGGGTGTTGTGGATACCATAAGGTATCAAATATGTGAATACCCGAAGGTATTATTATTATGGATACCCGAAGGTATCAAATATGTGGACCCATTGGGCCAGAACTATGGTCTCATGTAGAGATAAACTGTGGACTCATAAGAGTCAGACTATAGCAGCTGCAACTATAACCCTATAGGCATGCCTATATATCCATAACCAAGTCTTTATATGCAGGAAAATAATCATATTTCAAGTATCATTTGATCATAGTATACAATTCATCATATGGAATGATAAATCAAACAATAAGATAATATTCTTTAACTATCATGTCACAATCAAAACTACATGCAGATAATCGATATAACCCAACCATATTCAAGTAAATACTTTCATATATCAATTACTATAACTTTATCTTTATATTACTTATACATTTCATATGTTTATGGTTGAGCATTATCATATACTTTGTATTTAAGGTAAACTATATGTTTTAAGAAAGAATAGTAAATCTTATGCTTCACAAATTATTTCACAATTATTACCTTTACATGTCATTTCAATATATAATTTATGTATATGTAAATTGAATGTGGTACATTCTCGTGTTTATCATTCATGTAAACTCGTATTCTAAGGTCTACTATGCCCGGTTATAGTAACAACACATGGGGAATAGTCTATATAGTAGTTAAAGGAGAAAAATAGGCAAATATAGGGGACAAGCGTGTGTTGTCGCGCTCGCGGCAGAGGGCGACGGCCCAAACATACTTCCTCTACTCACAAAATCCTACAGACTGGTTAAGAATATCAAATTATACCTAAATTTAGGCATACCAAACGACTTTTTATAAAAAAGTTGTCTTCTAAAAAGGTTTATCCCTATGTTTCTAGTTTCTAAAAAATCAAAAATATTTTCGGTCGGAGCTATAAATCTCAATATATCTCATAAAAACCGAGGACTGCTCCTGATGATAGGGCAGCAATCAAGACCCGAATTCAAGCAAGTTTTTCTCTATCCTACAGTTTGATTCAGGTTTCGTGTTCTTCATAAGAAATGAAGATATGTGAGTCTAGTTTCATATAAAACTAGAATTTCTCCATTTAAGTCACGGAAACTCTAGATATAAGCAATTTTGTCTAGACTGGTCAAATGAACCCTAAAACAGTTTTGCCCCTATCTTCAACAAAACTTCCCATTTCAGTTTCCATTCAAATCTAACCTCTATTTTTCATGATATTCACTTAATATAACATAATATATTACTAATATCACCTCATATTCATAATAAACACATCTACAAGTAGGGTTAAGTTCTCATACCTCTTTAAGCTTTAACCTTTCAAGCTTTACCTTTCTCTCTCTCTTCTTTATCTTTCTCCTCCATCCTCTCTATCTTGCTATTCATATCTTCTTACTCCTAGCTTTAAGTTGCTATAAAAAAATCCTTTTCTTCTACCATTTACAACCTTTACCTTCTTTGGAAAGTCATTTTATTTTCATAGAATTTAAGGAGAGGAGAAGAAATTACTAAAGAAGAGAAGAAGAGCAAGACAAGGATATTCTTAGCCAAGAATGGCTGGCCACCCAAGTAAAAGAAATCAGATTTTCCTTTTCTTTTTCATTACCTCACAATTGTTTATTTCCTATTGGTTAATAACAAAAAATCTAGGCAAAGTTCATGTTAATCCCTCTTTGAATTTTTGTTTCTTAATTTAATCTATAACCTTTCACTTATTACATTTCTACCATAAAAACTTTTACTTTAACTTTTTCAATTATACCCTTAATTTACAATTTTCATTTAATTAATCATATAATTAACCTCTGTCTTATGCAAAATAATCATCTACCTCTCTTAAGGTACTATTAAGGGTATTACACTTCCCTCCTCATAGGACTTTAAGATTTAAACCCTTGAGGAAGGATGATGATCCAAAGTCTACTTCACCAAATGGAGAAGTAAAGCTAGAGCTCAAGCATTTACTATCAAATCTAAGATATGTATTTCTTGACTTTAACTTTAAACTTCTTTTTATTATGAATTCATCTTTACCAACTGCTCATGTTGGTGTATTATATGCTATGTTACTCAAGCAAAAGGATGCCATTGGTTAATCTATAAATGATTTGAGGGGTATTAGCCTAATGGTTTGCATATATAGAATTCTTTTTAATCTATAAATGATTTGAAGGGTATTAGCCTAAAGGTTTTAATACATAGAATTATTTTGGAAGATGATGCCAAGCCTTCCACTGAAGGTCAAAGGCGGTTAAATCCCACTCTTAAAGAAGTGGTGAGGAAAGAGTTAATTAAGTTGTTTGATAATGGAATCATATATTCTATTAGTGATAGTAAGTGGGTGAGTCTCGTTTAAGTTGTCCCTAAGAAAGGAGGCTTAACGGTTGTTAAAAATGAGTCTAATGATTTAATACCCATTAAGACTATTACAGGATGGTGTATGTGTATAGACTATTGTAAGCTAAATAAAGCAACTAGGAAGGATCATTTTCCATTATCTTTCATTAATCAAGTTCTTAAAAGGCTAGCCAATTTTTTTTTATTTTTGTTATTTATATGGCCTTAGTGGTTTCTATCAAATTCTTATTCACCCTGAGGATCAAGCTAAGACCACATTCACATGGCCATATAGTACTTTTTCTTTTAGGCATATGCCTTTTGGTGGTTTATGCAATGCTCCCATAACTTTTCAAAGATGCATGTTTTCCATGTTTAGTGATTTGATTGATGAATGTGTTGAAGTCTTTATTAATGATATTAGTTTTTATGGATCTAACTTTGAACATTGTCAAGAAAATCTTTCTAAAGTTCTTGATAGGTGCATTGAGAATGGATTAGTACTCAACTTGGAGAAGTGCTTCTTAGGCATTCGATATCAAGCAAAGGCATTAGGATTGATAAATCAAAGATATAAGTGATTGTTAATTTGCCTCTCCCAAAGTGTGTTAAGGATATAAGGAGCTTTCTTAGTGATGCGAGTTTTTATATGAGATTTATCAAGGATTTTTCTAAGATAGCAAAGCCATTATGCAATTTGCTTGATAAAGGCACTACTTTTGAGTTTGATAAGGCTTGTCTTAATGCATTTGAGACATTAAAGAGAGCTTTTATTTTAGTACCTATTTTGCAACCACCTAATTAGGAGCAAGCATTTGAAATTATATGTAATGAAAGCAATTTTGCGGTAGGGGCTATTTTGAAACAAGGGAAAGAATGTAAGCCTTATGTGATCTACTATGCTAGCAAGCTATTTGATAATGCTCACATTAACTACACCACTATGAAAAAGGAGTTGCTAGTGTTTATGCATTTGACAAGTTTAGAGCATATCTTATGAGAAAAATTTAATTGTATATTCAGATCATGCTGCTCTCAAGTTTTTTCTAAGTAGGAAAGATGTAAAGCCTGGAAAGCTAAAGTGGATTTTAATGCTCTAAGAGTTTGATTGGAAAGTGAGCAATAAGAAAGGAAGTGAGAATCTCATTGCGGATCATTTATCTAAGTTGAATCAAAAGGGCTTAAATAGGACTGATGATGGTGTGCTAATCAATGGGACATTTCATGGTGAACACTTTCTTAGTGTGGGATCAGAGGAATACCCATGGTTTGCTAATATTGCCAATTATCTTGTGAGTGGTGTTCTTTCTTATGGGTTGGATTATAGTCAAAGGAAGAAATTCTTACATTATAGTAAATTCTACTATTAGGAGGAACCATTTCTTTATAGGAGATGTGCAGATGGTTTAAGTAGAAAGTGAATTCCTCAAGATAAAGTTCAAGATGTATTGAGGCATTTTCACTTCTTAGATGTAGGTGGACATTTTGGTGTGTCAAAAACAACATCTAAGGTACTTCAATATAGTTTTTGGTGGTCTGCATTATTCAAGGATGTTAGAACTTTTGTATTTATTTGTGATCGAAGCCAAAAAATAAGTAATATTTCGCGAAAACATGAGATGCCTTTGAAGGGAATTCTAAAAGTTGAAATTTTTGATGTATGGGGCATGGATTTTATGGGTCCTTTCCCTAGTTCTCTAAGCTACAAGTACATTTTACTTATGGTCGACAATGTTTCAAAATGTGTGAAAGAGATACCTACCATTACTAATAATGCTAAGGTTGTTAAAAAAATGCTTAAAAAGATAATTTTTCCAAGGTTTGGCACTCCTAGGGAAATAATTAGTGACGAAAAGATTCATTTTTATAATCATGTGATAGAAGCTTTTTTGAAAAAATATGGAGTGACACACAAGGTTGCTACTCCATATCACCCACAAAACAAGTGGCCAAGTTAAAGTGAGTAATTGCGAGATTAAATGGATTTTGGAGAAAATAGTGTTTGCTTTAAGGAAAGTTTGGGCATTAAAGCTAGATGATACCTTATAGGCCTATAGGACAACCTTTAAAACCCTAATTAGCCTTACATCGTACCAATTGATTTATAGGAAGTCTTGTCACTTGCCAGTAAAACTTGAGCACAAGGCATATTGGGCACCAAAGACTTTAAATTTTGATTTGAGGAAGGCATGTAGGAAATGAATATTTTAACTTAATGAATTGGAAGAGTTACAAATGAATGCTTATAAGAATGCAAGGTTGTATAAGGATCATACTAACTTATGGCATGATAAACATTTGATGAAGAAAGAATTTCAAGGAGAACTGGTAGTATTCTATAATTTCAGATTGAAATTGTTCCCTAAAATGTTTAAGTTGAGATGGTTGGGTCCTTTCAAGGTTATCAAAGTCCATCCTTATGGAGCAATTGAAATTGCTAATGACAAGGGAGAGGTGTTCAAGATTAATGGTCATTGTCTTAAGCATTATTTGGTTGGTAAGACCATTAATCGGGTAAGGTCAATCACTCTTTTAACACCCAAGGTTGAACAATTTCAAGCTATACATCATTCAAGGTAATAAGGTCATGTTTTGCTAGTATATAACCACATATTATCTTATAATGCTATTTGTTTTTATTCTTATAGTTTTATTTCAATATACAACTTGCTTTAACTCATAGTAGTGTTCTTTGCATATACATATAATGTTGGGAATTAGGATTGGTGTCGACTTGGTACAAAGGGGAAAGGTGTCAACTCATGCCATATGTGCCGACTCCGTACAAAAAGGAAGCATGTCGAGTTAAGTCTTCTGTGCTGACTCGAAATAGCAGGTGAGGTGTTGAGTCGTGCCTTCAATGCCAACTCATTGTGGAGGCAATCTATGCCAACTCGTGCTCTACCCCATTTGGGTTTCCATTTTTCACATATCTTCCCAACTTAATTTCCCTTTTCCAATCTTTAATTTCCAGATTTTAATTTTTTCTCTTTTGTTTTTAAAAGAGAAAAAAATAATAAACAAATATATTTCTAAACCCTAAAAGTCATGACCTTTCATACCAAAGGACATGTCTCTTCTTACATTTTCTGCACACCTTTCCAAATTTCCTTTTTCTATAAATTTTTTTCTTTTTCCTTTTGAATTCTTACAACATTTTCACTTCTCTAAAATCGTATTCTTCATTTTCTTACATTCCCAACAAATATTTCTTTACTTTCTTATTTTTTCTTTCTTTTCTTAGTTTCCTCTTTAGTTTCTTTCCCTGCTTTTTTTCTCTATTTCTTCACTCATATTTTATCATCCTCTTCATTCACCCTCCATTCCATTATTCTTTCATCTATTCTTTTTTACTATAATGAGGAGGACTAAGGGTTATTCTTTTTCCCGCCTTTAAAAAGAGTTTCGAGAGGTAGATTTTGCATCGATGTATAAGGCTACATTTTCCATTCTATCTGAGGAGGAAGGTACCAGATTCACATCTCTTAAGTTTAGAAAAATTGTTTCATGTAACTATCTTTTTTTCTTGACTTAGAGATGTTGGCATAATTGACTTCTTTAAAAAAAGTTATCTACTTGTGGTCTTCATAAGTTTGTTTCTATGTATGAGCCTACCTTTATTGAGTTAAGCATTGCATTTAATACATCCTTAGAGGTTAACTCAAATGATTCACATATTTTGGAATTTAGGATGTAAGGGAAAAAAAACACTCCTTTACATATTTTTTCACACATAGAATGTTTGGATTTAAAAATAATGGCATGTGTCAACCTCCTAATACTTTTAGAGTAAATGATTTTTGGACAATTTTGACTTATTTGCAATCACCATTGCAACCCAAGAAGGGTAAGGCCATGTTTATCAAAGACTTTATTTTGGTTATTGCATAAAGTCCTTGTGTTATTTTCCACAAGTTTGAATTTAATAGAATTCTACTCAAGAATTATTTTTGATGTGGTTCATTCATAACAAGAAATAAGTATGTTAGATATATTGTATTTTTAACCAATTATTGCTTTGTGCATCGCATAAGGATGGTCCTCTTACGTATGGTTTTGTTGTTACTATTATAGATAAGGCTATCAATGTTAATCTTGATGATTCAACCCGTGTTGTTGAGTGTTTTTATTTTACTAAGCAAATATTGATAAGACGAGAGGTGGTGGATGCATTTTTGCATTTGATTTCTGCAGTTTCTTGGTCATGTTGACAAGGATTGCTACTTCCTCTACTGTAAAAGGATGAACAAGCTAATGAGAAAGATGAGGAAAAGGAATTTCAAGAATTTCATAATGAGGAACCCCAACATGCTTTGGCCTTTTTACCTATCCCACACCAAAAGGGTGTTCGTGCTTTTTTTAGTAGGCCATCACATATATGGGAGCAGATTTTGGAGAATCAATGGGTGATGCAGTGCCAATTGACTTTGGTGGAGAATTAGAACTGACTACTTAATCATTAGTAATATAAAATGGAATAAAAGCTTAATTGATTCTTGCCTAATCTGGTTACACTATTGAGTCTCCTCCGCCATCTCCTATGGAAGATTAAAGGGAGTTTTTATTTTCCTTTCTTTCATTTTTAGGATTTACATTAGGGTCAATGTGAATTTTTCAGTCTGAGGGAGGGAATACTAGTAGTTGTTCATTTTGTTTTATGCTATGTTATATCTTGCATGATTTTATCTTCTCCACACCTATAAGTAGTTGTTCCCCTAAGTTCATCTTACTTGTCATTGAGGTTATATTTTGATGCCATGTTAATAATCAACTTCCTATGCTTAATTGTTAGATTTTTAAAGTTTCATCTAGCATATGTTTTAGGTTTTTCTTACTATCTCTTTTTATTATTTTCAAGGTCTATAGGATGTTTAGTCAATTTTTGAATTATGCTTAAGGCTATGATGGTCAGGATTTAAGTTTAGGTTTTAAGGGATTAAGTAGCCTTAGGGAAACTATAGCCATAATACGATTAACTTGCTTTTCAATAATGGATGAGGACACAATTTGAAAATTTTTTTTGAAAAGAAAAATAGTGAAAGCAAAGAAGAAAGTAATTTATGCAATGCCATAACTAAGAAAGAACAACTAGCGGGATAGAGCATAAAATTCACCCACTAAATTGATAAAGAAGATAAGAGAACGGTTCAAAAGTGTCTAAAAATGCCATGAGAATTGCGAGTTAGTGTGTGTACTTAAACTTTATGCCAATAGATATTTTTGTTCTTAAAAATCCTAAGTTTAAAGAATGAACATTTTAGCTAGATAGCTTGGTTAGGATCTTGAATTTATGTTTTTGATTTTGATCTTAATAACTTGAGATAGTATGTTGAATTTATTGCATATGTTATGCAACTTGTCTCCTCTATCATTATTAAGCATTGAAAGTTAGTTATTAAATATTTTTCTTACGTACCCTTTAATAGTCAAGATGACTTGTTGGGAAGACTACATTTATTTTGGAGAAGATAAGGATTTTTCTAATTCTTTCACTTAGATTTTAGAATTCTTGCTTGAAGGAAAGCAAGGTTTAAATGTGGGGAAATTTGATAGGATGCAATATAACATAGTTATTTAATTTAATTATGTTGCCTTTTCTTAGTTTTAAGCATGCATTTGTTTAATTTTGTTGTGCTATTTTTCACTTTTGGTCTCTTTTGTGTTTGTAGGTTCCCTAGTGTTCAAAGTATGATTTGGAGTGCAATTGGATGTTTGAAATTGAATGATTAAATTTTAAAGTACAAGGAGGAAAAATTGGATTGGTGCCGACTCGTGACAAAGGCACATCGTGCCGACTTATAAAGGCAATGCTAACTCATTACAGAAGTATGTCATGCCGACTCAATCTTAACTCGGTACCAATGTGCTGAGTTGTCATCGTACCTTTTCATCACATCTTTTCAAGGCACCCTTTCACTTTTATACCTATTGGCAAGAGACACAAAATAAGATGTCTAGAGGCCTATAAATGCATGAATCTAACTCAATTTGGGCCATGAAAAACTAAAACAAACAATAATACAATTCAAGAAAGATTATGAAGAAAAGACATAGCTTAAAGAAGAAAAAAGATATCAAGAGGTCTAACTAACATCAAGTAACTTCCTGAAGAGCATTGAGGAGTTATCAACAAAATTCTATTTTTTTCTCCTTAGTTGTATTGCTTGATGTTTTGAAGATTCCTTGTTATTGTTTAACTTTAGGCATTATATATTTAGGCTAAGTCTTTGTTTATTAGGATTGCAAGGATGAATTGATTCTAAGAACTACATTTTTATTAATGCATGATTGATTTAAATTCAATTGATTTTTGCAATGTGTTATGTATACTTGATCACCATATATAACTTATTAATAAAATGTCCACAATGAGAATTGGGGTACTTTGGCGAAAAGACAATTGAATTTACTTAAGAGATAGGAAATTACTTGGCGACAAGAGCTTCACTTTAAGGGGTTAAAGAATTGGCACAAAATTTAATGGTTTTCATTTATCTCTACAATGACCCTAGAGTGCTTGTAGATTCCAAATAAGAATGCCCTTAATTGACAATAAGAGTTGCTTTTAGGGATTGTTGGCCATATTCTCCAATTATTGCATGTATTTGTGTATTGTCAATAATTATAGTACTTGATTAATTATCCTTTGTAATTCTAGTACACATTATTTGAGTTGTAATGGTACACTTAGAATAACTTAAGTAATTTGTAAATTTAGTAATCTTAAGAAAGTGAGTACACTTAACTTCTTTTTATATGGTTTCTTATCAATCCAAGTACCTATTTAGTTAACAAAAAATTACTCCAAAATTTCCTAGTGTTTGACACCCTACTTGTTATATACTTAGTCTTAAAGACTAGGGTAATAGATTTGTCCCACATCATTGGCCAGTAGTATACTTGCAATAAAGCTTTCCTAGTTATGGTTTACACACCTTCGTGTACACCACATATACCTTTGTGTATCTCTCAAAGAATGTAGTTACCTTCTTTGGTACTTAAACAAAGTGTCCATAGATGGAAAAAAGATCTTATGTAAAGTTCATCACCCAAGATGGCATATAAGATTGAGTGTCTTGCAATCTTTGAAGCTTCAGTCGTGTCATTGGATAGGGTACCTATAGAGAAGTATTGGTAGATCAACAGGTGCCATCCATCCATAGGCTCTTGCAGCTGGACTGTGTAAGTTTCAAAGGTTGTTGTAGAAATAATAGCCAAAATAATGTCCATGGTCTAAATTGTGCCCTTAAGTGAGGCTTGTTTGGCTAAAGTGTTCTCCCTTGATTCTCAACTCAAGGTACCTATTCCATTGACTGTGAACCTCCCACTCTCTTGAGTTGAGGAAGTAGGATGGCTATGAATTCTTTATAGCACACCATATGTGCACTTCAGCCTCAAATTTGCCAAGTATGACTTACAACAAGATAAGAATTAGAAAAGATCATCAATGAATCTAGCAGTTTTACATCAATGCTAAGCTTTAGGCCAAAAAATAGGGCTTCGTACTCTACTATGTCGTTGGATACAAGAAAAGTTATACGATCCTATAGACATCAGGTACTTAGACAGCTTAGATTGAAGTTACCTAATGATGAGAAAATTTTCATATTTCAAAGGGAAAGCGTAAACTCCGGGTTTCATCCATGATTTTCATGACTTTTTCTAAAATGTTTTATGAAGTTTAACTTTACATTTCTAGAGTTTGAAAATTGGGTTTTAAAGTCTTGCTTTTGGGGTCTTTACTGTGACAGACAGTTGCCTGTCATAGAGGGATAGCTATCTGTGGTCACTTTAAGCACTAACAGACGACCTTCGATCAGAGTTTTATAGCAATCTACACGTTTTCGATAATATTTAAAACTTGGCCAAATTTAAGTTTTAAAGAGGCAGATTTAAGGGGATTTTAAAGGATTTTCAAGGAAGATTTAAAGGGATTTCCATTTTTTAAATGATTTGAAATATTTCTTGATTTAAATACCAAAAACTCTAGCTTTGAAGAGGAGAGAAAATTTAGAAAAAAGCAGCCACTCTTAAGATAGTAAAGGAAATGTTGTTCTTGAGATCCCAAGCTCTAATACATAGCAAATACACATACAAACATTTTTTGATCTTAGCAAATGTGAAAAGCATTTGGAATGGGACTTGGAATGTGACCTCCTGAAGTTACATAATAGAAACTCTTAAGGGTAATATTCTGGGCGCTCTTTCTCTCTCTATATTTATACCATGAATACGTATTTGATTTGATTTTAAGCATTTATACCATGATACAATTTTAGATAATTTGTTTTTTTGTTTTTGTGTACTTCATAATGCCATGAACATTTAAATAAATAATAAAATATGTAGGATTGCATGATATCTAGATTTAGTTAACCATTCATGCATGTTTATAATTCTTATTTAAATCTTATGTTTCCATGTTAATTTACTATTCTAGCATATTTTAAATAGGTCTTGATATTTTAGATTAATTAGATTTAGCATGTTTAGGGAATGTGGCATGTATGCTTAGGATTAATTATGGAATTTACCATTTTCTACTTGATTTCTACCTACTATTGTCGGTGTGTCACATGGTAGATGGAAAAAAGGCTTCACTGATAAATGGTCTGTCATTACAACAGACGAGACATAGTGAAGCCTCCTTTTTGTCCCATTGTCCATTTGTGCTAGCCATCCATCTCTGTATGTGGCCTTTTGTGGCCTTAGTTCCAGCATATTATTCATGTTTTTACACTTATTTTTCATATTAAGTCATTTGCATGATTAGCTTTGTTTTTATATAATATTTTAATTCATTTTCATATTTTGTGTGCATATTTATTTTCAGTCTAAAATAATTCATTATTTTCTTTTCTCTTTATTATTTATATTTGCTAATTATAATATTAATCAATTTTTTACCATGTGCTTTTTAGTATTTTTATTTCATTGCGTCAAGGCCTTGGAGATCTAATAGTTGGAATGCCTTAAAGAGTTATTCCTAGACTTTTCATTATTTATTTTATTTATTTATGAGTATTCTTTTTTGCTTAATTTATCACTTGTTTTTTATGTATTTTTTCGGAGACGTAATAGTTAGTAATAAATGGTTTTACATGTTAACATAAAAATACACTTAAACCATTTCTACTAATTAATTGGGCTTTTCTAGTAAAATGGACCAATGTCCAAGTTCTTCACCCAAAATTCACATCATGAAATAAAAGCCTTTCTATAAATATACATGAGGAAACCAATATTCTAAATCTAATTAATTCTCCATTTTATGTATGGAAATTTATTTATTATTTTCACATAATTATAAGTAATGTCTAACTAGGGTGCAAGTAAGATTGATGTCCAGAACACCAATCTCTGTTTGGGCATCAAAGGCTAGATTCACTTTTCCAATGCTCTGTTGGGTGGTGACTCCATGATACATACCTCTTAAGATCACTTAGAAGCCTTCTTAGGTTGATCATTAACAATATATTGTGTCTAAACCCTTTTTCTATTGTGAAGCGGTCAATTTATGAGTTTTGTGAGCCTTATTCGATCTTGGACCCTAAAACTGAGCCTCTGAGAAGTAAACTGAAATCGAGTAGGCCTCAGCACATGTCACAGTGCCAAGCCCTTAAAAGATATTTTTATCGATATGATTAAGACAACTCTGATGCTAGCCCCTTTAGCACAAGCAACACTGTCAATGTATAAGCTCCAAGATGATGTGACTGGTTTTGGAGGGGGAACAAAGAGGTTAGCCACAAAGTCAGCAAGGATTTGCACTTTCATAGATGTAAGGGGCTCATATCGGACATCAAATTTTTTGAGGTAAGTTGCCTATTCGGTTACTATTCCTTATACTTCTGGTATTTGCAATACTTTTCCTAAACTGGAATTAGTCCATATTATAACTATGTGGGAATGGAAGTAAGGTTATAGCTTAACTATCGAGGTGACAAAAGCAAGTGCTAACTATTCCAAAATTGGGTACCATAGGTCAGGATCTTATAGGACTTTGCAAAAATAGTAGATAGGAAATTGTTGTGTGCCTTCTCCCCTAATCAAGACTAAACCAACAACTCTTTAAAATATGGCCAAGTACATAAATAATGTTTTTCCCATCTAGGATTCTCTGAGTAAGGAAGGAGAACTAAGGAAACATTTTAGAGATTTAAAAGGTTACTGTAACCCCAATTTTCATTCAAAGTTCTTCATATTTTTTAATGCCCTTAGCCGAACAAGAAATAAATCTGCCAATGGCTATTACCTTCTCGTTAAACTCTTAGACCTCTCTGATGGACCTCGGTGGCTCCATCTTTAGGATGGCCTGGATTTTTTCTAGATTGGTTTTCATTCCTTTGTTGAAATTACGAACCCCAGGAATTCTCGGACTGAACACAAAAAGCACATTTCTTTAGATTAAGTTTGAGACCAAACTTTTTGAGAGTTAAAAAAGGTTTCTATAAGTTCAGCAAGCAAGTCCACCAAGGTCATGCTTTTTACTATCATATCATTTATGTACACCTTTATGTTCTGACCGATCTAGTTGACGAAAAGCTTTTTCATCATTCTTTGATAAATAGCTCCAGCATTTTTGAGGCCAAAGGGCATGATTCAATAGCAATAAGTTGCTCTATGAGTAATTAATACCATTTTTTCTTCTTCTACGAGATTCATTAGGATCTAATGGTAGCCTACCGAAGAATTTAGGAAGGTATATTCTACAAATCTTGTTATGGAATCTCCCAAAAGATCGATGTTGGGTAATGGATGACTATTTTTGGGGTTAGCCTTATTCAGATTGGTAAAGTCGACACACATTCTCTATTTTTGTTGGCCTTTTTTACTAGAACAATGTTATATAACCAATCCGGATACTCAAATAAACACATTCTTCAATAGAATTTCTATCTCTTTGACCATGGTTAGTTGTCACTCTGGCATATGAATCCATTTCTTTTGTTTTATAGGCTAATACTCAGGCTAAATTTAAGAGAATTAGACATTACTTTGGGGTTTATACCTGTGATATCAGAGGCTTGCCATGCAAATACATTAGTGAATTCATAAAGCATGGTGATGAGTGAGTCTCTATCTGACCTAGCTTTATTGGAAGCTATCTTAACTATTTTTCTTGGCCAAAATTTAACATCTTGTAATGACTAGTGTGGTTTAGATTTTCAGGTTGAGTCACTTGGCACATCCAATGCATCCACTGGTAAAGCTTGGTTTGCTCTTCGAACGTTGCTGCATAGGTTAACTAAGTAATTCGTTGATTACCTCAAAGCACTGTAGTACCGTCTTGAGCTGGGATTTTGAGCAATAATTTTTGCATGAAAATGTAAGCATCTACTACGACCAACAAGGGTTGTCCAAAAATGATATTATATTTCAAGGGAGTATTTATCACCATAAAGCAAGAAATGCATGCCCGAACAATTATATCATCTCCTAGTTGGAGGGTTAGATTGATTGAGCCTTCTACTTTAACTAGTTTTCTAAATATCACAATTAATGGCATCGAAACAAGCTCCAAAAGGTTGGTTGAAATTTCGAGTGCTTTTGAAAGCTTGTAGGGTGATTTAGTTGACCGTACAACTTGTATCCACTATAATCCACTGGACTAAGTAGTCCTGAATAAGATCTTCTACAACTAGAGAGTCTATATATGGTTGTCGAACATGAGCACCATCAGCTGTAAAGAACTAGATGGCAATAAAAGTTGGTGGTTTGGTGCCCAGGGAGAACACTTCTTTGGCTTTTTGGTTCTTGAAATCATAGAAAACATCATAATGTTTACCTCCAGCAATAACATGAATGAATCCTACTTTGCTTTCGTCTTGATACTCAGGTGTTGGGGATCAGTGTCTATCATCTATGTCTCTGCTTTTGATAAATTGGATTAATTTTCCTTTTCGGACTAAATGCTCAATTTCTCATGTAAGTTGTTTACACTTGTTTGTCTCGTGTCCTTTGTCCCTATGATGAGTGTAGTATAAAATATAATCTTAGTTAGGGTCCTCCCTTATGGGTCGAGGCTAGTTAACTTGCCTATACTGCTTCATCCATGTGAGGATTTGGGATCTTGCTATGTTCAGAGGCATAAATTGATCTTCCTTCCTATCTATTGAGTACGAGTTGAGACAATATAAGTTCAGTTAAATCTATTGGTTTCTCTAATAGCCCTAAAGTCATTCCTTCCATTGTTGTCCCCATCATGATTGGTCCTATTTGATGGGTCTTTGTCTCTATTTGTGTCCCTATAGTGGGAGCTATGTTAGAGTCTGTAGGCCTTATACATCATGATATACTTGTGCGCTTAAGACATGAGTTCAGTAAAGTCGTTAAGGGGTTTCTTACTCAAAGAATCACTAAAGTCTTGTCACCTCGTGTTGCTTATTAGAGCATTAATTGCTACTTCTAGGTTGAGATTTTTGATGTCCATGGCCACAACAATAAATCTTGCCACATAAGTGCGACACCCTACATTCACTCATAAATTCGTACGTTGAGTAATGGCTTAACTTAACATTTAATTCTCAAACTCATTTTAACGTCGAAAGGTTACTATTTATTTGGTAAAAATTTTGGCAATATAATGGTTATAAAGTCATGCTACCCAAACCTGCAAATTGTCAAAATAACACTCCCAATAGGCAACCTTCACCTCCAATGCTCCAACAACAACACAACACTTCTATATTAATCACAATCGATCATCACAACACACATTGCATAACCATGTTCAAGAGTCCAACTAATACACACAACTACAAATTCACTATGTTTAATATCTATTACATATTACATAACAAATCCTAAGAGAATAACACATTATGCATATAAGTTTATGAATTCCAAAAAGGATCCACATGTATATGCCATTGTTCTTCTGTCACTTAATCTTCAATTACATTTCCCTATGCACATTGCTAAACAATATTATTGCCTAGTGGTGGATACACTACACAAAATTTCATGTACAAAACTACAATATGCAAAACTACCATTTTACCCCTTATTGGTATTTATTATCATTTCATTTATAATTTGTTCTCTTAATGCTTTAAAATGGCATTTAGTCCTTTATTTCATTGTTTTCCTATTTTCCTCACAGATTTCTTACTTAAGTGGAAATTTATGATTTAGTCCCTAAACTTTCCTTTTCATACATGCTACATTATTTTTCACTAATTTTGGTTCTTTTTGCTTTTTTTGGCCTATATTCCACTTTAAGCCTAAAATTTACATTTTATCCTTATGTTTACTCAATAAATGGTAAATTACCGTTTGGTCCCTTAAAATTTTTTATATTTACAATTTTTCCCTTCTCTACATTTTTAACCATTTTAACTCCTTTAATCACATTTGCAAATCAAAATTACGATTTTACTCTTATTTTCTCGCGTAATTATATTTTTACCCCTTTTTGACTAATTAATTATATTTTTCACTTTATTTGCCATTTAATCACACATATGATATCTTTTATGCAAAATTTACCATTTAATCCTCATTTTATACATAGTTACATTTTTTCCCCTAATAGTGCCTAGTGGAAACTCTTGAATCGAATATGAGGGATGAGGACTCCAATGATGCCAAATGAAATGGAGTGACCACCTGACGTGATCAGCTGCTTCAAAATGAGTTGAGGTGACCACTTGACATAACCAATGCCTCAACTGTGAATCTAGTGCATGTAAGTCAACTATCAATTAATCTCTTGGTACTACCACAGTATGTATCCCTATATAGCTAGCAATTATATCCTAAAATTGTGGATTTAGCACTGTACACTAAGGACAAATATTTTAACAACCTTATGTTACATTGTCTCATGGATTTTTTCTTAAGTTAACATAGACATGTCACTTTTATATACTAACCCATTCAGCCACATCTTGTCCATCCACATGCATTATGAATTTCCCTGCAATTTCATGTCTCATATGTTCTTTTATTTATATTAAGCCTTTATTTAAAAATACACGTTCCAATTATTCTTATAACTTTTTGTTACATAATTGATCACCATTATGTTCAACTTATGTACATTATGTACACATTAAATTTAATGTTCTAATTATGCATACTACATTCATTTATCACTATAATGTCCAAATTATGCTACATCTTCCATTAATTAGCCAACAATCACATGGTAACCTTAGGTACCCTATTTGACCTCACTAAGTTTCCTCACTTTTAATTTGTTTTCTTCTCTAATTATTTTGTCCTTATATGTTAATACTTCATTCTATTAACATATGTTAAATTATTTCACATCTATAACTAAATTTTCAAAGTTACATAATGTAAAATTTGGCAAAATTCAAAGGAATTAAATAAAATTAAGTGTATAATTGTATCCACTAACCCCAAATAGCTTGAAAACCACCTATTATTATTTCTATTTTCCTTTCCCCTCCTTAGTACTTTTTTCTTCTTAGTTTCCAACTTTATGTTAAATTGAAGAAGGGACATTTTGTAAGTTTTGTTAGTGGTTATTGTTAGTGGTTGTGCCCTAGGCCAAACATTAGGGCCTTTATGTAATGTTAAATTTCATTTTATAAAATTGGGTTTTCTTTATGTTATTGTATTGTAGGCATGTTACATTATAATAATATTTGTAAATAACAATTTAATGTTATTTTGACTATCCCTAGTTATTTATTGTTAAATGATTGATGATAAATAAAGACTAGTATAAGTTTAATTGATGATCATGGGATGATTATATATGATGATATGAATTAATCTTATAAGTACTTGTTAGGGAACAAAGTACTGGATAGACCCGCAATGAGACACTACATGGGTCAATGTCATTAGTGATCTCACAATAGTTATGTTATTAATCCTTAGACCTGAGATTATCATAGTATCCTACATGACGAACATTATGTTTTGACACAATCAAACATTATCTTTAATCGGATAATTATAAAGATTATGATTGGACATAATGAGAATCATGTAGAGGATAGTGAATAATCAAGAAGGAATTTGTCCCTCTCTTATGAGAGAGATATCTGTTGGGCCCCTCGATAAGTAGGACTGAGAAATGCATGGCCGTGCTCAAATGAATTGATGGAGAGATCAATATCATTTGATATTATCAGTCTACTTAGTGATCGGGAAATTATATGTTTGGACTATATAAGTTTGACATGGACCATGACTTATGTTCAAACAAGATATCGTGTGACAAAGGAATTATAACATGTTCTATTAGGTTAAAATCGAATTATCGATATTCATATTATTTGGGTAGTCATAATGTCTTGCTAGAGGCCACTTATGACTTGTGGGCCCGTGATGGGATTGAGACCCACTGCCAATATAATATGAACCTATTGGGTCGCACACATAGAATGTAATGAATAGACTAAGGGTTAATTCGGGCATTTCGAATTTTATTTTGTGAAAAATTAAAATTCGAATTTTATTTTTTAAGATAAGAAATAAGGCATTTCTTATTTTAAAATAGAATGATGATAATAATAATATTTAAGATAAATATTATTATTATTATTATAATTATCGTTTTAGGTAAGAAATAAGATTTTTCTTATTTTAAAACGAGCCCTACGTTTTCTCTCTCTTAATTAGGGTTAGGTTAGTTGTATATATATATATATATGGTATGTATATATAAAAAAAAAACCTGAATTAAGCAAAAAGGACTGAGCCGCCACTTAAGAGAAAAGCAAAAAAGAAAATCGTTTTCTTGTGTGATTCTAGAGAGAGAAAAAAAAAAAACCCTAGCCGCCAGGAAGGGAGCTAGCACCCCGGGCGATTCTGTTCGTTGCTTTCGCGTGTGGATACTGGTAGAGGGTGTCATTTCGCGTGAGATCGCACCTACAATTCGATTTATCTGCGCTACAAGAGGTTGGTAATCGTTACACTTTTCCTTTTATTGAATCAATTGGATCGCTTGGATCCGTGGTGGGTTTCCATTGTTCCGCTGCGATATTTTATTTACTATTTCGAAACCTAACAGTTATGCCCTAGGCAAAACATTTGGTCCTTTATGTAATATCACATTTCATTTTATAAAATTGAATGTTCTTCATATTATTATATTTTTGGCATGTTACATCATAATAATATTTGTAAATAACAATCTAATGTTAATTTGACTATCCCTAGTTATTTATCGTTAAAGGGATAATGATAATTAAAGACTGGTATGAGTTTGATTGATAATCATGGGATGATTATATATGGTGATATGAATTAAATTTATAGGTACTTGTTAGAGAATAGAGTATTGGATAGATGCACTATGAGTTACTCATAGGTTAATGTCATTAGTGATCTCATAACAATTATGTTATCGATCCTTAGACCTGAGATTATCACAGTATCTTGCATGATAAACATTATGTTTTGACATAATCAAATATTATCTTTAATTGGATAATCATAAAGTTTATGATTGGATATGATGAGAATTATACAAAGGATAGTGAATAATCAAGAAGGAATTTATCCCTCTCTTATGAGAGAGATATTTATTGGGCCCCTCAACAAGTAGGACTAAAAAATGCATGACTGTGCTCAAATGAATTAATGGAGTGATCAATATCATTTGATATCATCAATCTACTTAGTGATCGAGAAATTACATGTTTGGACTATATAAGTTTGACATGAACTATGACTTATGTTCAAACAAGATATTGCATGACAAAGTGATTATAATATGTTCTATTAGGTTAAAATTGAATTATCAATATTCATATTATTTCGGTAGTCATAATATTTTGCTAGAGGCTGCTTATGACTTGTGGACCAATGATGAAATTGGACCCCATTGCTAATATAATATGAACCTATTAGGTCGCACACATAGAATGTGATGAATAGACTAAGGGTTAATTCGGGAATTTTGAATTTTATTTTGTGATAAATTAAAATTCAAAATAAATAAATAAATAAATAAATAATAATATTTAAGATTGATATTATTATTCTAATTTTAAATAATAAATAAAGTATTTCTTATTTTAATTAGAAAAGTAGGCCTAAAATTTTCTCTCTTTAAATTAGGGTTAGATCAACTATATATATAGTGATATGTATATTTTAAACACTAATTAAATATACTAAATTAGAGTGGCAACCGTCACTTTAAGAGGAGAGAAAAATTCATTTTTCTATAACTTTGAGAAAGAACAGAATATCATACCCTAGCCACCAAGAAAGGGAGCTAGTACCTCAGGTGATTCTGTTCATAATATTCATGTATGGATACCAGTAGAGGGTATCATTTCGCATGAGGCTGCACTTATAAATTCGATTTATCTCCACTTTGAGAGATTGGTAATCATTACATCTTTTCTATTGAATTAATTAGATCGCATGGATCTTAATGGATTTTTTATTTTTCATTGTGATTTTTTTTAATTATTATTTTGAAACCCTACAAGTTTATGCCATGAATTTCAATAGATAAATGCTACTAAATAACTATACTAATGATGTTTTACAAGTCTATACCAAAACCCCTAATTAATTCTAACAAAACTCAAGAATTTACCTAATTAAGGTAACTTTTTCTCACTAGAAATTCTCACTTTCCAAGCTTTCTTTTGCTCTAATATGATTTCTATAGATAAAATATGGGCTTAAGATTCGGTAGGAGTTGAGAAAAGTGATAAAAAATGGTGGGAAGGTGAATATGGAATGCAAGTTTCGTTTGGGAGCAAGAAGAGGGAGGATGGTAGATTTTTGGGGAGGTTTATAGGGAATTCTAGACCTCCCTGATCTATCTTTTAGTCCACCAAATGAATGGTCAAGATTTGATCATTCACTATTTAATTTAATGGATTATTTTTAAGCCACTTGTCACCCCCACATTAATCTCTACATTTTCTTATACCCAATTTCTGTATTTAACGAATTATGGTCAAATTTATAATGATATTTATGCCCTTAAACAAATTAAAAATGACCTTTAACCCTGGTAATTAATTTAATCTCCATTTTTTGCCATTTCTTGGATTTTGATATTCCCCACATAATAATTCCTTAAAATTTTTCCCAGTGTGCAAAAACATATATAGGAAGGTGTGGTTAAAATGTTAGGTCATTTTGACATTGCTTTGATATAGTTTTAGCTCCAGTAAAAAAATTCACCGGTCTGGAACCAGAAAATACAAAACTGTCAAAAAAATTATTTTTCATTTTCAATAGCTTATTTAGGCTATTTCTAAAGGTATATGTAATCATAATAATTTTTGGAGATCTATGAAATATTTTAGAGTCTAGTCAAACTTACGGTCAACTCGAATAACGGTAGTGGAGAAATTCTTCATTTTCTTGTTTGGGGACTTATCTATGCTCAATTTCTTCTCAAATTATACCACTAGAATCCATTTAATACACATTATCTCATCTAATAGTTAAATACAAAACTTCCCGATAGGTCACCCATCCCAAAATTTTCCTAGCTCATGCATGTTTAACATTTAAGCATTTATGAATTCTATTGTAATACACTAATGTAATCCTAGCAAATACCATTTAAATATTACTATTCATGGTCAAAAATATACTATTCATACCATATGAAATTTTAGGGCATTACGATAAGTTCGTAAGGGTTCGTCTTTTTCTTACTAAACTTGGTTTAGGTCAACTGAAACCTTCGTAGGCCAACTAGCTGCTACAAACTTCACTATAAACATATTGCTAAACTATTCACAATTTTCTACATACTGCATGGGTAAGTTTTGAACCATATTTGGGCAGACTCCATAAGGGTTTGGGGGAAGATCTTGGCATAGGGAGGCATTTTAAGTAGTGTGGACTAGTATAGTATGGTGGAATTGGCCCAGGTGAGCTCGAGGGTTAGTATTGCCATTATACTTGGGCAAGTTAGGCAATCTAATCTTAGGAAAATGGGCCACCAGATTTTCCCTAAATAGAGGGGATCGAAAGCTACCCTAGTACTGCAGAGTATTTCTATTATAGTACTTTTGCATTCTTTCTTCAAAATGCCTTTCAAATTTTTTAGTCGTCAGAGTTATTGTTGAACCTAGGGCTAGCATACCATGCAGAGGTTGCGGTGCAACTATCGAAGTTAGTAGGGGTGCTTAAGCTACCATGGCAGATAGAGTTATAAGAAAAGCCTAGGCAGTTTGTCATGTGAAGCCGGGTGTAGGTGGAATGGATGTGGTAGGCTAGGCTGCCGGCATAGTAGCTGTGTCTTGGGGGAAAAGCTATTGAATAGGTGGGGGTTGGCATTGATTTTTCTTAGGTTAGTTTTATGGTAGGGCAGGGATCGGGCTCAAATTGGGAAAAAGGTCTATCATGTAACACCCCAAATAATATAACCCGAAAAAGGTAGTTTGTGAAATTAGGATTTATAAATTAAGATTTAATTTCAAGACAGTCATATAAACTAATTTAAAACCATAATATAAATTAAATAAGAAATTAAGCAGTGGTATGCGTCTAGAATTTGAATTAACTGGGGATCTAAATGCATAGTATTTTAAAGGAGGGATTTAAAGATAATAGAGGAGGACCAAAGTGGAAATTAGTATTAAAAAAAAGAAAAGAATTTGCCTTTTTATTTTGTTCTCTTTCTTTTTCTAACGCCCTTTACGAAACCTTAACGGAACAGTTCACTCCGATATGCACTTATACGATTTGCCTGAATTTTTTTTTACATTGATAACCACTCTTATGCAAACACAAGTCATTGAAAAATTCGGGCAACATAACGGCTATCCAGTTAACGACCCCTTGAAAATCAAACAATACACAGCCTCCGGGAGACACAATAATTTATCATATTCAACAGATACGTAACATTCCATGAATTGCATACCAATCATAAACATTTACTGACATAACAAAAATTACCATTAATAAAATAATAATTCAAAATACAGTTGAGTCTTACAATCCTTAGCTGAGTATATGCATGCCAAAAAATACTTAAAAGTCTAAACAATACTTTTCTTCAAGCTTCACTCTACCGTGTACTATGCTCCAGTTTATCTTCAGAACCTGCACACAGTGAAAATTACATGTTGAGCACTACATATGCTCAATGGTGACTACCAATCCTAGAATTTCTAAATTTAGCATAATTATCATATTTATGCCAATTATTACACTGTCTTATCAAAAGTTACTTTTAATCATTTTCACAGACATTTCAAATCATTACCAACACTTTGGTAAACCTTTTTACTTTGATTTAAACTTTTCACTTAATTTAGAATATTCTTTTTTTGCCGTTCAATGGTAAAAATTAACATTTTTGTTTTCTTATTTGACTTTTACTTAACTTTTACGTATGACTTGACTTTTCAAGTAAAATTTTCCATTTAATTCCTTCGGTACAATCTTATTTTGATGAAATGATTTACATAATTAATTATCACGAAAATGACAGATTTTTAATGCAGTGCTTTATATCTTCATTATTTGCAACATTATTCTTTTTATAGCAAAAATTCCAATTTCATTATTTATTCTTTTATTTCACTTGGACATTTTAAACTACTTGTCAAATTTCAATTATCAAAGTTTTTAACATTTAATGAAAAGTGATGTACTTAATTAAAAACACTTTACAAATAACTCTTTAATTTCTTCCTTTTTCTATACAAAGGTCATTTTACCTACTTATAGTAAACTTGGCACTTTTCATTTCTAATTACAAAATTGTCTTCTGTTTACTTATTTTTTTTACCTTCAGTTAACTTTTGACTTACAAAAGTTTAGATCAGATTTTGTTTGAATTTTTCATATAACATATTATTATTTTAATTCATAATTTTCAATTATGAACTAATCACTTTTCTCCTACAAAAGCATATTTCTGGGCCATTTAATCATTAAATTATTATTTTACCTTGTAAAATAATATCTTTCCATCATTGCTTATTAATTTCAATTTTTGTAAAAATTTACATTTTTACCCTGAAATTTTTTAATTCATTCAAGTAAGCTCTTTTACTCAAAACCTTTATATTCAATTTACTTTTACAAATACTGATTTATTCTTTTCAATGTGCCCTTAATACAATAAAATAGGATTCTCAAATAGGATACACGGGGCGTGGATCCCACAGGGCCATAACAGAGAGAGAAGTGACACCTAAGGAATCATTTCTCACAGAGCAGAGAACAGAAACAAAGAATGCCATGGTGATCAGAGTTCCAGTCTATAGCATAGCAAGTCGTCATGACTTGCACCGCGGTATAAGGTGTCCCTATGGCTAGCCATTTATATCCTATACAAGAATGTTACTACCTGACTATTACTAAGGGCAAAATCAATCAATTATTCCATAATACTTTTAAATTTCAAATAGTTGCAGATTCTTTTCTTTGAATCGATATAATTCATCAATCAATCTTGTCAGATCTTTGACTTTTCAGATATTTTATTTTCAATCACTTTATCCTTTTTCCTTTTTAACTACTTTTTGGGAATTATTCTAGAATAATTCAACAGAGGCATTTTTCACAGAAATTTTTCAGACTTTTAAATTTTCATAATTATTATTATATTTGTTTCAAATCGGTACATTCTATCATTCAATTTTGTTTTTGTACTTTTATACCGTTAGTGAATTATGTCTTCATAATTCACTGCGGTTATTTTACACTGTCTTGTCAGAGTCTTTTTCAGTACTTAGTTAAATATTCTTTCAGTATCTTTTTACATACTTTGTGAATTATATCATTATAATTTACCTTTCCCTGCCACTTATAGAATTATTTCTCAATAATTCAATATTTTATCCTTTTACATTCATTTTATTCATTTTTGACTCTCAATCAATTTATTACTTTTTCAACCTGAATTTACGGTGGTTCGAAATTCGAATTACTTTTAATATGGATTGTAAATTATTTATAATAATTCACTATTTTTTTCAAATTATGAATTATTTGGTAATAATTCAATACGGTTTTTTATTCACTGTACTTTTTATTTTCTGAAAATTCATCCTTTGACTTTTTTCTTATTTTCATTTTCCTTATACGAATGTAAGTAAATTTTTATTAATTTACTAATGTTTACTTATTTATTGAATTATTTCTTAATAATTCAATATTTTTAATTAAACATAATTAATATTTTATTTCAAAAATATTCTAGTAAAACATATAAATTTCACAAAAATTTGTATACACATTATTTTACAATTTTCACCATTTTCACTCATTTTATGAATTATTTACTAATAATTAATTATTCTTATTACTTTCATAGCTTAATAATTATTCCAAAAAATTCATCGGTTGACTTTTTATTTTATTTTTAATGACCATAATTTAATTTCATATAAATTCACTCTTTTCAATATTTTTGCGCAATTGTTCACTAATAATTCAATTAATTTCAATACACATATTAATATTAGAATTTCAATAAAATTTCAATAATTTTAATAAATCCCAATAAAATTTATTTATGCATTATTTATTATTTACTATCATTTTTTACTAAAATAATCAATTATTTCACATTATTTTACAATTTTCACTATAAGCATAATTGTTACATAATCTTTAAAATTTTAAAATAAATTTCAATAATTCAATAAAAATTCATGGACACCATTTATCATCTCTATATTTAATTTAGGCTAATATATATTATTTTTATGCAAAATTCATTCATTTTTCTATAATAAGAAATTTGCCCACCCATAGGAAATCCACCTAAAAATCTTATTTCTTCCATTAAAGCTTTTCTTTCATCTTCTTACATGTTCTATTTCATTTAGCCTAAATCAATTTCATCAATTAACAACTTTAACAATTTTTTACCTAATTACATAAATGGAATTAATTCACAATAAAAAGGAAATCAAAGGATTTTGTGGTCACTTACAGTTTTTTCCTTGCTTATGGGTGCCTAAGCCTCCCTTTCCATGCTTTAATCCATGAAAACTCCTTTCTCTTCACTTGATCTTATCATGGTCGGCCATACATACTTAGTTTTCTTTATTTTTTTTTCTCAAATGACAAATCCAAGCTCATAATCAAATTCTATACCTTAAAAACTATGAGAAAATACTAAAGAATCAATTTAAATCAATTAACTTCTCAAACTAAATCTTATCCCTTTCTCTTTATCCACTTAATTTCTTGCCTTTCTTTGCTCAAATCTCTTGATTAAGGCCACTAGGGTGACCTAAAAAGATGGAACTTCATCTTGTATGTTGGGATTTATGGAAGATTTGAAGTGGATTAAAGAGAAATCAAAGGGAGAAAACAAAGAAGGAGGGTTCGGCCATTTAAGGAACAAGAGAAGAGCTGGTGAATTCTAAAAAAATATTTAGATTTTTAGCCCTTATATACCCTCTCAATGGGCCCAAAATTGGGCTAAACTATTGGGCTTAGCCCAATTTATTTCTAAGGCCCAATTTAGGCCTTATAAAGTCCAATTAAAATTCTCCTATTTCTGACCTTCAAATCACTCCAAAAATAATTCTATTATTCTTATCACATCAAAAATAGCTAGCTTGTAAATTTTTGGCTCAATCGGAGTCTTTTATCTGTCCGATTTAAACTTATCGATCCGATTCGACAACTACTGGTGTCACCGAAAAATTCAATTCTTATTACCAAAATATTCTACATAAAAACTCATGTAGGCATGCAAAATCTGGCAATTTTTGGAGTTTGTTTACTATTTTTAATAATTTATGTAAAATTAAGTCTCTTTTCCTATCAAGAAAATTGACTCACTACCTTTTTCGTATTTTTGACCTTTGGAGACCTATTTGACCTCAATTTCACTTTTAATTTCAACCCCAGACTCCCATGACCAATATTTTCCAATGGTCCAATAAAATATTTTTGGCTTTCGGGTGTCCTTTGAGGCCTAAAAAGCACTATTCCCCATCGTAAAGTATTATTCACGGCTGACCCGATGTTGAGGCCATTACATTTCTCCCCTACTAAAAGAAATTTCGTCCTCGAAATTTACTTATATCGAAAAGTAGATGATACTATACTTTTGTCTTATCAAAATCTCTTTCACATTCAATGGTTGCAAAGCATATTTGCTAATGGAACCTACTTACTCTTAAACTAACCAATCTTGGTATCAAGAATCTTTATTGGTCTCTTTTTTTCTAAATCATATCATCCTGTGTGCAGATTCCTTTAATATTTTAAATCAAATCAAAACTTGCTGACTTATTTGCACTCCATTAAGTCCAACAGAAAGAATTCGATATTTTCTTTTTGACAAGAGTCGGATTCTACTATAGATAAACACTTTTCACAACCATTATCACATGCATATACACTTTGCTATAACCATTCTTTCAATATCTGAATTATCCACTTCAACTAACCATCAGTCCAAGGGTGGATTACTATGCTAATACTAAGATTATTACTAATCTCCTATATAGCATCTTTCCTCTTTGACTCTCAGACAATCCGATACTAATCACATTGTCCCATTTTCCAAATAAATATCATTACGAGTCAAAGAAATTCCTGAAGGAATCTAATGCTCTCCTTCCATGCATTGACACATTTAACATTTACTTATATCTGTCACATCACACTTTCAATCTGGTTCTCAAAACTAAGCTTTTAATCCTAATATATCTAATGACTTACAGGATGCAAGGTATTACTATCTTTGTGAACTTCAGTAAGAATCTTTCAATTTATTCACAATGACTACCATACAAACATTCTCTTTCAGAACTATTGTTCTTACCCGATGTATAATATCGATTTCATTTTTATTTTAGCTAATAATGCCCATTTGGAGTCAACTTAATCCGACATTCGTAGCTCAAAGAATCGAAAACCTTATCATTAATCATTCATACAAATTCTTCTAACATACATATTTAAGTATGCTCATAATACCCAAATACTCATCATACTTTTTCAATGTCTCAAAACATATCAGATGGTTACTACTTAAATCCTCTAATATGGATCTAAGTAAAGGTGAATGATCCTTTCCATCGATTCATCAAAGGAGCCGGTGTGCTAACAAATCTAATTGACATGACCAATAACTCACAATGGCCACATCAAAAATGGAAAACAATCTTAAGCACACTATTTCTTATCTCATTCTTAGGTTGTCCCTATGCTCATCATATCCCCTGTCAGTTTCATCTTATCAAGTGGGGCCTACACAAATGGTATGATGTTATCAAACAATATGAAATGCTATGCAATGAATGTATGTTTTCATGTATGCAGGTAAAATACTGTCACGTATCCTCATATGATGCAGATATCATAACCCATCCCACTACTATGAAAGATACAATCAAATCCCCACACTGATAAAAGAATCACTGGCAGGTATATAGAGCATCTTAAACAACCTTAACTTATAACAATTTACTCACTAACATTCTTAAATCATGACAATCCAATTAAGGTATCTCTTCATCCTGCGAAATTTATCTATACTCAATATACAATTCCTTTTTAAATTTTTGACACACTTTTTTACTTTGTCCTTCTTTCGATTGTTTCTCATCCATATAAACACTTAAACTCTCACATTTACACTTAATTTCAGTCAACTCTTCTTTTTTCTGCTTTAACTTCCATGAGATTTCAAGCAACAATAATTTCATTCTCACTCACTACCATCTTTACTGTGCAGAATCAATCCTTTCACACTTGACAATCTCAATCAAATATCAACTTTTCACTTTAAAACAGATAGAGGAGCAAGTACACGTCAGACTACTTACCATTTACCCACTAATAATTGGCATGTATATACGGACAAACCTATCACTTAACCTTATCCCACTCCGATCTTAGAACCGCTTAAACCTTCGCTCTGATACCACTAAATGTAACGCCCTTTACGGAACCTTAACAGAACAGTTCACTCCGATATGCACTTATACGATTTTCCTGAAATTTTTTTTACACCGATAACCACTCTTATGCAAACACAAGTCATTGAAAAATTCGGGCAGCATAACGGCTACCCAGTTAACGACCCCTTGAAAATCAAACAATACATAGCCTCCAGGAGGCACAATAATTTATCATATTCAACAGATACGTAGCATTCCATGAATTGCATACCAATCATAAACATTTACTAACATAACAAAAATTACCATTAATAAAATAATAATCCAAAATACAATTGAGTCTTATAATCCTTACCTGAGTATATGCATGCCAAAAATACTTAAAAGTCTAAATAATACTTTTCTTCAAGCTTCACTCCACCGTGTACTATGCTTCAGTTTATCTTCAGAACCTGCACATAGTAAAAACTACGTATTGAGCACTAGATATGCTCGGTGGTGACTACCAATCCTAAAATTTTCAAATTTAGCATAATTATTATATTTATGCCAATTATTATGTTGTCTTATGAAAAGTTACTTTTAATCATTTTCACATACTTTTCAGATCATTACCAACACTTTGGTAAACCTTTTTACTTTGATTTAAACTTTTCACTTAATTTAGAATATTCTCTTTTTGCCGTTCAATGGTAAAAATTAACATTTTTGTTTTCTTATTTGACTTTTACTTAACTTTTACGTATGACTTGACTTTTCAAGTAAAATTTTCCATTTAATTACTTCGGTACAATCTTATTTTGATGAAATGATTTACATAATTAATTATCACGAAAATGGCAGATTTTTAATGCAGTGCTTTATATCTTCATTATTTGCAACATTATTCTTTTTATAGCAAAAATTCCAATTTCATTATTTATTCTTTTATTTCACTTGGACTTTTTAAACTAGTTGTCAGATTTCAATTATCAAAGTTTTTAACATTTAATGCAAAGTGATGTACTTAATTAAAAACACTTTACAAATAACTCTTTAATTTCTTCCTTTTTCTATACAAAGGTCCTTTTACCTACTTATAGTAAACTTGGCACTTTCCATTTCTAATTACAGAATTGCCTTCTATTTACTTATTTTTTTTACCTTCAGTTAACTTTTGACTTACAAAAGTTTAGATCAGATTTTGTTTGAATTTTTCATATAACATATTATTATTTTAATTCATAATTTTCAATTATGAACTAATCACTTTTCTCCTACAAAAGCATATTTTTGGGCCATTTAATCATTAAATTACTATTTTACCTTGTAAAATAATCTCTTTCCATCATTGCTTATTAATTTCAATTTTTGTAAAAACTTACATTTTTACCCTGGAACTTTTTAATTCATTCAAATAAGCTCTTTTACTCAAAACCTTTATATTCAATTTACTTTTACAAATACTGATTTATTCTTTTCAATATGCCCCAAATGCAATAAAACAGGATTCTCAAATAGGATACACGGGACATGAACCCCATAGGGCTACAAAAGAGAGAAAAGTGACCCCCAAGGAATCATTTCTCACAGAGCAGAAAACAGAGACAGGGAATGCCATGGTGATCAGAGACCCAATCCATAGCATAGCAAGTCGTCATGACTTGCACTGCGGTATAAGGTGTCCCTATGGCTAGCCATTTATATCCTGTACAAAAATGTTACTACCTGACTATTGCTAAGGGCAAAACCAATCAATTATTCCATAATACTTTTAAATTTCAAATAGTTGCAAATTCTTTTCTTTTAATCGATATAATTTATCAGTCAATTTTGTCAGATCTTTAACTATTCAGATCTTTTATTTTTAGTCACTTTATCCTTTATCCTTTTAACTACTTTTTGGGAGTTATTCTACAATAATTCAACAGAGGCATTTTACAGAAATTTTTCAGACTTTTAAATTTTCACAATTATTATTGTATTTTTTTTCAAATCAGTACATTCTATCATTCAATTTTGTTTTTGTACTTTTACACTGTTAGTGAATAATGTCTTCATAATTCACTGCGGTTATTTTACATTGTCTTTTCAGAGTCTTTTTCAGTACTTAGTTAAATATTCTTTCAGTATCTTTTTACATACATTGTGAATTATATCATTATATTTTACCTTTCCTTGGCACTTATTAAATTATTTCTCAATAATTCAATATTTTTTTTACATTCATTTTATTCCTTTTTGACTCTCAATCAATTTCTTACTTTTTCAGCCTAAATTTGTGGTGGTTCGGAATTCGAATTACTTTTAATACAGATTGTGCATTATTTATAATAATTTACCATTTTTTTCAAATTATGAATTATTTGGTAATAATTCAATACGGTTATTTATTCGCTGTACTTTTTATTTTCCGAAAATTCATCCATTGGCTTTTTTCTTATTTTCATTTTCCTTATACGAATGTAAGTAAATTTTCATTAATTTACTAACGTTTACTTATTTATTGAATTATTTCTTAATAATTTAATATTTTTAATTAAACATAATCAATATTTTATTTCGAAAACATTCTAGTAAAACATATAAATTCCATAAAAATGTGTATGCACATTATTTTACAATTTTCATCATTTTCACTCATGTTATGAATTATTTACCAATAATTCTTTATTCTTATTACTTTCATAGCTTAATAATTATTCCAAAAAAATCCATCGGTTGACTTTTTATTTTATTTTTATTGACCATAATTTAATTTCATATAAATTCACCCTTTTCAATATTTTTGCGCAATTATTCACTAATAATTCAATTAATTTCAATACACATATTAACATTAGAATTTCAATAAAATTTCAATAAATCCCAATAAAATTTATTTATACATTATTTATTATTTATTATCATTTTTCACTAAAATAATCAATTATTTCACATTATTTCACAATTTTCACTATAAGCATAATTGTTACATAATCTTTAAAATTCCAAAATAAATTCCAATAATTCAATAAAAATTCATGGACACCATTTATCATCTCTATATTTAATTTAGGCTAACATATATTATTTTTATGCAAAATTCATTCATTTTTCTATAAGAAGAAATTCGACCACCCATAGGAAATCCATTTAGAAATCTTATTTCTTCCATTAAAGCTTTCCTTTCATCTTCTTACATGTTCCATTTCATTTACCCTAAACCAATTTCATCAATTAACAACTTTAATAATTTTTTACCTAATTACATAAATGGAATTAATTCACAATAAAAAGAAAATCAAAGGATTTTGTAGTCACTTACATTTTTTTCCTTGCTTATGGGTGCCTAAGCCTCCCTCTCCATGCTTTAATCCATGGAAACTCCTTCCTCTTCACTTGATCCTATCATGGCCGGCCATACATGCTTAGTTTTCTTTTTCTTTTTTATCTCAAATGACAAATCCAAGATCATAATCAGATTCTACACCTCAGAAACTATGAGAAAATACTAAAGAATCAATTTAAATCAATTAACTTCTCAAACTAAATCTTACCCCTTTCTCTTTCTTCACTTAATTTCTTGTCTTCCTTTGCTCAAATCACTTGATTAAATCCACTATGGTGACCTAAAGAGATGGAACTTCATCTCGTATGTTGGGATTTATGGAAGATTTGAAGTGGATTAAAGAGAAATCAAAGGGAGAAAACAAAGAAGGAGGGTTCGGCCATTTAAGGAACAAGAGAAGAGCTGGTGAATTCTGAAAAAATCTCCAGATTTTTAGCCCTTATATACCCTCTCAATGGGCCCAAAATTGGGCTAAACTAATGGGCTTAGCCCAATTTATTTCTAAGGCCTAATTTAGGCCTTATAAAGCCGAATTAAAATTCTTCCATTTATGACCTTAAAATAACTCCAAAAATAATTCCATTATTTTTATCATATAAAAAATAGCTGGCACGTAAATTTTTAGCTTAATCGGAGTCCGTTATCGGTCCAATTCAAACTTATCAGTCCGATTCGACAACTGCCTGTGTCACCAAAAAATTCATTTTTTATCACCAAAATATTCTACATAAAAATTCATATAGGCATGCAAAATATGGCAATTTTTATAGTTTTTTTTACTATTTTTAATAATTTATACAAAATTAAGTCTCATTTTCCTATCAGGAAAATTGACTTGCTACCTTTTTCGTATTTTTGACATTTGGAGGCTCGTTTGACCTCAATTTCACTTCGAATTTCAACCCCGGACTCCCCATGACCAATACTTTCCGATGGTCCAATAAAATATTTTTGGCTTTCGGGTATCCTTTGGAGCCCGAAAAGTACTATTCACCATCGGAAAGTATTGTTCACGGCTGACCTAGTGTTAAGGCCATTACACTTTTTCCATGACCCACGACCCTCTTCCCATTTCTTTTTATCTTTTTTTTTCCTTTTCTTCTTCTTTCATTTTTGGCCTCCCTCACCTACGTTCCTCCACTGATCGTCGCCAGCCACTGGAGCTCCACCGGTCTTTTCCACCTTGAACGCTAGCCTTTAGGTATGGGGAATATCTCCTATGGATCTGAAACTAAGAGAAGGGCAGAATTAATTAAATTGGGGGTTAGGGATTTTAGTTTGATTTTCTTAATTTTATCATTTATTTAGGAAATTAATATTAAGCTTAGATTGCAAGTTTAATCTTGAAATATCTCATAAATTTGTATAAATTATCTTGATTTTAGCTATTTAGTTTAAATTCGTGAATGTGTTATTGAAGAAGAAGAAGAAGAAGAAGATAACTTAAAGAAAAAGGAAAATAAGTACAAGAATTTGCTTGAAATTGAGTAGTGCCTTTGGAAGATTGGATTGATTTTTGCCACCTATAAGGTTTGCAACTACTAAATTTACCTTTCCTTAATTTTTATATAGATTTTATTTAAGTTAAAGTTTAGGGTATGATATGATTTTGATGGATTAAATTTTAGGAGCCATAAAATTGATGAATATAAGTTATTGCATTATTGGGTGATAAAATTTAAAAATTTATATGAGGGTTGCTCTTAAAAATGTTATATTGTTGAAATTTTGGGCAAATAAAGGTTGTTCTTGAAGTTAATTCAAAAAAAAATTGTAATAGTTATAAATGGTTCTATTTTCTAAATAAATAGAAGTATTGGATTGACATAAAATGAGGTAAATTACAACATGAATTAATTGCGGGTGCCTTAAACATTTATAGGTGGAGTTCATAAACAATTGTATAGAATAACTAAACTTTTAGAAATTTATACATCTTTGTATAAAAGTAGAATAGTACAGGTAATAAGATATAGTAGGATGTAAAGACAGCTAAATGCGAATTATGTGCTAGTATATAATATTTATCTAGAAGGTAAATTTGATTTTCGATTATTAGATGGTGTAACATTCTATATTCAGCCCATTTATCGGGTTGGGTAGTGGGCGTTATATATTGTCGAAGGTAAGTCCATGTTCACCACACCAAATGATAGATGTCTGAAAATTTTGGGCTATTGGTAGAAAAGGATCACCTGAAAACACAAAAATCCAGCGAGGTTCCAACAGGGGAGACTTCAACAGTCATGTTAGAAATTATAGAGAAAAAGAGAATAAATTCGGGGGAGAGTGAGAAAAGAGAATACCGTTTTGTTTTATACAGACAAGTGATAGAGTTTGAACATGTTTATGAATCCTAGATAGGAAGAAAATCATTCTTCCTAAATTGGAGGACCAAATAAGGAAGGTTGGCCTTCCTATTCTGTCAGAGTTAGAATCCTAAAAGGATTCTGTTACCAGTTGAAGTAACGGAAATGTTATCCTTGAGTTCTAAACTTTCAAGCTCAGTTACGAGCTGCTTTAACCGAACCATTTGTCCTGAATGGAAATTGTCAAATCTGTCCGAGCTATGATTGTTATCACCATGTTTTCTTTATAAAGATCGGAATTTTCTTTTTAAAAAGGAAAATTTTAGAGAATATTCTTAATTAGTTCTTTAATATCTTCTTTATTTTAGAAAATTTGAATATCCACTTTCTATTTTCTATTTTATATTTTAAAATATTAACTAAAATAAATATGATCTCTATTTTTTGTTTTATATGAACATTTTTTAAAAAAAATATAAGAAGAAGTTTTATATTAATTAATAGGCCCTTATTTTTTATAAATATTATAATTATATATTTTTATTTACAATTAAAAAATTAAATTTTAAAATTATTATAATAACTAAATTAAAATAGAAATATAAAATATTTTATATATTTAAAAATACAAAATACACGTGAAAAAATATTTGAAATTTTATTTTACACAATTAAGTATATATCTAGCTTTATTGATATTTTTTTTACGTCAAAACTAAATACCATAAAATTTTAAAAAATACTTTAATAATAATAATAATAATAATTTTTAATTTTCCTTGGCACTATTATTTAATTCTAAGTGTTTTTATATTACAAAGTTTAATTTTATTTTTTTTGGTAAAATTAATTTGTCAATATTAATTCAAATTAACAACAAATATTTGATAACGTGAATAAATTCAAAAATAACAACCTAATTTTTCAATATTCGAGTATAAAATTTACTTATATTTATAAAAATATACCTAATTATTTATTTTTACTTTGTTTTTTTGGAAGACATTGTTTTCTAAAAACTTCTGACATTTCTTTGGTTACATTTGCTTTCTATTTTGCTTTAATTATGTGAGTTCTAAATATATACTCTAAACGGCGGTGAATAGAATATTACTTTTTTTTTTTTTTACATTGAAACAAATTAAACAGATGACATATTCCAAGCATAGCACTGAGATCATGACGAATTTACTTCATGCATTTAACTCAAGATATTTTTATCCGATATCTTTCCAATGATTTAAACATGCATTTGTGAAATTATTTGTGGGCAAAAATCAACTTAAAACTTGCTAAAATAATCTATGAAAAATTTCAATTTCATCTCAGGGTAGGATAAAAATATGAATTGTTCTGTAAAACACGTGATAGGTATAGAATAAACAGATTCAGCACAACATAAATGTATAGAGCACAAAATAAAAGAGAGTAAGAAATAGAGATATTTAATACCGCGCTTTATATAAATTTGGCTTTTGCCTATATTCTTTTTTTAAAACAATCCGTTTTAAAAGTTTTTCTCTTCTAATATGACTGTATTTAGAGAGCAAAAATAAAAAGTGGTTTACATAAATAGCTACCCAGTTTTTCTTTTAAGTAAAAAACTCAAAAACACTTAACTTTTTTTTTTCAAGTAAAAGAACCTAAAGTCTAGTTAATTTATTTCTTTAGATTCTTGCAACCTAACCTCACATTTAAATTAATAAACCTCACGACATGATTAAAATATAAACTACAATCATTGAGATATTGTGATCATGATAATTCATGATGATAAGGTGAAACTTACAGTAATATAATGTTTAAAAATAAAAATGTGTTTCACTCGTGTTTCAACACCTAAACAAGTTCATTTTTACACTTAAAGAAAATTAGCCATTTAACTATGAACTCTTTTTCAAAAATGTTTCTTTAAATGTGTAGGAGTAGGGTTCGGCCTTTACGCAAGACTAGTCTGCATGTGCCAATTCCTAAGACTACTACTCTGGCATTATTGCCTATATAAATTCACTTTGCTCCAACTGTTACTCGTCGAAACTTGACAAAGGCCTCTCGATCCCTTGTCACATGGTCCATTGCTCCTGAATCAACCACCCACAAAGGATGAAGTTCAGTTAGAAATACAAAACTTGATACACAAATTTCACTCACTCTTGAGAGAGAATGGTGTACCTTATTGGGCACAGTGCAATCTTTTGCATAATGTCCATTCTGCTGACAGTTGAAACACTTCACCCTAGAAATGTTCACTCTCTTTTTGCCTTTGAACCCCTTTCCGTTCTGTTTAACATTCTGTCGTTTAGGCTCTTGAGCCCTTTCTTTGTCTTTTCCATGGAAGCTCCTCTTCTTATTCTGGTTTGGCTTTTTCTTTCCAAAACTAGAGTGTGCCATATGCACTTCAGCATTAACCTTGATCGATGCTAAATGGTCTTCTTCTAATTTCAAATATCTAGCAACATCCTTAAATGTTTTAATGCTATCCATATGAGTCAGTTGCATTTTCATATGCTCCCAACTCCTTGGCAAAGATCGGATGACAGCTTGGACTTGTTGCTCATCAATCAACTTATGACCTGCATCACCAAGCTCGCAAATCATATTCTCCATCTCTCGGAGATGATTTTGCATTGAATAATCAAGCCTCTTCTGATATGTATTAAATTTGATCATTAAAGATCGGAGTCTAGTTAGAGACACTCCTCCAAACTTCTCCCGCAATGCAACCCATAGATCTATTGCATTTTGATATAAGCGAAATTGCATGGTGATATCATCTTTCATTGCACTTAAGAGGATGATACGAGCAATAAAGTTCTTCTTTTTCCATGCTGCATAAGCTGTCTGATCCTGCTTATGTTGAGCAGAAGTGCCTTCTTCAGGTTCAGTCATGACTGAACTTAAGGTTTCTAGAGCCTCTTGCTCCTCAAGCACATACTTGATTTTCATACTCCAGATTTCATAGTTGTCGCCATTCAATTGCATATCTTTGTTCAATTCAGCAACTATGGATTTGGAAGCCATTTAGATCCTCTGATAAAAAATAGAGCATATGTTACACTTATTAAGAAGAATATGACAATACACGCTACTTACTATGTATCTGAAATTGAAATCTAACAAAGTTATCTATTAGGCTTAAAATCAAAAAAGTTACTATTAGTATCTAATTATCCTCTAAATCCTAATGTTTAACCTTATAGATTAAAATTTCATGTATAGTAAATATGATTTATTGGAAATTAAGTTTTCTAACTTAATTGAGGATATTATATTCGTAAGATATTTAAGCCTTAACTTAATAATCAAGAAACTATTCTAAGCATAAAATATTGCATGGCAAATAATATTAAAATAAACACATTCATTATAAGAAATTAAAAGCCACTATAATATCCAAAATCAAAATAAACACATTTATTATAAAGTCCAATAAATCCAAAAGAAAACACAAAAGTATCATCTCGAAACAAAATTGGGAAATAGGATTCCTATCATAAAAGTCCGTAAAAATAGCATTATGACATTTATGTCAATAAAAAAATAATCAGGATCCCAATGGATCCAACACAATCCTAGTTACTGGAACTGTCATCCTGACCATACGCATTATCCGTGAGGGCCTCCATATGTGTAATCAGTTAACCATAGGCGATTCACTATACGCCCACTTCTGAGCACCATCTCAGATGGAGTGTTGCTCATATACACTCCTCGTTTCGCTACCTTATATAAAAAATTTTATTATGGAATCTTTATAATTTCCTTGCCAGCACTCAACAAATAAGTTCTAGAGTTCCACATGGTAGCTAAAAGACTCACACATCACATCATAAAGTAACTTATCATTCCTCCCCCTATTTAGGCCACCAACCTAAATACAGTCTTACATCTTCCTATGCATTTTGACCATATGATGTCCAATAGCATAAATATCACAACTCCTTGCCCTCTGATGATACCTCATGTTGTGGACCTCACGCACTCATGCATTGTCCAAAGCAATTCCTTAAGGAGTATGTGAAATCATAGGTATCCTTATCATCGTTATATCTGTTACACATAACAGTATAAAAAAATTTGTTAGTACACTCATGTACAAACAAAAAATTGATTGAAACTCATTTCAATTAAATATAAGGACAGAATCCACATAATTAATTTTTAAACATATTTGAAAATTAAATAAGGCAGAATAAAACATCATTTTCTCAAATTTTCACAAATAGTTAACCAAAATAATTAATTAAAAATAATTCTGTAACTCAAAAAAAAATTTAAAATCACCAAACAATCATAAAAAAAAGAAAATTAAAATAAAAAAATTGGGCAAAAATGGTGGCCGGAGGAGCTCTCACGCGCCCAACGTGCCAGTGAGAGTGGAACCCATGCACCCACTAGCGATAGAGGTGCCATGCACAAGCAAAACACAATTGCCACGTGGCGCGACCCCACTGGGCCACGTGTGTCCACGTGGCTGGAAAAGTGACACATGGCATGACCACAGAGTGCCACATGTCATTAGTCATTTGCCCACATGTCGCCATGTGGCATTACTAAATTACCATTACATCAAAAATTCTAATCAATCAATAACCTTATAAACAATTAAACATAATGCAAAATCTTACACCAAACACTCACTCATCAATAATCATAATAACAATCAAAATACAGTTAAATCTTTTACCTTAATTGTCTAAATATATACATGCCATAATACAACTCAATTTAGCTTTATCTCTTCTTTACCGATCTTGCTCCACAGTGCATTATGCTCTCGCAATACTTCATAACTTGCACGCAGTAAACACTATGTTTTGACCACTAGATATGCTCCATGGTGACTGCAAATCCTAGAATTTCCCAAATAAAGTATAATTACATAGATTATGCTACTCTTATACTTATTTCATTAAACATTTTCTTTTACTTCAGTCAACATTAGTTTCATTATTAACTCATATTTTGGTAATTTATTTGTCTTTGATTTTCAATCTTTCAACGTTACTTTACACTATTTTCTTAAGTGAATCAATTTCATATTAACTTTTACTTTTATGTTTGTTCTTCACCATAAATTTTACTTTTACTTAACTTTTGTTTTATATTTTTAGTCAGCGATATACTTATCATTTCATTTAACGGTGTATATTGGTACTTATATCTTTAATGGTACCAAATTATAGACTATTTTATTCCTCGATTTATTGTTCAAGTATCCAATATGTGCTATAATTACAATTCTTGCTATTTATTCTTTTATTTTACTTTAACCTTTAAACTAATAAACATATTACTAGTTAAAGGCTTTTAAGCTTTATTGCAGAGTGATACAGTTATTTTGGGACACTTTGCATTCAAATCTTTATTTTCTTCTTTATACATTTATCCATGTTCAAATACTTATTTAGGACTTTAAATCTTTTACTTTTTCCCAATTGAACAACTATGTGCCTTTTTATCGTTTTATTTATCATTTGACTTTTCTTTCAGAAATACATTACTTAAGCATAAGATTTCATTTAAGGACATTGTCATCACTTTTTGACTATAACTAGGAAATTAATATTATTTTTCAAACTTGTTACTTTTTAAAATAATAATTGGTACATGAAATACCAACTAATATAAATTTATCTTTTTCATGTAAAAATACATTTTAAATCATTTTTCTTTATAAAAGCTTAACTTAATCTTCATTTATCATTTTATTCTTATAAAATATTTCTTTTCTTTTTTTTCTTATTAATCACACTTCTTGGAAAACCTTACAGTTTTATCCCAATTTTTTATTTTCTTCGAAACGAATCATTTTTCATTTATAACCTTTTTATATTTAATTCATTTAAGCAATACTGATTTATTTGTTACAATAAGCCCCTAGTGCAATATAACAGGATTCTCAAAAAGGATACGTGGGAATGGACCCAAAGGTCCCATTAAGAGAGAAGTAATCCCCAATGAACCATTTCTCAAAAAATATTTTACTTTCATTTTCACTGAAAATACTGAAGATATGGAGATCACAGATCCTATTCATAGCAAAGCAAGTCGCCATGACTTGTACTGCGGTATAGGGTATCCCTATGGCTAGCTAATTAAATCCTAAACAAGAATATCATTACCTGCTTATCTCTAAAGGCAAAATAATCAATTATATTTACAATATTTTTTAAACATTTAAAATTCTTTAGTTTCTTTCTTTTATTTCTTGATACAATACATTTTTATCTATCGCACTCTTTTAGTGTATTTGACTATTCAGTAGCTTTTTCCTTTCATTTTCTTTCTTTTACTTTATTTTTTAAGTCACTTTTGTGAATTGTTCTTCAATAATTCACTCGGACACTTGAGGCTTTTTAGTATTTTTATACACTTTATGAGTTATAGCACTATAATTCCCAATTTTCTTTTATTCTTTTTGTGTAATTCTTTGTGAATTATTTTCTAATAATTCAATAATTGACTTTTTACGATTTTTTCCTTTTCTTTTTTTGTCCAAAATTTTAATCATTTGGTATGCCAACTTTTATTCGGTTGGTGAATTATTTTATAATAATTCACTCTTTTAATACTTTTTATTGACTAATTTATTTTGATAAATTAGTCAAACATTTATTTTATAACTTTTTAAACAATTATTAATTATATTGATAGAATTCATTATTTTATTCTCCGAAAATGAATAATTTGACTTTTTCATTTCTTTTTATACTGAAGTAATTTACTTTACATTAGTTTACTATCACTTACGTATTTATTGAATTATTTCTTAAGAATTCAACATTTTTAAATAAACATAATCAATATTTTATTTCAAAAATAGTCTAGTAAAGCATATAAACTCCACGAACATTCGTGTACACATCATTTTATAATTTTCATTATTTTCACTCATTTTATGAATTATTTACCAATAATTCATTATTCTTATTACTTTCATAGCTTAATAACTATTTCGAAAAATTCATCGGTTGACTTTTTATTTTTTTCGTTAACTGTGAATTAATTTCATATTAATTCACTTTCTTTACGTTTTTATGCAATTATTCATTACTACTTCACTATTTTCTATTATACATATTCACATTTATTCTTCAATAAAATTTTAATAATTTCAATAAATTCCAATAAATTCATTTATACATTATTTATTATTTAGCATTATTTTTCACTAAAATAATCCATTATTTCACAATATTTCATAACTTTCACTATAAACCTATATGTTAAATAATCTTTAAAATTCCAAAATAAATTTCAATAATTCAATAAAAATTCAAGGACACTATTTATCATCTTTATAATTAATTTAGGCTTATATATTTTATTTTCATGCAAAAATTGTAACGCCCCAAAAACAAATTTGGATTGATTATGTTTTCGGGTTTTAATTTAATAATGGGTAATTAAAACATATTATGAAAGTTAATATATATACATTAATAATAATGTTAAAAGGGTAAGATTTAAAAATTGTGTGGTTGATATTTAAAAGAAGAAAGAGAGAATTTGTGGGATATATTAAAGAAGGTTGTGTGGTTTAAAAAGAAAAAAAAAGAAAGGAGTTAAATAAAAAAAAGAAAGAGAAATCGGGAGGGAGAAGGAGGAGGAAGGGGAAAGGCGGTAGTGGTTTGGGTCCCGTCGGCTGGCCGCTGTTCACGACACCGGCGAGGAGGCTCCGATCACCGCCGTCGTTCTCCGTTCATCTCTTTCCCCCACAAGCGCCATTCTCCTTGGCTATTTCTTCCGATTTTCCCCCACCACCGTGGCTTATTTCTTTTTTTTTCGGTGATTCTCGGCGGCGGTTGAGGGAGCTGATGGCACCGGTGGGATCACGAGGCTGAGGCAGATCTTTCGGTGCCCTCCAATCATCCCCACTCGCCAGCGAAGTGCAGATCGGAGCACGTGGCAGCTGGCGGTTCTAGGTGGTTTTCCGGCCAAACCATGATGTTTTAAGGTGCGTGAAGACGACCGGGAAGTTACCGGCAACTTTGGCTTCAGGTGGGAGGCTTCAGCGGGTCTCCGGTGAGGCGCCGGCGGGTCTCCGATGAGGCTCCGAATAAGCAGATTGGAGAGAGCATTCTGGGCTTCGACACTATGGTATGGGAACTATTTTAATAATTTGACTTTTGTGTATAGTTTTGAAGTGAGATTTGATTAGATTGTTTTATGTTGTTATGGCCAAGTTGACAACCAAACTAAAAGCTTCTGCAAAGTGTATCGTTAGTGAGCAAATTATTTTATTATTAAGCATCTAATTTGGTCAAGGAAACACTTAAGAAATCAATTATATAATGACATCACCTATGGATAGTTTACTATTGAAATAATCAGTTCATGGTTGATTATTATAATTGGATCTAACAAACACTAGATTTTGGAAGAAGTTTTTAATGGGAAAGGGATAAATGATTACGTATTAAGCATTCGGTAGTGTGTTGTTTTTTGCTAGTCACTTTATGCTCTGTCTGAACTTAGATTTGTATACGAAATTGAAAGTATAATAGTTACAGTGAATTTAATTAGGCTGAACTAGGCGAGATAGAGTTTGAGTTCAATTTGAATTAAGTGTTAATGGTATAATTGAATAAATAATGAATTATAACTATTAATAGAAGTGTCGTTGAACTTGGGTAACATGGAACTAAGGGAAAAATATATTGATATATATAAATAGAATATCTGTTATCCTTTGAAGTTTGTGAAATGAGTTGTAAAAAGAATGCAGTTTTACAGTTCCTTGGTTATAAACTAAATAAGTTAATTAAATTATGTGTTAAAGGTTTATTTTTGATATCATTATTAAATTTAATGTGGTGGTTTACTAATCACTGTTCTAGGCTTTGCCTAGTTGGAAAGCATAAAGGGAATTCATGATTGAGTTTTCAATAGAAATGTTTCAAATCCTTACCGATTGATTTTGAAATTATCCATTGGTAATGAAATTATACGTTACTACTTTGTTTAATGTATTTGTTGAGTTTAATTAAGAATTTAGCTAACATGTTTATTTGAAAAATGTATAAATAAAAATCTAGGTTATGCTATTAAACGTTAATAGAGAAACTTTAAAAGCTAATGATTAATTTGGCAATAAAAAGTATAGTTTTTGCCAGTTGATTTATGATTGAACTTAGATAGCTAAAGAATCAATATTATTAAGATTGTTCTTAAATAAGTTTAATTTGAAGTATGATGGCATAATGATATATAGATATACTCTATGAATATATGATTTGATACAACTATAGTATAGTAAGAGGACTGTTATAATAATAAGAAATTATATCAAATAGTCGTTATTGCTATCATCACATAACTTCCAGTTTAGTAAAAGAAAGGTGATTAGATAATGAGGGTTAAAGTCTTAAGAAATTAGTTACATGTACAGTATTTGATTAAGACAAAAAAAGGAATAAGAGATAACTCTTTGGAGATAGTTAAAATTAACTTAAGTTTTATTATATTTTCTTACTATAAAACTTGTACAAGTATCGAGTTATGAAGTATTTTAACTTCATATATGCTATTATCTTTCATGATGCATTTTGCTAAAGTATTAACCAAAGAAGTTATTTGATACGTAAGAGATCATGATAGAGTAAAAAGATGATTATTTGGAATTTAATATACGATAATTGAAGATTATAATGTCATAATACAAAACAAGTGAGAATGTAACTAGTATAGTAGTAAGCTATTAGTATAAATGTGATAAACATGTAAAGAATGGAAATACCTTAAAATATAATGAATTGAGAAATATTATGAAATACTCATTTCTTTATGAATCTTTGTTTAATACTTGAATAACATAAATGAATATCATTATTATAAATGGAGTAGACATAGTTTTATGTTTAAGCTCTTATGGTATCATGAGAAGATCGACGATTAAATGCTATGCACTTACATGTGTTTGCTTTAATATACTGGTGTTTTAAGATTATGTATTTAGATATGTGATTATGACATTGAACTTATACGCATCTATAGGCGCTACAACAATATGAAATGGTGTAGGTAGATATTGATCTCAGATTTGTAACTGAATATATGTATTTGAGGTATTAGTTGAGTATATATGTGATGGTTAAATTGAGTACTATAGAGCAGGTGAGATGGCTATAACGAACCATGCAGGTACGTCTTTTTGAAATGATTATGTGTTTATGTGTTGTTTTAGACACTCATAGTGGATGTGATTATATATGATTTCATGTTCATGAAAACAGTCTAGCAATGCATAAACTATTATGAGAAGTATAAGTATTACTAATATATGGTTATTAGAAAGTTTAAAAGTAATTTGAAAGAATGTATATTAAGTAAACTCCTTTGATGATTGAAGAGTAATGTAAAGAGAAATTGCTGAATTATTGTGAAATAATTCATGACATAAGTGAATGATGGTTCACAAAATGTACAAGAATATTGAATGTTCTGAATAACTGTATTATCTGGATTGGAATGATGATAAAGTTGATAAATGTACTGAAAGTAAGTAATCTTTTGCACCCTTAGAAAATAGTCTGGCAGTAAAAACTAGCTCAGGATATAATTGGCTAGCTATAGGGATTCTGTACCGCGGTGCAAGTCATGGCGAATTGCTTAGTTATGGTAGGATTACTGATCTCCATAACTTCTGTTTGTACCTGGTATCTGCTACGTGGAAAAATGGTCTTTGAGATCATTTTTCAGTCTGTTTATGGCCCATAGGGTCCACATCCCGTATATCCAGTCTGAGTATTTCTGTCGGTACTGTTCTAGGGGCATTAATATGGAAATAAATTAAAAAGTATAAAAGACAAGAAATGTTATAGTTCAAAACTAATGTGCATAAGAATTTTCCTCTTATATAAATACATCAAATGGACAATGAATTGCAAGTTATAATATTGATGAACATGTGATTCTCTAATTCTTTATAAGCATTATGTATCTATATATCTATGTATAGGTATGTACGTCATTCTGTTATCGATCAAGTATATAATATATGACACAATATGATGTTAAGTATTATATTGTTCACCTTGTTAAGATTATTTAATGATTACATGAAAGTGAATTTTGAATGCATGCTATGGTTTAAATGATGTAGATGTATGAAAGAAATATGCCGGATGTCTTTTGTTGTAGCAATGAATGATGTATTGATTACTGAGTTATTAAGTTTTATTGCCTATGTAAGTAAGATGTTCTGTTGCTTATGCTTGTGATTTATTGCTGAATGTAAAAACTGGGATCTAAGATAATTGAAGGTATCTATTAAGAATGTTATCAACTTTGTATTTGTATAATTGATATTACATGTTTAAAAGATTATCTTTAGATTATTTTGTTCCCCACTAAGCTTTATAGCTTAGCACGGGTTTTGTGATCCGTGTAGGTAGCAGGATAGACTTGTTTTTGGTTAGACGGCTGCTTCGGTTCAACCATCAGAAGAAGGGATCTAGTTTCGAGCAATTCATCTTTTGGGATTCACAGATGTAGCGAGGCAATTTTGAATGTAAAATTGTTTCTATCTTTGGAGTATTATAGTGAATTAAGAATGTAATTTGTAATATTGACTTATCTTAGGAATTGTGATTAATAATGAGAATGGATGTATGAGTTGCATGTTGAAATTATTTTTGTATTGTTATGCCCCTGATGGGCTGAGGGAATTATCTGATTTTCAGGTGGATTAGATAAGTTTTTAGACGTTATATTGTCGGATTTTTATTTGGTAATCAGTCACTTGGACAATTATAGTTTATCGGCTTACTTAAATTATAAGTATTTCCTTTTTGGACAAGCTTGGAGTCGATAGGATAGTTAAGATTCAAAAGAAAAATCTTGCTGATTTTGGAATTGTCACTCAGTGCATTGCTCCTCAAAGGGTCAATGACCAGTATCTGACAAATGGTCCTTGGAAAAAAAAATTCCAACTTATCACTTGTTTCGGTTAGACTGTTCAGCAAGGGTGTTACAAAAATATCATATTTTTCCCTTACTGAATAATTCGGCCAACGCATCAATCCACCCAAAATATTTTATTTCTTCCTATTTAGCTTTCATTTCATCTCTTCTATAGTTTAATTTTAATTACCCTAACAAAAATTCATCAATTAACAACTTTAACAAATTTTAATCTAGTTACATTCAAAGAATTAATTCACAATAAAAGGGAAATCAAAGGATTTTGTAGTCACTTACAATTTTTTCTTGCTTATGGGTGTTTAAAACCTCTTTTTCCTTGCCTTCCACTTGCAAACTTGCCTTTCTCTTCCTCACCATTCATGGCCGGCCAAACAAGCTCTCCTAACCTCAATTTTTTTGTCCTCATATGCAAAATTTAAGCTCATAATTAGCTTCTACATCTCAAAAACTATGAGAAAACACTAAAGAATCAATTTAAACCAATTAACTTCTCAAACTCAACCTTACCCCTTTTTCTTTCTCTACTTGATTTCTTGCCTTCCTTTGCTCAAATCACTTGATTGAGGCCACTAGGGTGACCTATAGAGATGGAACTTTATCTTGTATGTTGGAATTTATGAAAAATTTGGAGTAATTATGAAGAAAATAAGGGAGAGGAAGAGAGTGAGCCATATTCGGCCACTTAAGAGGGGAAGAAGAAGCTGGAATTTTTTGAGAATTTCTCTGATATTCCAAGCTTTTATATCCTCTCAATGGGCTATGCTTTGTCCAATTTTAAATTAAGGCCCATTTTAGGCTAATTAAGGCCCAAATAGAATTCTCTCTCTTAACCACTTTAAATCACTCCAATTATAATTCCATCATTCTTATCACATCAAAAATAGCTAGTAAACAAATTTTTTGCTCAATCGGAGTCCGTTATTGATCCGATTCAAACTTATCGGTCCGATTCAATAACTGTCAGTATCCCTTAAAAATTCAATTCTCATCACCAAAATATTCTACATAAAAATTCATGTAGGTATGCAAAATCTGGCAATTTTCAAAGTTCGTTTACTATTTTTAATTTTTTATGCAAAATCAAGTTCCTTCCCTAGCAAGGAAATTGACTCGCTACCTTTTTCATATTTTTGACCTTTGGAGGCCCATATGATCTCAATTTCACTTCAAATTTCAACTCCGGGCTCACCTTGACCATTACTTTCCAATGGTCCAATAAAATATTTTTGACTTTCGGATGTCCTTTCGAGCCCGAAAAATACTATTTACTGTCACAAAGTACTGTTCACGGCTAACCCGATAATGAGGCCATTACATTTTTCCCCTACTAAAAAAAAATTACGTCCTCGAAATTTACTTATATCGAAAAATAGAGGAAACAATACTGTTATTTTATCGAACCTTCATTCACATTCGATGGTTTCAAAGCATTTTCGCCAATGGAACCCACTTACGTTTAAAGCTAACCAATCTTGATATCAATAATCTTTATTAGTCTCTCTTTTTCGAGATCATATCATCCTGAGTGTAGATTCCTTTCATATTTTAAATCAAATCAAGACTTACTGACTTCTCTGCACTCCATTAAATCCAACATAAAGAATTCGACATTTTCTTTCTAACAATGCCTCGACAAGAATCAGATTCTACTATAGATAAACACTTTTCACAGCCAACATCACAATCCCATACTTTTTACCATACCTGTTCTTTCAATATCTGAATTATCTACTCTGACTGACCATCAGTCCAAGGGTGAATCACAATGCTAATACTAAGATTATTACCAATTTCTTATATAGCATCCTTCCTCTTTGACGCTTAAACAATCCAATAATAGATTCTCTAATCACATTGTTCCATTTTCCAAATAAATATCATTATAAGTCGAAGCAATTCCTAGAGGAATCTAATGCTCCACTTCCATAAGTTGACACATTAAACATTTACTCACATCATCTATTATATCACACTTTAAATCCCATTTTCAAAACTAAGCTTTTAATCCTGGTACATCTGATGACTTGCAGGATGTAAGGTATTACTATCTCGGTGGACTTCAGTAAGAATCTTTTGATTTATTCACAATGACTATCATATAAACATTCTCTTTCAGAAATATTGTTCTTACTTGATGTACAATATCGGTTTCATTCTTATTTCAGCTAATAATTCCCCATCTGGAGTCAACTTAATCCGACATTCGTAGCTCAAAGAATCGAAAATCTTATCATTAATCATTCATACAAATTCTTCTAACATACATATTTAAGTACGCTCACATTACCCAAATACTCATCATACTTTTTCAACGTCTCAAAACATATCAGATGGTTACTACTTAAATCCTCCAATATGGATCTAAGTAAAGGTGAATGATCCTTTCCATCGATTCATCAAAGGAGTCGGTGTGCTAACAAATCTAATTGACATGACCAATAATTCGTAATGGCCACATTAAATACGAAAATCAATCTTAAGCACATTATTTCTCGTCTCATTCTTAGGTTGTCCTTATGCTCGTCATATCCCCTGTCAGTTTCATCTTATCAAGTGGGGCCTATACAAATGGTATGATGCATATCTGATGTTGTCAAACAATATGAAATACTATGCAATTAATGTATGATTTCATGTATGCAGGTAAAATACTATCATGTATCCTCATATGATACAGATATCATAACCCATCCCACTACTATGAAAGATACAATCAAATCCCCACACCAATAAAAGAATCACTAACAGGTAGATAGAGCATCTTAAACAACCTTAACTTATAACAATTTGCTCACTAGCATTCTTAAATTATGACAATCCAATTAAGGTATCTCTTCATCCTGCGAAATTTATCTGTACTCAATATACAATTTTTTTTAAAATTTCCGACACACTCTTTACTTTGTCCTTCTTTCGACTGTTTCTCATCCATATAAACACTTAAACTCTCACCTTTACAATTAATTTCAGTCAACTCTTATTTTCCCTGCTTTGACTTCCATGAGATTTTAAGCAACAATACCTCCATTCCCACTCACTACCATCTTTACTGTGCAGAATCAATCCTTTCACACTTGAAAATCTTAGTCAAATATCAACTTTTCACTTTAAAATAGATAGAGGAGCAAGTACACGTCAGACAACTTATCATTTATCCACTCATAATTGGCATGTATATACGGATAAACCTATCGCTTAACCTTATCCCACTCCAATCTTAGAACCGCTTAAACCTTTGCTCTGATACCACTAAATGTCACACCCTTCATGGAACAGTCCTTTCCGAAGCAAAGATAGCAAAAACGGTAAATTTTTTCAGCACTGATCACTTCGATACACTTTAATTACCTTTACATCAAAAATTCTAATCAATCGATAATCTTATAAACAATTAAACATACACTAAATAAATTTATGCAAAATCTTACACCAAACACTCACTTATCAATAATCATAATAAGAATCAAAATACAGTTAAATCTTTTACCTTAATTGTCTAAGTATATACATGCCATAATACAACTTAATTTAGCATTATCTCTTCTTTACCGATCTTGCTCTACTGTGCATTATGCTCCCGCAATACTTCATAACCTGCACGCAGTAAACACTACGTGCTGAGCACTAGATATGCTCCGTGGTGACTACAAATCCTAGAATTTCCCAAATAAATCATAATTACATAGATTATGCTACTCTTATACTTATTTCATTAAACATTTTCTTTTACTTCAGTCAACATTAGTTTCATTATTAACTCATATTTTGGTAATTTATTTGTCTTTGATTTTCAATCTTTCAACGTTACTTTAAACTGTTTTCTTAAGTGAATCAATTTCATATTAACTTTTACTTTTACGTTTGTTCTTCACCATAACTTTTACTTTTACTTAACTTTTGTTTTATATTTTTAGTCATAGTGATATACTTATCATTTCATTTAATGGTGTATATTGGTACTTATATCTTTAATGGTACCAAATTATAGACTATTTTATTCCTCAATTTATTGTTCAGGTATCCAATATGTGCTCTAATTACAATTCTTGCTATTTATTCTTTTATTTTACTTTAACCTTTAAACTAATAAACATATTACCATTTAAAGGCTTTTAAACTTTATTACAGAGTGATACAGTTATTTTGGGACACTTTGCATTCAAATCTTTATTTTCTTCTTTCTACATTTATCCATGTTCAAATACTTATTTAAGACTTTAAATCTTTTATTTTTTTCCCAATTGAACAACTATGTGCCTTTTTATCGTTTTATTTATCATTTGACTTTTCTTCCAGAAATACATTACTTAAGCATAAGATTTCATTTAAGGACATTGTCATCACTTTTTGACTTTAAATAGAAAATTAATATTATTTTCCAAACTTGTTACTTTTTAAAATAATAATTAGTACATGAAATACCAACTAATCTAAAATTAATTTTTTCATGTAAAAATACATTTTAAATCATTTTTCTTTATAAAAGCTTAGCTTAATCTTTATTTATCATTTTATTCTTATAAAACATTTCTTTTCTTTTCTTTTTTTTTCTTATTAATCACACTACTAGGGAAACCTTACAGATTTATCTCAACTTTTTATTTTCTTTGAAATGAATCATTTTTCGTTTATAACCTTTTTATATTTAATTCATTTAAGCAATACTGATTTATTTGTTACAATACGCCCCTAGTACAATATAACAGGATTCTAAAAAAGGATACGTGGGACTGGACCTAAAGGTCCCACTAAGAGAGAAGTGATCCCCAATAGACCATTTCTCGAGAAACAATTCACTTTCATTTTCACTGAAAATACTAAAGCTATGAAGATCACAGATCCTTCCCATAACAAAGCAAGTCGCCATGACTTGCACCGCGGTATATGGTATCCCTATGGCTAGCCAATTATATCATAAACAAGAGTATCATTACCTGTTTATCGCTAAGGCCAAAATAATCAATTATATTTGAAATAATTTTTAAATATTTAAAAATCTTTAGTTTCTTTCTTTTATTTCTTGATACAATATATTTTTGTCAATCGTACTTTTTTTGGTGCTTTTGACTATTCAGTAGCTTTTTTCTTTCTTTTCCTTTCTTTCACTTTATCTTTTTAAGTCACTTTTGTGAATTGTTCTTCAATAATTCACTCGGACACTTGAGGCTTTTCAGTCTTTTTATACACTTTATGAATTATAGCATTGTAATTCCCAATTTTCTTTTATTCTTTTTGTGTAATTCTTTATGAATTATTTTCTAATAATTCAATAATTGTCTTTTTATGATTTTTTCCTTTTCTTTTTATGTCCAAAATTTTAATCATTTGGTATGCCAACTTTTATTCAGTTGGTGAATTATTTTATAATAATTCACTCTTTTAATACTTTTTATTGACTAATTTATTTTAATAAATTAGTCAAACATTTATTTTATAACTTTTTAAATAATTATGAATTATATTGATATAATTCATTATTTTATTCTCCGAAAATGTATAATTTGACTTTTTCATTTCTTTTTATACTGAATTAATTTACTTCACATTAGTTTACGATCACGTACTTATTTATTGAATTATTTCTTAAGAATTCAACATTTTTAATTAAACATAATCAATATTTTATTTCAAAAATATTCTAGTAAAGCATATAAATTCCACGAAAATTGGTGTACATATTATTTTACGATTTTCATCATTTTCACTCATTTTATGAATTATTTACCAATAATTCATTATTCTTATTACTTTCATAACTTAATAACTATTCTGAAAAATTCATCGGTTGACTTTTTATTTCTTTTTTTGTTAACTGTGAATTAATTTCATATTAATTCACTTTCTTTTACGTTTTTATGTAATTATTCATTACTACTTCACTATTTTCTTTTATACATATTCACATTTATTTTTCAATAATATTCTAATAATTTCAATAAATTCCAATAAATTCATTTATGCATTATTTATTATTTAGCATCATTTTTCACTAAAATAATCCATTATTTTACAATATTTCATAACTTTCACTATAAACTTATATGTTACATAATCTTTAAAATTCCAAAATAAATTCCAATAATTCAATTAAAATTCATGGACACTGTTTATCATCTTTATGATTAATTTAGGCTTATATATTTTATTTTCATGCAAAAATCTCATATTTTTCCTTTACTATATAATTCGGCCAACACATCAATCCACCCAAAATATTTTCTTTCTTCCTATTTTGCTTTCATTTCATCTCTTCTATAGTTTAATTTCAATTACCCTAACAAAATTTCATCAATTAACAACTTTAACAAATTTTAACCTAGTTACATACAAAGAATTAATTCACAATAAAAAGGAAATCAAAGGATTTTGTAGTTACTTATAATTTTTTCTTGCTTATGGGTGCCCAAAACCTCTTTTTCCCTTGCTCTTCCCCTTGTAAACTTGCCTTTCTCTTTCGCACCATTCATGGCCGGCCAACCAAGCTCTCCTAACCTCAATTTTTTGTCCTCATATGCAAAATTTAATCTCATAATTAGCTTCTACATCTCAAAAACTATGAGAAAATACTAAAAAAATAATTTAAACCAATTAACTTCTCAAACTCAACCTTACCCATTTTTCTTTCTCCATTTGATTTCTTGCCTTTCTTTGCTGAAATTACTTGATTAAGGCCACTAGGGTGACCTAGAGAGATGAAACTTCATCTTGTATGTTGGAATTTATGGAAAATTTGGAGTAATTATGAAGAAAATAAAGGAGAGGAAGAGAGTGCGCCATATTCGGCCACTTAAGAGGGAAAGAAGAAGCTGGAATTTTTTTAAGAATTTCTTAGATTTTCCAAGCTTTTATATCCTCTCACATGGGCTTAAGGGTGGTCCCAATTAATGGGCTTTATCCAATTTTAAATTAAGGCTCATTTTAGGCTAATTAAGGCTCAAATAGAATTCTCTCTCTTAACCACTTTAAATCACTCCAATTTTAATTCCATCATTCTTATCACATCAAAAATAGCTAGTACGCAAATTTTTGGCTCAATCGAGTCCGTTATTGGTCCGATTCAAACTTATTAGTCCAATTCGATAACTGCCGGTATCCCCGAAAAATTCAATTCTCATCACCAAAATATTCAACATAAAAATTCATTTAGGCATGCAAAATCTAACAATTTTTGGAATTCATTTACTATTTTTAATTTTTTATGCAAAATCAAATCTCCTTTCCTACCAGGAAAATTGACTCGCTACATTTTTTGTATTTTTGACCTTTGGAGGCCTATATGATCTTAATTTCACTTCAAATTTCAATCCCCGGCTCACAATGACCATTACTTTCCAACGGTCCAATAAAATATTTTTGACTTTCGGATGTCCTTTCTGGCCCGAAAAATACTATTTACTGTTAGAAAGTACTGTTTACAGCTGACCCGATGTTGAGACCATTACAGGCTGCCACGTGGTGCCACATGTCAAATTTGGGTTGGTTCACATGTTGCCACGTGGCACCCTATGGACCCTACTCTGCCACGTCATCTGACACGTGGCACCTCACTGTATCAACACATGTCATCCCCCTACTGGGCCACGTGGTTGGGTGTCATCACAATCAGCGCGCGTGGCACAACGTGTGCTGAACACAAGCCCACTGGCACTCGCCCAGTACACCGGTGGCGCGTGCAAGCCACACGCTGCCTTTTCGGTGGTTTTAGGCCATCAAATTTTTTCTAGGTGGGGGTTTTTAGGGTCTCTGATTTCAATGGTATAGTCAAAAATAAAAATTTTCCACTAGAAATATTTATTATGGACTTTTAATAGATAAATTAATTCCGGTGTCCAGAAAAATACATAAAAAAAATTCTATACCATAAAAAATACACAAACAAAACAGATCTGAAGATGTTTAAAAAAACATATTAACATATCTGAATTTTTACGAAAAAACAGATCTACATGTAAAAAACATACCAAAACGCAAAAAATAATGGCTCTGATACCAATGTTAGAAAATAAGCCTTGAAATTATCACGAAATGTTATCATAAATACCTCTCGTAGCGCTGAATCACATTCGTCGAGATTGTCTCCCTTTTTGCGTCACCGATATCATTTTCACCCAAGCCTCGCTACGCCTCGGGATGAAAACTTGATTTTCACGAACTAAAAATCCCAAAGAGTAGAGAGAAAAATACGAAAGTATTTCGGCAGAGTTTCGGTATAGAATTCTATTCTTGCCCTTCAAGAATATGATTCATAGCCCTATTTATAGGGATCTCAATTAAGGAAATTAAATCTTCCTTAAAAAGTGAGAATTAAATTTGACAGTTACAATATTTAATATAGAAAATAATATTAATAATTAATATGTCAATTACCTAATTTAAATTAGGTAACTGCCCATATTAATTACCTCCTAATTAAGACAATTTTCTAATTAAAAAGAATCCAAATAAGGAACTAATTTCATATTAATATTATTTCATATCTCGATATTATCACATAAATATCGGGGCTAATTTCTTATCTCGTGAGTGATGGGCGTAACCCTAACTCTTTCAGGATAGAATGCATGTTAATGGTGTTATGTTTTTGGATCTGAAAATATAAATTTAAAGAGTCCAAAACTTAATTGATTATATTATTTTGTTATTTATTAAACTTCAAGATTGAGGGTTAGTCTTTTAAGCCAACAAATTCGACTTTATTTCATGTTTTATTTCTTCATAGATTAAAAAAAAAACAAAACAAAAGAAAGAAAGAAGTTAGTGACAAAGAAAACACTATAAATTTTGTAATAATGAATAGGTAGATCACCCTAACAATAAAATAATTAGTGGTCTTTATATATATATATATATATATATACCGGTCTATAAGCAAAAAAAATTAAGCAGTCCGTTAATATCAGCTTTTTAAAATTACTAACCATTAATCAAGTCGTTACATTTGGTTAACCAGTCTATCGATTCTGGTTTTTCAGTTTGGTTAGCCAATATTTTTTGGTTAACCATTAAAATTTATAACATAAAACTCTAAAAAAGAAGAAAAAGGCAAAATTCAATTTTAAATATGCAAAATAATTTAATATAAAAATTACGAAATAAGCATAATTTACTATCCAAAATTCATGTTCTATAAATTAATAGCTAATATTATAAAATAGATTTGATATTTGTTGAAAATTAATATGGTTGATTCTAAGTCAAATAAAATTTCAAATAATATTAAATATTATAACATAAACTCTAAAATATAAGAAAATAAAATTACATGCTATTAAATAAAATATTAATACCAATATATGATAAAAAAATAAAATATAGAAAATTTAATCGGATACTATATATAAATATTACTATATAACTACAGAAAATGATATAATATAATTTTAGTTTAAAATATTATATAAATTTTATAGAAAATATAAAAAATTAAGGTATAAAAATTTATTTTAAAGTATTATTTTATATAAATTTTAGAGAAAAAAAAATTGAAGATATATATAACCGTGGACTAACAGTTAATCGGTACTTAAAAATTTAAACCGTAACCATTAACAAAAAAATATAAAAATTAAAATCGTAATCGAGTCCATTAGATCGGTTAACCGTAAAATAAATTCAGTTTCGGACTGATTTTCCAATTAATCATATTTTCGATTTTTTTCTCACCCCCGATATATATATATAGAGAGAGTAGAGACAGACTCAAAATAAAGGGAGTAGGAGAGGCCAAATAGTATATATAAAGGGTCTAAAATTTGGGAGAATTTATATGGACAAAATACAAATTGCCTTTCCTCTTTTTTCTTCTTCTTTTTTATTTTTTAGGGATCGAAGACTACTTCTGAAGAGATGATTTTGAAAAAAAAAACAAAAAGTTGGGGGCCAAGGTCCGTCACGGTATATAATACATTATTATTATTACGTGATCATTTCAATCGGTTAATGTTGCTATGATCACCCATTTAGGACCATGCAAATTAAAAACTATTTCAATTTATCCATTATCTTAAGGATGCACAAAATTATTGAAAGCAGTCAATTTTATATAAAATTTAACACTTGAAATAATAAATACTTCACGTGGACAAAAAAAGAGTTCTTTTGTTGAAAAAAAAGTTAGATATTTTAGTCTAATAATAAAATAATTGAAGGTTAGTTTAATCTTAAACATTTAATCACACTTTATATTTTTATGTATACAGATAGTGAAAGTTTAAGCTTTTATTTATGCATTTAATTGGCTAAAACAAACTGATATACCATTTACCGAATCGAACTCAATTTTAAATTTGCATGAAATTATTGATAACTGAACTCCCACGAGCAGCCTAATTATCAGGTTATTCGATTTACCCTGGTTCCAAATTGGTGTCTCGGTGAAGTCGTTTTAAGAAAATTTGGATAACGACTCTTAATTACTTAAAAATGATAAAAATCTTATTTTGGAAACTTAGCGTAGCTTTCTATTCAAGCTATGTCTTCCTAAGTAAAAATCCTATTGAAATTAGGAATCTTTCTTAGTTAAGAAACTGAATCCTAACTAAGAATTCATTTCCCTATAAATAGGCAGGATATCAGGTATTTTTTGCTCTCTTGGTAAATTTACTCTAAAAATACGTTCTTTAAAATTTTTCACTGATTTGACCATTGAAACTTCCCCTCATCAGAAACCCCATTGGAGTTCTCTATTTTCAAGTACCTAAGTAGCCATGAAGAAGATTGCTATTCAAGTTAGACCCAGGTAACAGTCCAAAAAATAAAACTATTATCATTTGCTGCGGTGAGTATGGAATTCATCCCCCAAACACTATAAATCCTTAAGATCAAAACACTTTAGACACACAAACTGGAAATAATCGAAACACTACACCATCGCCTCCACACTTAACAATTTTTCCATCCTTGGAACTTATTCCCCCAAGTGCCTCCACCAATCTCCTCATCACCAACCTACCTCCTAAAACCTCTACAAACCTCATACCTGGCCTTACCTCACAACTTGCCCAAGCTCTTTTGCTAAAATAGTTCAATTTGGCAGCGCAGACACCGCCCTAACTATTGCCTCAGACTACCACCACAGCAAACAACACACCAAACACTAAAACCCAAAACCTTATGCCCCCACCATTGGCATTGTGTTTCTGTAGGTAATTTCCCTACGAAATTTTATTTTTATAGGAAAATTACCTACAGAAAAATGATTCCTTCCATAATTTTCGCATGTGTAATTTTAGCTGCAAAACTTTGGCTTCAATTTTACGATGAATTTTTTTATTCCGTCGGTAATGTTTGGCCATAAAATTTCCCTCCATGTTTTACGATGGAAATGTTATTCTATCACAATAAACATTTTTCCCTACCATTTTTCCTATGCAATGAATTTTTTGTTGGTAATTACCTACAAAATTTTTTACGTAGGTAATTTTTCATCAGTATTTGAGATTTTCTAATTGTGAAAGATAGTTACCTATTGTCAAACATTAATCTATTATTCAACTCAACAATCAATTTTGTAGAGTACACATTCCTGGATGCATTAGCTGGCTACCATCAAATCCCCATCAATTCAGAAGATGAAGAAAAAATAGCATTCATCACTCACAGAGGAACCTACTGCTACAAAATAATGTCGTTCGATCTCAAGAATGTGTGTGCAACTTATCAAAGGTTAATATGATTGTCAAGAGCAAAACCTCAGTAGATCAACCAAAAGACCTTGAAGAAACATTCTCTACTCTCAAAAAGTTTGGCCTCAAATTCAATCTGAAAAAGTGTGCTTTTAGAGTTTGGTGTGGTACATTCTTGGGTTTTGTAATCTCCAAGAGGGGAATAAAGGCTAATTAGATCAAAATCGAGGCCATACTAAAGATGGAACCACTAAAGTTAATTAGAGAAGTATAGATGTTGAATGGAAAAATCATAGCTCTTGGAAGGTTTATTTCTTGTTTGGCCAAATGATGCCTCCCATTTTACAAAGCATTAAAAAATTTGAAGAACTTTGAATGGACTTCAGAGTGTCAAGCAGCCTTTGCATTCCTTAAACAATTCCTCAACTTTCCACCCTTACTTAGCCGATCATAGTGGGGCAACACGTTGTTTATGTACTTGTAAGTGTCCAAAAGGGCCATTGGCTCAATTTTTTGTCAAAGAAGAGGGCACTTAGCAATTTTTGATCTATTACATTGGCAAAGTTCTCCGAGGAGCCAAACTAAGATATCTAATTTTTAAACAGCTAGCTCTAGCCTTAGTCACTTCAGCTATAAAATTGCACCCCTATTTTCAAGCACATCCGATAGTCGTTTGGACTAACACTTGTCTCAAGAAAGTAATGTAGAGGCCAGAAGCATCTTAGTGGGCAATTCACTTAGGCAAGTTTGATGTTCGATATGAACCTTGATCAGTAATGAAGGATCAAGTTTTAGCTGATTTTGTAGCCGAGCTATATGCTCCTCCTATATAGCCAAGTAAGGTGTCTTGGAACTTATATGTTAATGGAGCATTGCCCTCAGAAGGAGCTGGAGTTAGAGTTATTTTGACCAGTGTTAGCAGAATTTTTATTTGGGGAATGGCTTAAATAATTTTTCTAGCATCCAACAACATTGCATAGTACGAGACACTATGTTTTGAATTGCAGCTCGCCCTTAAGGTGAAATCGGACTCTTTACTTATTCATTCTAACTCTTAATTAGTTGTTAGCCAACTGCTCAAAAAGTTTGAATCTAAGGAGCAAATGATGGTGAAGTATTGAGATCTTGTATCCACTTTACTATCTCAACTTAAAAAAAAAGGTGGGAGTTCATGAAACATGGAGCAAATACCTCAAGAAGAAAACAAAGGAGCTAATTCTTTAGCCAAACAGGCATCTATATGCAGTAGTATACAAACAGTAGATATAATGTGGGTTGTCATTGCTTAGCCATCTTATAAGACTTATTTAGTTTAACTTAACAAGCAGATGGATGGATAACAGTTGCTGATCTATCAATTCTTAGACACAAGTGCTCTTCTAAAAGATCAAACCAAGGCTAGAAAGATTGTTCAATGATCTAGACTTTATGTTATTTTGGATGGAAAGTTGTATAGGCGATCTTATTCACATCTCTGGTCATTATGCTTAAGTTTAAAAGAAGGTAATTATGCCCTTAAAGAAATTCATGAAGGTATTTGAGGTGCACACAAAGCTGCTCAAACAATAGCTCAAAAAACCCTATTGTAAAGTATTACTGGCCGAAGATGGAAGCCGATACAAAAGGGTTGGTGCAAAAATGTGACAAATGCCAAAGGTCGAAAACATTAATCATCAAGGGCCAGTTTGACAAACCCCAATAAAAAGTCTATGGCCTTTTTCACAATAGGGGATTGACATATTAGGGCCTTTTCCATTGGCCACTAGACAAAGAAATTTCTTGGGTGTTGTAGTAGATCATTTCAAAAAGTGGGTAGAAGCCAAGCTCTTGGCAACCATTACCCCAACAAACATAATCAAGTTCATTCAAAAATCCATTATAACCAGGTTTGGCATTCTATACACTTTTATTGTTGACAATGGGAAATAGTTTCATTGTCAATCTTATAGGAATTTTTTAAAAAAGCTGTATATTTAGCTCTAATTCACTTTGGTTTATCACCCATAATCAAACAGCATGGTTGAGGTAAGTGGAAGAGCTAAACAATGTACTTTGGGCATACCAAACATCCCCTCGCTTGGCAATAGGCGCAACACCTTTTTATCTAACTTATGGAGTTGAAGTAGTTATTCCATGTGAGATCAAGATGTTGACATTAGAACCTAGCAGTATGATGAAAAAATGAACAAAGGTCTACTATTACACCACTTAGACGTGCTAGAAGAAAAGAGGGAGTATGCCCAACTCTAAACTGCCGCATACAAAAAGTATATGGCATCATACTATAACTACAAGATAAAGCCCAGGACATTGCATGTAGGCAAACTTGTTCTCAAAAAATCTATTAAAATGCAAACCACAATTGGCATTAATAAACTAAGTCCTAATTAAGTATGTGTTAGAGAGTATGCCCTAGAGCCCATGTAAAAGGGATGTATTTCATATGTACGAACTCATATTCTTAATAAAAGGCATCATACATTTATTAATGCTATGTTTAAATATATGAGTTTGTAAATCTTAAATTAATAAATGAAGTCCTAGATATTATAAACACAGTGCAAAGGCAATCATGAAAGTGTTCATGATGTGAGATGTCTATTGCATATAAATGTGTTAATATCTAAATATCCCTAGTCATAGAATTAATAAGATAGGACATTGTTAATTCGGATAGACTAGCATATGTTATGCTTTTTGAATGGTTCAAGTAGTGGTTCTCATAACTGTGATTATGGAAGATAATCAAAGCTAACATGTGGATGCTTGTTAGAAGAACAAGTTTAGTAGAGACCTGCAAAGAAAATCCTCGCATGGATATTAAATCTATGTCAGTGAGGAATCTCTTCATAGCGGTTGTGCAAGTATCCTTAGACTTGAGATCACCAAAGTTATTTTAAGTAGCAAGTGGTATACTTTGACTCCATAACTGATTACTTCCAACTGGGAGTGAATATAGTTAAGAGGTTGGGTATATCTGACCTACTTGAAGATAGTTGAGTGATTGACAAAGGATTCACCATCCCAGATGAATTAAGGAAAGTTATCTCGCATGATTCTATAATTGCCTTGTTTAGAGAATTTCTGACCAGAGTAATATGCCAAGATGAATAGGGATCCAAGAAGGACATTTTGGGAACAATGATTAAATTAATATAACATACATAATTAGATTTATATGAGTTGACATAACTCCATACTTAGAATCTAATTGAGATAAGAGTGGTGAAAGGAGTAATTGCACGGTAACTATTTCTATGGAAGGGTATAGCCAAACCACTTGACTTTCCTAACATTTGGGTAGTCATGATGCCTAGCTAGAGGCTGCTCATGATTTGTATAATAGTGTATCATAAATATCAATAGGGATTGATAAAATGATTTAAAGAAGTTTAAATCATGTGAGTTTTGAATAAAACTCATAATTACATATTATACTGCCAATATGGATAGGAATCCAATAGGTCACACACATATAGAGTAAAAGATAAAATGGTAAAATGAAAAGGATAATAATATTTGATATTATTATGAGAGAAGATAAATGAATAAGAGAATAATTAATTAAAGAGTTTAATTAATTATGATCAAGTAGAATTATTCGCAGAACTTTTTAGAAATGTTTTGTAAAATGGAACTCATTGAAATATTGTATTTCATAATTAATTATTATTATTATTATTGGACTATAAGTGTTGTAGGGCTGATATAATAATTAATAGATCCATTGGAGAAATTATAGAGGCCCAAAGAATTAATTTTGGTGCAAAAACCCTCCAAAGGAAGGGTTTCACGCCAACTTCAGATAGAAGGCCTTAAAGGCCTAATTCTTGGACCAAAATAAATTAAATATATTTTATAAGTATTATGGAGTCTACATATTTAATTTGGATAGATTTAGAATTCATTTGGGTGATTAAATCCAAGTGTATACATAAAGGGCCTAGTTTATAGGTTTTGTACATACTCCTTTATGAATGGACTTAAATTGGATGTAATTGAGCCCAAATAAATTATTAATAATTTTAGAAGCCCATTTAATATTTATCCAACAATTTTAAAGAGCCCAATCCCATTATAAAATTGGATTTTTAACCTAACTATAAAAATCCATGTGATGGGAATTTTAGGGTTAAGTGAACAATTAAGAGAAAAGAAATTCTCTCTCTCAAAAACCCTAGCCGCCACTCCCTTGCTAGCATCAAGGGGAATTCGGCCAGCCTTGTGGTTCCTCCATTCTTGGTTCATTTATTCATTCTTTAGTGTGGATTACTCATTGGAGGTGTTCAATTCTGAATACTGTGGTTTGCAACAACCCGATGAGAAGGAAAATCAATTGTTCAACAAAAATCAAAGGTGATTTTTCTTATTCTCATTAATATTTATATTGTAAATTCATAGTAATATCATATCTATTGGTTAAAAAATTTTAAATTTTGCTTATGTATGTGATGCATGTAACCGATAATTCCCAACAGTAGGACCATATGAAGTTTATAAAGTTGTGAACTTTGGGGTATATCACCTCAGGGACATGTTCGAAAAGCTCTTATCAAACTCTTAAAACATCTCCAACTTGAAGAAACATCACCAATAACATTTTACTCAGTTCGGTAGTTTTGCCAAGAGTACTTTATTACTTTTAGCTCAGTTTGGTAGTTTTTCCATGAGCATCATTTGTAATTTTTTAGCTCATTTCGGTAGTTTCGCTAGGAGCATTATTTGTCATTGTTAGCTCAATTCGGTAATTTTTCCACGAGCATTTTTTTCTATTGTCTACTTTATTTGACAACATCGCCATAAGCACTTTCAATTACTTAAGCTCAACCTCGGTAGTTTTGCCATGAGCATTTTATGTATTAGAGCTCAGCTTAGTAGCTAAAGCCATGAGCGTGTTCATTTATAATACAAGTAGCTTAGCTCGACAGCTTTAGCTATAAGCAAATTCATAATTGTTTGTTGATTTTCCTTGACCATTTATTAATTTGTTACTCAAATGGAAGCTTAGTTTTTCTTCTTGTTGTCCTTTGATCATATTTACACAAAGAAAAGTTCAGATAAATCATTAGTTTATCTACGTTACTTATGAATTTGTTCGAATAAAGGCAAGATAAAAATAAGCTCTACAAACAAGAGTTATAAAAAAGGAAGAATAAATAAAAACATTCCAATACCATAAAAAGTTTGTTACAAACATGGTCACAAGTAACAACACAAACTTTTAAAAGAAAAAAACCTATCTAATTTCCATCAGGCTCAACCTCCTCCATCTAAGCAAATTTCTTATTGGAAAACTTATTCTTTATGGCTTGGATGAGCTTATTGCCATAAGTGATGCAATTGTCAGTAACTAGGTCTAGGGATTTATCTTCGAGCTCGGCCCACTTCTTCTCTAGCTCAACATAACTCTTTCTCCAGGTTAGCTTTTTTTACCCAACTCTTCTCTAATTCAGCCTTGAAGGCTTGATTCTCATCCTTCTCTTTGGTAAGTAAAGCCTCTGCCTCAACAAGTTCTTTTGTAGTTTACTTGGTCGTCTTATGGTTAGACTCTTTTACCTTTTTATCCTAGGCCTCAGCTTTGGCAGGCTCCTTTTTTGAACTGTTAGTTATTGCTCGACCTCCTTAAGCTTGTTCTTTAGCTCCGCAATGATCTTCTTTTCTTTCTTTAGTAATTCCAAAAACTTGATCATCTTACGGATGACGACATTTGACATAATAGAGCTCTGTGCAAAAGTCATGTTTGTTCACCTCCATGAAAATCGATAATGAGAAAGAGAGGCAAAAGATGTTCAACTATAGAGGAAAAAGATGTTCAACCATATCTTGACTTGATGTCATTGAAAGACTTTGAAGAGATGATCAATCATAAGGTTTAGCAAGGGTGTCACCTTGCCTAGAATACAAGTGATGAGCTAACATAAGCTCATAAATGTAAGGTTCTCTGAGTAATAGGCTCGAGCATCTTGTTGCCAGAATCCTTAAACTTCATCTATCAATTTATTAAGCCTTTCATTCCAATTAGGGGAGGAAAAGATGATCCTTCTTTTAGTGTTCGGATAAGGGTAAGACCGGGCAGAAGAACTAAAGGCCTAATTGGTGGAGAGAGATTAGTTAGCAGAGGTGTCAGTGATGCATCTAATATAGTTATGGCATTTAAAGGACTATTGTTCTGAGGGCTAATGTTGGGAAGGTTTGGGACTGGACTTCCAGAAGCAACAGTAAGAGTGATTCGAGTCTTGCTACCCATGGCAGGAGTTTGTGCTGCACTTGTTAATCTTAAGTTCTCCCAAGCCTTAGCTTTTTTTTCCTTCATTTTCTCACCCAAAGACTGCTTACCTACTCTCTTTATAATTGCAAAACATAAACATAATGAGAAAATATTAGAATTTACTCCTATAAGTACGAAATAAGTTACCTCATTTCTTTTTTTAATCTCTTCATAGATTTAAAGGGTTAAGCTGCTTGTAGATATCTATTTTGTCATGGGTGAGCTCCCTCCACTGTTCCAAGGTCTTTTTTTCTTCTTCACTTATCAGCAAAATGTTGTCATTTCTATTGACAAACTAACCCTAAGAATTTCAGATCAGGAAATCACATTTGCTCTCTATGATGAAGAAGCGATCCTTTTAGTTCTTTAAGGAGTTTGATTTTCCAAAAAAGATGCCATATTCAACTCGATCTTGGATGTAATTGTGATCTTCAGTCTTCACTCTCAACTCGACCACATGGATTGCCCTAAATAATCTAATCATTAGGTCAATACTATGCTCGGTAACCTATATTTGTAGAGCTGATAAGGTAAGCCATGCATTAGGGTGAAGTTGCCCGATGGTGAGGTCATAGTAGTTTAAGAATTACACCTCGAACTGAGTCAGTAAAAGGGTAACCCCGACCTAAAAGTTAGCCTCATAAAGAACTAACTTTTTCTTGCTGTTAAAATTTACGTCAACTTGGAGATGTTCGCTCGAGACTTAGAGAGTATACTGATCAAAGATGCCTAGTTTTGCTTTAAGATCGATAAGGTTGGTAGTTTTAATGGATGACCTAATCATATTTACTCATGGGTTGGCTCGTGGAGCTCTCCTTGGCCTAGGTTTGTTTTGTAACGAAGCTCAAAAGGTTGGAATTTCCTGCAACACTTTTTAATGATGCACTAAAAGCAGAGGTGCTCACGGTACTATCATTTAGTAAGCCCTCGCTAATCCTAATCTGGCTCGAATCTTCCTCTCCATTCATTCTGGAAAATAAATAAATAGAAATGGGGCAACATAAAAACAAAATAAAAGATCTAGGTCACTAACCTGCTTAGACTAGAGATGGACCTAGGAAAGTAGAGAAGGAAGCAAGAATGCAAGTGAAGCAATAAAGAAAAATAGAATGAGGTGTGAAGGAGAAATGGGATCACGAAGCCAGAAAGGGTGACAATGCGAAAATAAAGGTAGCTTTTATAAGAAGAGAGGATTAGCGAATAAAAGACACGTGTGCAATCTGGATATGTCCAAAGGTGACAGCTTGATTACATTAATGGCATTGTGCAAAATTTGAGGAGTTATCATTACAACAATTATTGTTGCAACTATTTAAAGGATTCCTTTTTAGCAATTATTATCGCAGAGATTGAAGGGACACCTTAATTTAATCAGTTGCCAGACCTGTTAGTGTCTTAACAGTTGTAACACCTCATCAACATAAATGTCTTTTACCTCAGGGGAGGGGGGGACTTATGATAGCTAAACTGGACAACCGAGCATCCATGAGCAGCCCGGTCATTAGGTTATTCGATTTACCCTAGGTTTGAACTAGTGGAACGGCGAAGTCATTTCAAGAAACACTTAGATAAGGACACTTAATTACCTAAAAAGGATAGAACTATTATTTTGAAAACTTAGTTGAACTTTCTATTCAAGTTATATGTCTTCCTCAATAAGAATCCTATTGACATTAGGAATTCTTCTTAATTAGGAAATCGAATCCTAACTAAGATAGGATTCGTGTCCCTATAAATAGGTAGGATATCATGTATTTTTCGCTCTCTTGGTCAATTTACTCTAAAAATACATTCTTTAAAGCTTTTCACTAACTTGACCGTCGGAGCTTCCCCTCGTTGAAAACCCCATTGAAGTTCTCTATTTGTAGGTACCTGAAAAGATTGCTATTCAAGTCAAACCTAATTAACAGCCTGGAAAACCGAATTGTTATCAATTATAAAAAATATAAAATATTTAATTTTTCTAAATATAAGGCACATGAAAGCAAGATTCCATTTTAATAATTTCAAATCAATGGTTTTTAATGGTCTTAACTTGAGAGACAATGAAAAAAAAATCTAATTATTAGTTAAAATTTTAAAAATTAAAAGCTTGGACCGAATTAAACCTGTCAATCGATTCGAATTGAGCAGATTTGAGTTCAGGTCATATCGAGTTAGTTGTTTTAAGGTTTAATTTTTTCAATTCATCATTTTTAGATTGAGTCACCTCTTTCAGGCAAGATTAGATTAGGTCTCAAGCCACAAATCAGACTAAAAATTAAATTGGTCATGAGTTCAGTTTAGGTCAGGTTAGATTGGGTTTCAAGCATTTTGAGGTGGATTTTCAGAATTTTGGATTTAGATCGGATTTGATCCTAAATCTCTTAGGTCACTAGAGTTTCTTCGAGTTCGGTTTTGAGTTATTTTTCTGGACGAATACAAATCGATTTTGGTAGGTAAGAAATTATCAGATCTAGACTGATTTATGAAAATTATAAATTTATGAAGTAGTTGGGTCGGGCCAAATTTTGTCAGTGCTAATTTTAAATCTTTCATTGATAACAATTAGAGAATGAAAATTTTGATCCGAACATTTTTTTCAAGTCATTAACAAAAATTTTATCCAAAAAATTATCTAAGAGATATAATTTTAATTTTTTATTCCAAATAAGTGTTGGAATTTGAGAATTAATTTGATATGCAAATTTAATTGAAATTGAAATCGAATTTGAATTGAAATTGAAAATGAGATTGAGATTGAGATTGAGATTGAAATTGAAATTGGTCATTCTTCAACTTTGAATTTGAATTGAAATTTAATTGATTTGATTTTGAGAATTATGTTGGAATTGATTCAATTAAAATTAAATTGAATTGAAATTGCAATTGATTTCGAATTGAGATTGAAATTGAAAAACTGATAATTCTTATATATTGAATTGGAATTAGAATTGAATTTATTTGATTTTGAGAATTGAGTTAGAATTGGTTTAATTAAAATTGAAATTGAAATTGAGATTGGCTATTTATCTTCTTTATAGATAGATTTGGGCAAATTACGTGGTAATTTTTTAGTTTATCATAATTTAATTCGTTTCATCTCTAAGAATATTAATTTTTGTTTTCATCACAACCATTTTTGTCATTAAATCTTTATTGAATTAAATAGTTAATAATACTAGGGGTGAGCAATAAAAACAAAAAATATAGTTAATCGCAAAACCGATCCGAAATCGAACCTATTTTTATGGTTAACCGATTTGATGGATTTGGTTACGGTTTTTAATTTTTTAATTTTCACTTTTTTGTTACAGTTTAGATTTTTAAGTACCGATTAACCATTAATCTACGATATATATATATATATATATATATATATATATATATATATATATATATATATATATATATATATATATATATATATATAAAGTTGAGCATGGATCGGTTAACTAGTCCATGAGCAAAAAAAATTAACTAGTCCATTAATATCAATTTTTTAAAATCACTAATCATTAATCAGTCCATTACATTCAGCTAACCAATCCATTGATTTTGATTTTTCGGTTTGTTTAACCAATATTTTTCAATTAACCATTAAAATTTATAACATAAAATTATATAAAAAAATTAGATAAAGTTCAATTCAATTTCAAATATGCAAAGTTATTTAATATAAAAATTACGAAACAAATATAATTTATTAGGCAAAATTTATGTTCTATAAATTAATAGTTAATATTATAAAATAAATTTGATATTTGTTGGAAATTAATATGCTTGATTTTAAGTCAAAAAATTTTTGGATAATGTTAAATATTATAACATAAACTCTAAAATATAAGAAAATATAATTAAATGCTATTAAAAAATATGAACACCAATATATGATAAAAAATATATATATAAAAGTTAATCGGATACTATATATAAATATTATTATATAATTAAAGAAAATGATATGATATAAATTTAGTTTAAAGTATTATATAATTTTATAGAAAAATATAAAAAAATTAAGGTACAAAAATAAAAATATAATTTAAATATATTTCAAGTATTATTTTATGCAAATTTTAGAGAGAAATAGAAACCTGTTGACTAACGGTAAACCGGTACTTAAAAACCTAAACCACAACCATTAACAAAAAATGTAAAAAATTAAAAACTGTAACCGAGTCCATCGGATCGATTAAATTTTATATATATTGATTTTTTTTTATCATATATTGGTATTCATATTTTAGTTAATAGCATTTAATTACATTTTATTATATTTTAGAGTTTATGTTATAACATTTAATATTATCCAAAATTTTATTTGATTTATAATCAAGCATATTAATTTTTAATAAATATCAAATTTATTTTATAATATTAACTATTAATTTATAGAATATCAATTTTTGCTAGTGAATTATGTTTATTTTGTAATTTTTATTTTGAATTACTTTGCATATTTGAAATTTAATTAAACTTTATCTATTTTTTATATAATTTAATGTTATAAATTTTAATGGTTAACCGAAAAATATTGATTAAACAAACCGAAAAATTAAAATCGATGGATTGATTAACTGAATATAACGGACTGATTAGTGGTCAGTGGTTTTAAAAAATAGATATTAATGGACTGATTAATTATTTTATTTATGGACCAGTTAACCGGTTCATGTTTACCCCTAAATAATACACACTAAAAAAAGGATGAAAAGAATAATATTGAGTTTTTTTTAAATGAATTCTGGAAAAGAGTTCTTTGTTAAAAGTTGCATTTTAATTTGATTAAAAAGTTAATTTTAAAACAAATCAATGATTTTGAGTTTCTAAAAGAATATTTTAGCAGTAGATATTCTCAATATATTGAATAATTTTAAATTTGAGTTTTCACTTTTCTTCCCTTCTATTAAAAACCAATGTTTTCGAAATTTTGGTTGGATCTACTGTATTTGCATATTCAAAGTCAATTTTTATATGCAAAATAGAAAAAAAATAAATATTTAATTGCTATCAAATTCAAAATATATGTAATTGTAATTTATTTAAATGTATCTCTAATAGGATATTTTAACTGTAAAATTAGTCTTAATGTATTGAATTTTGTTAAATTTGAATTATTGATTTATATATTTTTACATATTATATATTATTATTAAAAATATTATAAGAATTATAAAATTCAGAAATTGAAGGGTAATAAGGTAGAAGTCTTTAGTATACTAATAGTTAATTGCAAAACCGATTCAAAATCGAATTGATTTTTTCGGTTAATTGATCCAATAGACTCGATTATAATTTTTAATTTTTATATTTTCGATTTTTTTTTACAATTTCTATTTTTAAATATCGATTAATCGTTAGTCTATAGTTAACCAGTTCTCTCTCGCACACAGTGTCACACACACACACACACACACACACACACACACACATATATATATATATATATATATATATATATATATATATATATATATATATATATATATATATATATATATATATATATATATATATATATATATATATATATATATATATATTACCTTAATTTTTTTCTATTTTTCTCTAAAATTTATGTAAAATAATTTTAAACATATTTAAATTATATTTTTATTTTTATACCTTAATTTTTTATATTTTCCTATAAAAGTTATATAATATTTTAAGGTAAATTTATATTATGTTACTCTCTTTAATTATATAGCAATATTTATATATAGTAACCAATTAACTTTTATATACGTTATTATTTTTTTATCATATATTTGTATTCATATTTTACTTAATAGCATTATTTGCATTTTATATTTTGGAGTTTATGTTATAAAATTTAATATTATAAAAAATTTTATGTGATTTATAATTAAGTATATTAATTTTCAATAAATATCAAATCTATTTTATAATATGAACTATTAATTTATAGAACATAAATTTTGGCTAGTAAATTATATTTATTTTGTAATTTTTATTTTCAATTACTTTGCACACTTGAAATTGAATTGAATTTTATCTAATTTTTTTATAATTTTATGTTATAAATTTTAACGGTTAATCGAAAAATATCGGTTAATCAAATCAAAATCGGTAGACTGTTTAACCGAATGTCACGGATTGATTAATTGTTAGTGATTTAAAAAACCGATATTAATGCACTGATTAATTTTTTTTTGCTCTCACCCCTACTTCTATCTTATATTAGCAACTAGTCGTAGGGCCGGTTGTGAGAGATATTGTGACACCCTACGTTCACTCATAAATTCCTACACTTTGTGTAACACCCCAATTTTTCATCTATCATGCATATTAAGTTACAAAACACGAAAAATTATCCTAGATTAAATTTTGGGAAAATCGGAGTTAAATAGGGTGAGAAAACTCGATAGCAAGTATAAAGAGGTAATTGTATCGAGACTGAAAAACCCGAGACAGGGGACTCGACGGACAGTGTGACCTGAGACTAAGAAATGAAAGTACAGGTTGAGCGAAGTCTAATGGTATAATTTGAGGAGAAACTGAGGTTAAATAGGTCTTTAAACGGACAAATAAAGAAAAATTTCACGGGTCTACTTAGGGTTGACCAAAACTTCGACTGAGTGGTTAAGGGACCTAAAGATCTCTGGTTGTTCCCATATTTCATACAAATCATATGAATAGTGGAAAGATACCCCAGCAATTGAAAAATAATAATTCTGATAATTCTGGAATTTTGGTTTTTGGATCGGCTATGCAGGCTATCAGGGTCATTGAAACGATGTCAGAATAAGTAAAAATTTTAACCACATGTTCTTGAATATGTAGGGACACTCGATACAAAATTTCATGGCAATCTAATATTGGAAATAAAAATTCATATTTCAGGATACAAAATCGAGATCAGGTCAATTAGAGGGTCAAATCTGATAATTTGACCATAAGAAGATACATGGGTCATTAATATGAAGCCATGATCAAGTGTGAGTGAGTCTTGATCAGTAGGATGAGCCTAACTTGGTGTATGGGTAACAGGTACCAAAAATTAGGGCCCTTGGATTTAATAGTTAATGAGTGAATCTTGGCCATCCATTTTACATATAAATAGGCCATCAGATAGGGGTTAAATAAATTTTAAACTCCCCATAAAATATGTACATTTCCCCCCTTTTCTTCTTTAAACTCTGAACCCCCCATTTTTGCCCTATCCTTTATTTTTTCTTCATCTCCAACTTTCTCTTTCTAAACCACAAGTCTTAATTGCAACCTAAAGCCCAGAAATTCATCCTCTTTAACTTGGAAAAATATTTTTATCAAAAGGAAGCCAAGAAATTAGGGATTTAAGGTAAGAACCCTAAGGTAAAATTTTGTGATTTCTTGAGTTTTAGGTGGAATTTGAAGGAAAAATTTCATAGACATGTAGAATTGGCTAGAGAATTATAGTGATGATTTTAAATTACTAGAAAACATGCATTAATGTTGTGTTTTTCTCACTTTCAAATTTGGCCCAAAGAAGAAAACAAAGAGGAAGGAAGGAATCAAAGAGGAAAAGGAAAGGAAAAGGAAGATTAGGTGGAAATCAGCCTAATTGGGATTAGTGGATACAATCTACCTTTAATTTCACTTATTTTAGTGGATTTTTCATGAAATTTGTATTATGTAACTATACAAGGTTGGGCAAATTGATGAAATAAATTGACATAGCCTAATATAATGTTGAAATAGACTAATATAAACTCAAATTAGTGAACAAAACCAAGTGAAAATGGTGGAACCAAATGAGGCCGAATTATGTAACCTAATTCATTAAAATGATAATTGTTGTTTAATGAAGTGTTAAATCATAATTGAGCTATTTAAGGCATGGGAAAAATAATGGAATTTATTAAAATGCAAAATAAATTTTGTACCTAGTTATGTACATGTATACATAATGGTGGAAGTTTGTGAATCATAAGAAATTTAAGGTAAACTAAGTCTATTACACCATAATGATGCTTGAAAGACATATAGAAATGTGTATGGCATAAAAAGGAAGGATAAAACAACGTGTAAGTGTGAGGCCCTTAAGTGGCCGAATGGTATACATGTGTATAATGCCATGTTTTAATTATATTTTTGTATTAATATATGTATAATTGTGAAATGTATAAGTAATGAGCTTGAATGAATGAAAATGAAATTATGACAATGTTAACATAATGTGTTTAGTATGCAAAATAGTGTAAAAAAATAATATGAATTAAGAAAATGCAATAATTTATTATGCCCTTAGTGCTTAGTGGGTAACCCAGGACCCTAAGATAGTATGACTAGCCATAGCGATACTTACCCCACGGTATTTTGTATATTGTACTGTTGCCTTACTGTCACTCTACTGTTACTGTACTGAAAAAGTGAAATTGCACTGTTAGCCGGCTCATTATATTGATGTACTGGGGAGTAGCATCATACCTTAGTGGTATGGTTGCCCCCACCCATTGGATTTGCTCATCCGCTTATCCAGTTCATGATTTTTCTACTGTCTACAACTAGAGTCAAAATGATAATTTTATATGAATCTGTGAAAAATGGGTATTTACAGCCTTTAAAATATTAAACATTTGAATGAGAATGAAATAAGGAGAAAAATGAGGTATATATGTTTAATAGGGGTAAAAACATAATTACGTGATTAATTGAGGACAGAATGGTTAAACTCTAGTAAAAATGTGGTTAAAATGGTCAAGACGGATAATTTGACTAAAAAGGGCAAAATAGTAATTAAGAAAAGTTACAGAAACTAAACGGTAATTTTTCATCTAAGGAAAAATTTTAAGAACCAAAATGTAATTTGTGTAATTAAAGCAAATAAAAATCAAAAGGAGTCGACCGGATCAAAATCGGAGTTAAATCAGTTAAATTGGAGAAAAGTCAACGAGAAAGTCAAAATTGGGTCCAAATTGAAAAAGTCAAACTTCAGGGGTATAATTGAAAATTTTCACTTAAAATGGTGGAATTAGATACAAAAGAAAATTTTTGAGCCAATTAGGAGAAAATTTTAATATAAGGAGAATAAATTTGAAATTTGTGAAATCTGAAAATTTCATTAAATTATTAATGAATTTATTGATTTAAATACTTAAAATATAGTAGGTGAAATTTTATGTAAATGTATCCACCACTAAGTGACTATATTGCTTAGTGTGTAGTTTACTATGACTGCGCGCAGGGACGGGTGTAGCCAGCCAACATCAAAGATCAACAGTGGCATATACAGAGTAGAGGAACTTTTGTGATATTTTGGGTTGTAAAAATTTTGCAAGATTTTCAAAGTATCTTATGAAGTTATTTGTAATAGCTTATGACTTTAGTAAAATTTATGGTTGGTGTGCTTGAAGAAATGCCTTTAGTTGATTGCGTGATGAATTATATTGAAGTGCTGCGTTGATTGATTGAAGTTTGGAAGTTGGAGGAATGATTTTTGGGAGTGTAACTTGAATATTACAGGTTTGGGCAGTATGAATATTAAGCCGTCATGCTACCAGATTTTCTCAAATTTAAATAATAAATTAACAGTAGTAGAAACTTTAATAAAATAATACGGACTTGGAATTGTATAGAGGGCGTTACACTGTGAACTATCATTAATGCTATCGCATGATTATTTAAGTTAATTATCTTTTAATGTTGTTGGCTAATGGATTAACTTAACATTCAATTCTTAAATCTGTTTTAGCGTTATAAGGTTACTGTTCATTTGGTAAAAATTTTAGCAATATAATGACTTATAAATTATACCACCAAAACTTGCGAATTAGCAAAATAACACTCGCAAAAGATAATATCCACCTCCAATACTCCAACATCAATCACAACACTTTTAATGTCTATCACAATCCATCATCAAACATTCATTCCATAAAGTTCATATTCAATAACCGTATTAGCATACATATCCTATGTCCACTAGAATTTAATATCCATAGCACATTAAATATCCATTACTAATAAGCTAACACATAATACACATGAATTAATACATCCAAAAAGGGTCCACATGTACATGTTATTCATCCTTCGCTCACTTGATCTTCAAATACCTATCCCTATGCGGAATCAAACAAATAACACGCTAAGCAATGATATTGCCTATTGGTGGATACAACTATATAAAACACTACAAGAAAATCTGAAAATAGCAACGGAAAAATAGCAACGAAAATTATTCCGTTTCTATTTAGCAAAGGAAAATAATTTATGTTGCTAAAATTGGTTAAATTTTGTGAAAATTATCTTCCGTTGCTAAAAGTGGAGGGAATTTTTGGCGCCAAAATTCAGCATCAAAAATTAGCAACGGAATTACTATTCCGTTGCTAATTAAGGCGCCAATAGATGGCGGAAAAAAATTGGAACGAAAAATAGCAACGGAATATTTTTTTTCGTTGCTAATTTAGCAACGAAATTAAATTTTCGTTGCTATTTTAGCAACGGAACATAATTCGGTTGCTAAATAGCAACAAAATTTTTTTCGGTTGCTAAAATAGTAACTGAAATATATTTTCGTTGTTAAATAGCAACCGAAATATATTTCTATTGCTAAATAGCAATCGAATTAATTTTCGGTTGCTAAAATAGCAACAAAATTTTTTTCAGTTGCTAAAATAGCAACGGAATTCATTTTCGTTGCTAAATTTTGTATATGAATACATATGGATATGTATATATATGTATATACACACATATACATACATATGCATATGTATATGTATACATACATATGTATATGTATGTATGTATATATATGTGCATATATACACATACATATGCATATACAAATATACATACATACATGCGTCATCCATGTATGTATCTATATACATACTTATACATATAAATATGTATTTATGTATATACATATATATACATATATACATATGTACATACATATACATACATATTCATATACATATATCTGTATGTGCTTGTATGCGCATACATACATACATATGGATATGTATGTACATACATATGTATACATATGGATATGTATATATATGTATGTACATATATATACATACATGTATATATGTATGTATGCATAAATACATGTATATGTATGTGCATATATACACATACATGTACATATGTATGTATGCATAAATACATGTGTATGTATGTGCATATATTAAAATGTGATATAACATTAGTGAATATTATCTTTAAGTTTTTTTATTAAAATGTGTTAAATTCTTCTCTTCTAATTATTAAAATGTGATATAACATTAGTGAATATTATCTTTAAGTTTTTGATTTTATAATTTAAACTAAAATACATTTTATTAATAAATAAGGAATTAAAGTAAATAAATGTATATAATAAAAAGAAAAGAAGAGAACATATATAGATATTTTGGGGGGAAAGTTTTCTTGAAGTCCCATGAAATGTCTAATATCAAAAAAAAAAAGAGAAGAGAAGAGTGGATCGGGAAAAGAAGTAGGGGAGATCGGAGGAAGGAGCGCCGATTAACGATGCAGGCTACCGGCCCACCGCCGTTTGCTCCAGTTGCTGGCCACTAGCGAAACACCAGTCCGTCTGCTAACGTCATCACAGTGTCCCCTTTACGTTTGCCGTTCTTCTCTCCATTAGCCTTAGCTTCTTCCCTTATCTTCGGCGAAGTGAGGCGGCTGACGGAGACACAAATAAGGCCGGTGAGTTCCCCTCAGCGAGGAGTTCCTTTTTGCCATCCTCCTCTCCCTTCCCATCGCCGGTAATGTAGAGATCGGAGAAAGAAAGTCTCCGTCGGTTTTTGTTAGATCCTGGACATGAACAGAGTCCTTTGAGCGCGTGACCACCGCCGGTGGACTCCCCTTAACATCATCCAACTCATGGTGGTTTTGGTCTTGCATCGGTGAGGCTCCGATCACTGGTCCGATGAAGTTTCGACGCTTGTCCGGTGAGCACAATAATGGACAGAATTCATGGAGTTTCTACTAAAGATAAGTAATCATCCTTAATTTGAAGGAAAACTAAGGAGTAGTTCCATATTTGAAAAGAAGTCAGAAATAAAATTAAAATTAGTGTTTTTAATGGTTGCGGGGCTTTCTTAGGAAGTGTAAGTGACTTCTCTGTTCAATTTAAATGTAATTTTGCTGATCATATGGTGTGGAACTACAGGAATACATATTGACAGTACTGGCAAGCAAGACTGTTGTTTTTGTAACCCATCAAGTTGATTTTTTACCGACTGCTGATTTAATACTGGTATGAGATTGCTTTTTGCAGTTTACATTTGTGTATTGCTTGTTCAATGGGAAGCCAATCTTTTGGGGGCTGTATGTCTTGGAAGAGGTGAATTTGAACCAGTCTATCGGGTATCTTGCTCAATCTAAAATTTCTATTTTGGCTTATTAATCTATTTGTTTATTAATTATTTTTTTTAATTGCAGCACTTCTATCTATTTAAAACAAACTTGTGTGTATTAGTGAAATGTTGTGACTTTAAAGAATAAAAAAGAGAATCTTGCTATAAATTATTATGTTGATGATGATGAATGAGTTTATAGCTTAGACTTCATAATATATGGTCTTATCTCCCTTTACTATAACCAGATAATTTTCTACGCAATGTTTCATGATATAACATTAGATGATTTACATAATGCTAATTACATAACATATGAAGCATATAATGTATTTAAACACATTAAACATTTTTAGTGATTACTGCATGGGGATAATGGCAGCATTATACATTGTAAATGGCTTAATCTAGCAGCTCATTTGCTGCTGGTCAAATGGAAAACTGCTGTAGAATACTTTCTCTTGTAGTAAATATTTTTGGTTAATTTGGCAAATTGCATTTTGGCTATGCAGTATTTTATGTAAAATGATATAGTTTAAAAGTATTAGCTGAAATAGGTACATGTTTTAATTTCCTTGATGCAGGAAATAGTGATATATACCTTGATTGGAACGTTGTAAGTTCTTCAATTGACTATAGATTCTGAATTAAGAAAGTTGTAATAACTAAATGAATATTAAAATTTTTGTGATTTTACTCATTATGCTGAAAAAAAAACAAATCGAGTACCATTGTACACGATACATAAATTATTTAGTGAGAATTTTATTATAGCAGTTAAAAAAAATCCAGTTATATATTACCGGATTACTGAAGTAGAAATCAGTACCGGGTGGATATGGTAGCATCGGTCGCTCAAAAACATAATGGTCATGTGCTGTGCTGTCACATCTGTAGGAGGAATTTAAATTGAAAAAGCACCAAGTTTAGGAATATTAAAGGTTTTCTAGAAGACTATAGTCAATTATATATATATATATATATTGAAATTTTAATGAGGGGAATGGCACATGAATGTAGAGCAGACCACAAAGAGTGTGTTTATTTTGCTTAGACTTCCAATTAATGAATATGATATAATAATTAATTAGACTTTGCTTTTGCACATGGTTACTGCGGTTGCTCCTTAATGAACAAGCTTTTTCAAGATTTTTGTTATAACAATCCATATCCGTAGGACTCGTATGGAATAAATTTATAAATATATCAATAGAAATTGATTAAAGAATGTTGTGATGGTGAAATATTTCAATGCATCTTTTTTGACAATTACTTGCTTCACTTGCTTATCTTATTATTTCTCATTTTATTTGTTTGTACTATCTGTTTATGATGTGCTCTGTACAAACTCTTTCAGGAATATCATGTTAGAACTGGCCGTAGTTCTGTGTCTGTGATGTGCGGTGATGTGCATGGGGGTGACGGCCGGTGCTTACATCTTTACTTTATTTGCCGTATGTTCCTTCTTAGTAAGCTAGTATTGTCATTGTAATTATTTCTTTTTCTATTTGTCTCACCATTTTTACTGATCAAGCTTTTTGCATTACAGATGAAATATAGAGACTGTGTTCTTGGGTTGATACTTTTATCTCCTTTATGCAAAGCACCTTCTTGGACTGAATGGTTTTATAACAAGGTTTCTTTCCTGGATGCTGTTCTTATTTTTGTCGCACGTTGGCAGATTTTTGTATTTGTACTAATGGTATTATTTTTTCTATAGATGATGTCAAATTTGCTGTATTTCTATGGCATGTGTGGATTACTTAAAGAGTTTTTACTTCAGCGATATTTTAGTAAGGTACTCAATTGCTCCATGTCCTACCAATTGTTATATGTTCTTTGCAACAGAGTTACATATTTGATGGATTTTGTGAGCAATGACATAGTAAATTGTAATAGGAAGTTCGTGGCAATGCAGAATTTCTCGAGTCAGATATAGTTCAAGCATGCAGAAAAGTTAGTATACCTTTTTCTTGGTTATTTCATTTTGTTTCTTCAATCTAGTCATTCTCCAATTATGGATTGAAAGGCGACCCTCGTTTGAATCTCTGAACTTTGTTTCTTCAGTTGCTTGATGAGAGGCAGAGCACAAATGTTTTGCGGTTTCTTCAAGCAATGAATAGGTATGATGTTTTTCCAAGTATTACTTGTCTGTGTTTCTTGTCTGTTTGATGATTAGATGTTTAAACTCCTTTTTGGTTTTCCCAAATCTCACAAACTCAAATGGAAATATGAAATGATAAGTGGATTAATATTATAAAAGTAATCCTAATACACCTATTCTTTTTCATATCTTACAATTATAATTTTGATCCACATAATTCATTTGAATTCAAACTTTTTCATTGGATTTTTAATTTTTCAATTAAGCCATGCTTTGATTCAACTATTACAACCTTAATTACAATTGTTGAACCCTTTTGCTTTTGATTCAAAAGTTTGAGATACATGTGATTAGAATGTGATCTGCTATCATTTAAGTATTAATATGAGCCCATTTGTGAAGAAATAAGGCTCATTTTAACTTTTGCTTCTTGTTTCTAATATTGGTGCATTTTTGGAACTTGGAATCAGTTTCTCAGTTGTGTAAAGTTCATATTATAGTGGAACTATTTCAAAATATTTTCATTAAGTTGGTAGTCCAGAAGGAAAAAGAGCATTTGTGCAGTTCCTATACTAGTTTTTAAATATTTGAGTATAGAATTTAGATCTTTGCACCTTACCTTTTAATGCCAAGAATTCTTGTCTGTAAAATGGAGTTATGCCAATTTTGTAGACATAATATGAACATTGTAATCGTTTATTGTGTGCAGTATAACTTAATTTTTGTTATGTGTATATCCATGCGTGGCATTGATATTGAATTGACTGCTTCCTAAATCGCTTTTAATTTAGCTTGAGTTATAGTGGGTGTTCAATCAATATATAGGTACTATCATATGTATATGTGAATGCCAGATTTGTAACTTCAAATCACTATGTACAATATATAAATGTAAATTGGAATTTGCAATTTGCAAAGCATAAATAGTCCCTTTAAACTCTCATCAAAATCAACAATAATTTAGTGACGGAATAGCGACGAAAATTTCGTCGCAATTTTTTTATAATTTTCGCTGAATTTAGCAACCGAAACTTTAATTCGGTTGCTAAATATAGCAACAGAAATTTATTTCGGTTGCTAAATATTGCAACGGAAATTCTAATTCCGTTGGTAAAAATAGCAACCGAAAATAATTTCCGTTGCTAAAAATACCAACCACCAAAGTTGCAACCGAATGTTCCGTTGCTAATTTTTATTAGCAACGAAAATTCAACAAATTCGGTTGCTAATTTCCGTTGCTATTTGCTGATTTTCTCGTAGTGAAATTTTATCTATACAAACTATATTTTATTAAATTATCATTTTGTCTTTATTTTTTAATTTCTACCATTTAACTTAGAATTTATTCCCTTAATGCCTAAAATTACCATTCAGTCCTTCTATTACCTATTTTCTCCTATTTCTTTCACATAATTTTTACTTAAGTGAAAAATTACAGTTTAGTCCCTAAACTTTTCTTTTTACATATCTTGCTTTGTTTTGCTCTAATTTTGGTTCTTTTTGGTTCTTTTAATCTTTATTCTATCTTAACCTCAAAATTTACATTTTGGTCCTTATATTTACCCATGTAGTGATAAATTATGGTTTGGTCCCTAAAATTTTTTCTTAATTACGATTTTACCCTTTTTTGTCTAGTTGATCATTTTAATCCTTTAAACCATACTTTTGATGCCAGTTCACGGTTTTACCCTTGTTTTCTCGTGTAATTATATTTTTCCCTTTTTTAAACTAGTTAGTCACATTTTTCATTATTTTATCACACATTTGGTATCTTTTGATGTCTAAATTCCTGTTTGATCCCTATTTTCTTAAAAAATTACAATTTTGTGCCTAGTGGTGTTCAATAAAAATCCTCAAACCCAATGTGTGGGGTGAGGATTTCAATGATACTAATAGATTGGAGAGGCCACTTGGGGGTGACCTAACTACTCTATAATATACTGAGGGATTACTTGGGGTGATCGACTCCTTAATTGTAAATCTAATGTGTGTTAAGGGATCACTTTGGATGATCACTTGGGGTGATCAACTCTTCTACTATGAATCTAATATGTGCATTAGTGCAAATTAAGTTGTTATTCTACCACAATGGTTGTTTTATGGCTAGCCAGTTTACCCTAAAATCCTAGATTTCCCATTGTATACTAATGACAAATATTTTTGTTCACTTTATCTCATATATTTATAAATTTTCAATGCATTTCACATTATGTCCACATTCTCGTTTACTCATTTGTCATCCATTCACATTCACCATGTATGAATTTATCATAATTGTAAATATTAACATCCAAACTTGATAAGAATACTCCATTTTCAACCATTTGGCCATGTTAGGTTCCTGTCCATTCAGCATGATTTTTCATACATTATCATGTCTCTTATATTTCTATTATCATTTTTAATCTTTTTATAATGACACATACTCAAATTACACTAATAGTCACTTTATGCATAAGTGAACACCATTATGTACATTTGAATTACATTATGTCTGAGTCAAATCTAGAGTTCTAACCAATCATACTAGGTTTATTCATCATTATATTACTCATTCTATGCCAATATTTCATATATTATCAAATTATCACATGGTGTGTCTAGGTTCCCATTTGGCCTCATTATGGTCTACCTTATTTTGATTATTTTCTTCACAAAATCTTGTCATTATATGTTATTTCCTCATTTTATTAACATATATTAAATTATTTCACATATATACCTAAGTTACCATAGTTACATAATGTGAAACTAAAAAAAAATAAAAGGTATGACATGAAATTAAGTGTAAAATTGTATCCACTGACCTCAAACTGGATTGAAATCACCTATTCTTTCTTTTTCTCGTCTTTTTCCCTTTTGTTCTTCTCCTGATTATGTGTTCCTGCTAATTAGGAGAATTTTCTCTCACTAGAAATTCCCAAGCTCCAAGTTTTCTTTTGCTCCAATTTGATTTCTATCATGAAGAGGAGGTCTTTTAGTATATGTAGATGAAATTAGAGCTTGAGATTTGATGGAAATTGGAAGAAGTATGAATCAAAATGGTGGACAATGCAAAAGAGGAAGGTTCAAATTTTATGAAGAAGAAGAGGGAGATTTTAGATTTCTAGGGAGATTTAGAGATATTTCTCTACTTCTCTATTTTTTACTTTAGTGTATAAAATGGATGAGCAATATTTGATAATTTACTATTTGATCTAATGGCTTATTTTTAAGTCACTTGTCATCACCATATTAATTCTTTCACTCTTTCACACCCAACTTCAGATTTCAATTAATTTTGGCCCAATATCTTACGATATTTATGCCTTTGAACAAATTGAAAATGATATTTAAGCCCCTCAATTAATTTAACTTTGTTTTTTACCATTTTTTAGAATATGATGTTCTCCTTTTCAGACTTCTATATTTTTTTTTTCACATGCAAAAACATATGCAGGGAAGTGTGTTTAAAATTTCAAGTCATTCCGATATAATTCCGGTATACTTCCAGCTCCGAATGAAAAATCAGCCAGTTTGAAACTTGAAAATTCAAAGCTGTCAGAAAAATTATTTTTCACTTCTAATACCTTATTTAGGCTATTTATAATGGATCTTTGTAATTGAAATAATTTTAGAAGGTCTATGGAATATTTTAGGATTCGGTTAAACTTATGGTCAACCTAATTTACGGTACTGAACAAATTCTTCACTGTCTGTTTTGAGGCCCTATTTAAGCTCATTTTTCTCTCAAATTATATCATTGGTCTTCATTTAACTCACATTATCTCATCTAATATTTAACAAAAACTTTCCAACAGGTCACCCATCCTAGAATTTCATTAGGCTGCGCACATTTAACATTTAAACATTTTTAAATTTTATTGTATTATTCTAATGCAATCACACCAAATACCATTGCAGTGTTACTGTTTATGGTTTACAATATACTAGTCATGTCAGATGAAATTTTAGGATGTTACAGATATACTCCAAATATGAATATATATATATATATATATATATATTGATTGAAGCCCCCTCCATGCAAATACCCTATTACACATGTATCATGAATACTACTAATCATGCTTATACTTCATATTCATTTAACTATCATCGAGCCATATGGTTTCATATTATTATATTCGTGCTACAAGTCTATTCCTATTTTTCTTTTCATACCTAGTATCATGCATACTAAACTATATGAATACTAACTTCATGTATATCACATGCACATATGTTCTTTCGCAGCTTTACTACTAGTGAGTTACAATATTCCACATAGGTTATATACATATCATAAGATAACTGGCCATTATACAAAACAGATGATAGTTGTAATACAAAACATCCAACATCAAGGTTATAAGTCGATGGCTGGCCCTTCCTGATGCAGAGATCGTCCCTCAACAAAAGTCTTGCTAACTGTACCTATATGGATAAATAACTCGTGCTAAGCTATAAAGCTTAGTGGGGAATAACTAAAGATGGATGACCACTCACATAGGTCATCAAAACATACATATACAATATATAAATACTATAAACAACATGTACCACATATCATGGCCATAATAACATATACTTTTAGGCATAAAGCATATTCTCATGTACATAAACCTTGTACTCAAGAGAGAAACACATATTTCATTTTCATAATTCATATAGATGACCATTTTTCATGTGAACATATTCAAATGAAACATAATCCTTGTGGGTAAACCAATAATGTAATCCACACTATCAATCTTTAGTCAAATAACTTTAACTGTTTAATTTTGATCATTACTATGAATAACGTTTAGCCTGCCTTAGGTTTATCAGTGGATAACGGGAACTATGGATACACATCGGTAACAAAAGAAGGATATTCGAAGATATCGGATCTATAGACCCAAACGGGGCTAAACTGTACTGTGGACCGATCAAGCAGAGCCAAATGGGGTCACCTATCAACCCAAACGGGGCTGATCATGATCCAAATGGGAACATATATACTACGGACCAAATTGGGCTAAACTATGGCAGCTGCAATTTCCCTATAGGCGCCTATCTATCCACATCTAAAACTCTATCGCAGGCAGAACTATATTCGTGTTCAATACACATATTAATACTGTATTCATAGTATACTGTTGCACATATACAGAGTCTTGTAATACTATGAGTTCTCTGGTGCATAATCAGACATATGCACATTTCATATGCCAAGTTATACATCTGGCTATTCAAATCTGTATGACTTTACAATTTGCATCATAACATATAAGCATGACATATAATCATCATATCATATACTTGATCATGCTCTCATTAAGCATTTCACATGTTCGTAGTCATGCCAAAACATCTTCTATCTCATAGGGCAATTACATGCTCATATACTCATATACATAATCATAAATGTACATACCTGTGGGTACATTCGCATATAGTTAACTTAGTCTTATGAGCATGTTACCAATAAATAAATATATATATATATATATATATCTTTATCATCTTTCACATCATGTGCTATACAAAATATCAACATGTTTCCATATAGGCATATACACATGCCAAGGTCGTACTATTATAGTCCCTATTTTATAGCATAGGTACATGTCAAAATGTGTACTATCATGTCATAAGATTACATATGTATATATATATCAATTTGGCATGTGACAATCATGCACAAAACTATTTACATGTATAGTTTAGATATTTCATCACTAGTCTTTATTCATATACACAATTGAATGCATATGTATTCATATAAATCCTTCACTTATAGCCATATTACATGCTCTATCCAATTAACTTTACTATCACATAAACAGATATCTGTCTCAGTTTATTAAAAATCATATTATCAAGTGTAGCAACAATCTGCACATAATAGTAAATTCTATTTCTATGAGAAGTTTAGGATACTAGTTTGAATTCGACCCTAGATTCCATGTACTTAGAGACAGATTTAAGTTTAGGTTTCTTCATATGAAATATAAGTATGGAAGTCTATTTTTAAATGCAAAAAGAATCACTCAATTTGCTGTTCTGTAGCTCAATTTATGAGCAAAACAATTCAGGTGGTTCATTCAATCGTGAAGGGGCGTTCGACTCATGAAGAACTTCACGAATGAAGCAAAAAGGGCAAACCTCACGACTCGTGAAGGAGTTCACGAGTGGAGAAGAAAGGCATAGATACTTCACAACTTATGAAGAGCTTCACGAGTCGAAATAATGTTCATGACTTGTGAAGAGCTTCACGAGTGAACCCAATAATAGAAGAAGATGCACGACTCGTGAAGAGCTTCACGAGTCGGACAAAAGTTCACGACTCGTGATGACATTCACGACTCGGCAAGGACAATCTTTTTCAACCTCACATCGATAAAAACCAGCAAAACGTAACTTTGAATTATGTAAATCATACCCAGTTCCAGCAATCAATTTCACATGCATTATGAACAGCCTAAATTCCCATACCTTGGCTGACAAATCCTATATCTTCAACCTCTAGCAATATCCTTTCCTTTGCACTTCCTTCCTTCCTCTTCTCCTTCACAAAATGAACGACATACAAGTTCCAGCACACTGTTAACATTCTTTTCAGTTAAAATGAAAAGAAGAAGATGAAGAAGATGATGCTGTAGGGCTCATTGATGGTTTAATTACCTTAGTTTAAAACCTTAAACTCTTGATTAACCAACATGCACAATTTCCTCTTCAAGATTACTTAAGGTATCAACTTTGAATCATAAAAGAGAGAGAAAGAAGCATTTCTGTGTTTTTCTTAAAGAATTGCCGATTCCATTCTTTCTTCTCTCTTTTCAAAGTTGGCTTTTTATATTAGCAAGGGATAATTCCCTCTTTAGTCCTTTAACCTTTTGCATGCTACACAATAACCTAGCAAATCTTTGCATGTTAAACTTTAACCTCTCCATTTAATTCCTTTCAAATATTAACCTATCCATTTATTCCCTCTCTCAAATTGACCTTTAAACATTTATTTCTATCCACATTTGACCCTTGAATTTCCAAATCAATACATTTACCCCAAAGTAACACCTTTTTACTTCAATTACACCCTCAATTGATATTAAACCATACTCTTTTATTTTATTTTCATGGAATTAACATAACAACATGTTAATTTACCCCCTTACTTAAACACAAAAATATGTAAATTAAATTAGGGTCATCTGTAACATCCCCAGATAGCCACTCGTGAATATTGTCCGCTTTGGACCGAAGCCCTCACGGTTTTGTTCCTGGGCGAATTACCCAAAACGCATCCACGAGGGTAAGGTATCCATAGCCTTATAAGGACTACTTCGTTCACCTTACCAACCGATGTGGGATATTACAATCCACCCCACCTAAATAGGCCCAGCATCCTCGCTGGCTTGGAGGCCCAGTATTACGCTGGCACACCGATCCAGAACCGGCTCTGATACCATCTTGCATTAACACACAACCCAAGCCAACTCTAGAAGCATCACTTTATATAGCAAACTCCTTTCCTATAACTGGTTGTGTCAAAATTGGAGCCTCTGTCAAAAATTTCTTCAACTGATCAAAACTTGCTTGACACCGGTCAGTCCAGTCAACTTTATACCCTTTCTCAACAGTTTAGTGAGTGGTGCAGCTATAACTGAAAAGCCTTTCACAAAACGACGGTAATAACCTGCTAAGCCCAGAAAACTTCTCACTTCTGTCACATTTCGAGGCGGCTTCCAATTCACTATAGCCTCTATTTTAGCTGGATCCACTCTAATGCCTTCAAAAGATACTACATGACCCAGGAAAGAAATTTCTTTAAGCCAAAAATCACATTTGCTTAGCTTAGCAAACAACTGATTCTCCCTCAAAGTCTGTAAAACAATTCTCAAATGCTCAGCATGTTCTGCTTCATTTCTCGAATACACCAAAATGTCATCTATGAACACAACAACAAATTGATCCAAGTAGGGTCTAAACACCCTATTCATAAGATCCATAAACGCAGTTGGTGCATTTGTTAACCCAAATGGCATCACCAGAAACTCATAATGTCTATATCGGGTTCTAAAGGCTGTTTTGGAAACATCTACATCCTTAACCCGAAGTTGATAATAACCCGGTCATAAATCAATCTTGGAAAACACTCCAGCACCTTTCAACTAATCAAATAAATCTTCAATTCTAGGTAAAGGGTACTTATTTTTCACTGTTACCCTATTTAACTGTCTGTAATCTATACATATCCTCAAAGACCCATCTTTTTTCTTCACAAATAAAACCGGTGCACCCCAAGGTGATGTACTAGGCCTAATGAAGCCTTTGTCAAGCAACTCCTGTAGCTATACCTTTAGTTCCTTCAATTCCAAAAGAGCCATCCTGTATGGTGCTTTCGAAATAGGAGCTGTACCAGGTAGAATATCTATAGACAATTCAACTTCCCTCTCAGGTGGAAGACTAGGCAAGTCTTCAGGGAACACATCAGAAAATTCTTTCACCACTGGAATCTCTTGAAGATTCACATTCTCTTTTCTTGAATCAAGCACAAGTGCTAATAAAGCTTCACATCTTTTTTTTTTCAAAAATCGCATAGCTTTCATAGCTGTTATTACATTAGCTATGGGTTTAGATCAAATGCCCTGTACTATAATTTCTTTACCATCAGTTCCAAAAAGAGTTACAGTTTTAGCTTCACAATTAATCACTGCATGATGTCTAGACAGCCAATCCATACCCAGTATAATATCAAACTCCTGAAATGGCAACTCAATAAGATCAACAAAGAATTCTTTCCCTTGAATTACAATAGGACACTGCTTATGCACTCTATTAACAACAACACTATGACCCAAAGGGTTGGTTACACATATATCATATTCCAGTTCATGTACAATAGACTCATTTCTACCCATATCCCCAGTCAATTTTTTGCAACTATTCCAATGTTGCCTAGAACAATGGGGACACACTGGAGATTGCCCCCCACTCTGTTTCCCTGAAGCTCCCTTTTCTAGCTTAGACACTATAGAAGATTCTTGTCTCCTGTCCCTTTTTGCAGAACTATAGCCAGACTCAGCTGGCAGATTTCCTTGAGCTACTCTAGCTCTCTTTTCTGTGAAAGATCCACCCTTGGACCCACTCCTTCTCTGTTCTTTCTCCCTTTTTGCAATCTCATTCTTTTCAATTCGCAAGGCTGCTATAACCAGTTGAGTGAAGTTAACCACTTGCAAAGATGTAAATCTAATTAACTTTTCTCTGATACGATCATTTAACCCATCTTCAAACTGTCTAAATTTAAAAGCATCAGTTAACATCTCATCAGAAGCATATTAGCACAAGTGATTGAATTCTTTCTCATACTCAACCACAGATATAACTCTCTGCTTCAAATTGAGAAACTGCTTTAACTTCTCTTGCTTGTACGCCTCTGTAACATACTTTTTCTTGAATTCAGCTATGAAAAATTCCCATGTAAGGGGATTTGGTAGTTAGGGTTACTTCAACACCAACTTCCACCAATCACAAGTTGCTCCCTGTAATAAAGACACAGCACAAGATGCCTTAAGACCCATTGGACAGCGGATTTCATAAAAAATTCTCTCTAGCCTTTCCAGCCAAAATTCAGCTTCTTCAGACTATTCCAGATTAGTGCCTAAAAACTCTTCGGCACCATGCTTTCTAATTTCAGATGTTGGAGCTTTAAGTGCAGTCATCCTTTGAAGAATTTGAGCCATATCTTGTGATATTTTTAACAATGCTTCTGTAGGGATGGCTGCAGGAACCTCATTTGGATTGGATGATGAAGATCCCATATTAAAAGGATTGGTTCTAACCGTCCTGTTACTTACAGTCGATTCCTTAAAAGCATCTCTAGAGTTCTCTATTTTCTATCTATAAGAAAACAGGGACTTCTGCATCAGGCCAACAAAACACTATATCATACTATAAAATCCTAGGTTCATTTTTACCCAGAAAAGGCTAAACCAGGCTCTGATACCAAAAATTGAAGCGCCCTCCATGCAAATACCCTATTACACATGTATCATGAATACTACTAATCATGCTTATACTTCATATTCATTTAACTATCATCTAGCCATATGGTTTCATATGATTATATTCGTGCTACAAGTCTATTCCTGTTTTTCTTTTCATACCTAGTATTATGCATACTAAACTATATGAATATTAACTTCATGTATATCACATGCACACATGTTCTTTCGTAGCTTTACTACTAGTGAGTTACAATATTCTACATAGGTTATATACATATCATAAGATAACTGGCCATTATACAAAACAGATGATAGTTGTAATACAAAACATCCTACATCAAGGTTATAAGTCGATGATTGGCCCTTCCTGATGCAAAGATCGTCCCTCAAAAAAAGTCTTGCTAATTGGACCTACACGGATAAATAACCCGTGCTAAGCTATAAAGCTTAGTGGGGAATAACTAAAGATGGATGACCACTCACATAGGTCATCAAAACATACATATACAATATATAAATACTATAAACAACATGTACCACATATCATGGCAATAATAACATATACTTTTAGGCATAAAGCATATTCTCATGTACATAAACCTTGTACCCAAGAGAGAAACACATATTTCATTTTCATAATTCATATAGATGACCATTTTTCATGTGAACATATTCAAATGAAACATAATCCCTGTGGGTAAACCAATAATGTAATCCACACTATCAATCTTTAGTCAAATAACTTTAACTGTTTAATTTTGATCATTACTATGAATAATGTTTAGCCTGCCTTAGCTTTATCAGTGGATAACGGGAACTATGGATACACATCGGTATCAAAAGAAGGATATCCGAAGATATCGGATCTATAGATGCAAACGGGGCCAAACTGTACTGTGGACCGGTTAAGCAGACCCAAACGGGGTTCCCTATCAACCCAAACAGGGCTGATCATGATCCAAACGGGATCATATATACTAAGGACCCAATTGGGCCAAACTATGGCAGCTACAATTTCCCTATAGGTGCCTATCTATCCACATCTAAAACTCTATCGCAGGCAGAACTATATTCGTGTTCGATTCACATATCAATACTGTATTCATAGTATATTGTTGCACATATACAGAGTCTTGTAATACTATGAGTTCTCTGGTGTATAATCAGACATATGCACATTTCATATGCCAAGTTATACATCTGGCTATTCAAATTTGTATGACTTTACAATTTGCATCATAACATATAAGCATGACATATAATCATCATATCATATACTTAATCATGCTCTCATTAAGCATTTCACATGTTCGTAGTCATGCCAAAACATCTTCTATCTCATAGGGCAATTACATGCTCATATACTCATATACATAATCATAAATGTACATACCTGTGGGTACATTCGCATATAGTTAACTTAGTCTTATGAGCATGTTACCAATAAATAAATAAATAAATATATATATATATATATCATCATTCACATCATATACTATACAAAATATCAACATGTTTCCATATAGGCATATACACATGCCAAGGTCGTACTATTATAGTCCCTATTTCATAGCATAGGTACATGTCAAAATGTGTACTATCATGTCATAAGATTACATGTGTATATATATATCAATTTGGCATGTGACAATCATGCACAAAACTATTTACATGTATAGTTTAGATATTTCATCACTAGTCTTTATTCATATACACAATTGAATGCATATGTATTCATATAAATCCTTCATTGATAGCCATATTACATGCTCTATCCAATTAACTTTACTATCACATAAACAAATATCTGTCTCAATTTATTAAAAATCATATTATCAAGTGTAGCAACAATCTGCACATAATTGTAAATTCTGTTTCTATGAGCAGTTTAGGATACTAGTTTGAATTTGACCCTAGATTCCATGTACTTAGAGACAGATTTAAGTTTAGGTTTCTTCATAATGAAATATAAGTATGGAAGTCTATTTTTCAATGCAAAAAGAATCACTCAACTTGCTGTTCTGTAGCTCAATTTATGAGCAAAACAATTTAGGTGGTTCATTCAATCGTGAAGGGGCGTTCGACTCGTGAAGAGCTTCACGAGTGAAGCAAAAAGGGCAAACCTCACGACTCGTGAAGGAGTTAACGAGTGGAGAAGAAAGGCATAGATACTTCATGACTTGTGAAGAGCTTCACGAGTCGGAATAATGTTCCTGACTCGTGAAGAGCTTCACGAGTGAACCTAATAATGGAAGAAGATGCACGACTCGTGAAAAGCTTCACGAGTCGAACAAAAGTTCACAACTCGTGAGGACATTCACGACTCGGCAAGGACAATCTTCTTCAACCTCACATCGATAAAAACCAACAAAACGTAACTTTGAATTCTGTAAATCATACCCAGTTCCAGTAATCAATTTCACATGCATTATGAACAGCCTAAATTCCCATACCTTGTCTGACAAATCCTATATCTTCAACCTCTAGCAATATCCTTTCCTTTGCTCTTCCTTCCTTCCTCTTCTCATTTACAAAATGAATGACATACAAGTTCCAGCACACTGTTAACATTCTTTTCAGTTAAAATGAAAAGAAGAAGATGAAGAAGATGGTGCTGTAGGGCTCATTGATGGTTTAATTACCTTAGTTTAAAACCTTAAACTCTTGATTAACCAACATGCACAATTTCCTCTTCAAGATTACTTAAGGTATCAACTTTGAATCATAAAAGAGAGAGAAAGAAGCATTTCTGTATTTTTCTTGAAGAATTGCCGATTCCATTCTTTCTTCTCTCTCTTCAAAGTTGGCTTTTTATATTAGCAAGGGATAATTCCCTCTTTAGTCCTTTAACCTTTTGCATGCTACACAATAACCTAGCAAATCTTTGCATGTTAAACTTTAACCTCTCCATTTAATTCCTTTCAAATATTAACCTATCCATTTATTCCCTCTCTCAAATTGACCTTTAAACATTTATTTCTATCCACATTTGACCCTTGAATTTCCAAATCAATACATTTACCCCAAAGTAACACCTTTTTACTTTAATTGCACCCTTAATTGATATTAAACCATACTCTTTTATTTTATTTTCATGGAATTAACATAACAACATGTTAATTTACCCCCTTACTTAAAATTATAGTTGATGAATTTGCACATAAATAACAAAAATTAGTAAAAAAATGAGAGCGAGAATGACAAAAAAGAAAAAATTAGATAAAATTATAATAATTTAGATACAAACTCTAAAAGTTTATTATATAGCTTGAAGGTATCAAATCTAACAATGAAAAATTAAGCAACCAAGAGAGTTGAAAAATGATACAATTATCCAAGAGGGAAAAATAATTGAAAAAAAAAACAGAGAACAAGTGATACAATATATCTATGAACTTTTGGACTATTTGTAGGATATATTGTGATGGAATTATTTTAGAATTTTATAATTGCTAAATTACTACAATGTCACGTCAACACTCCAGCATCGATTTTCACTGAAAACTGGTTATGATGACTTTTGCGTAAAATAGTGATAAGTTCAATAGTTATGGGTGAAATTAACCTGCAAAGAGTTCAATTATGATAATTATGGTATTATTAGGAATTAAAAAAATCTCTCAAAATAAAAAAAGAATTAAAGATATATATAAGTCGCAATAATTAGTGTAATGAGAATTTCTGCCATGAAGTATGCAAAGGGTGTGTTTATGATGATTTGTTTGCGGGTTATGCTAATTTGATGCCTCTTGGTAACCATGTTATGGTTAATACTCCTACTGGTATTATTTAGTTTCTCTTAGTGATTCCTTTGGAGTTGTTTTTTCTAGAGTTTGTCCTGCTTTGTTGCTTGTCTGTGCTCTTTTCTTGTTACCCAAAAAATAAAAAGGATGTATTTGTGATGAATAAAATGTTTGTCGTAATAGTTAACTGATGAATGAAGGCATAACTTGACTCAAATCTTGAGATCTAGACAGGATCAAAGATATTTTTATTTAATAAAAAATAGAAAGACAAGGAAATGAAACAAGTCCGTAATTGTTTTAATTTACGTACAAAAAAAAGGTCTAGCATTAAAAACTAGAATTGATGAATTAAATACTCATATAGGAACAAAATATCTATATGTTAGGGAAAACTCTAAATATCAAATAAGTAACAAATAATCATATCAAATTATCAAGAAAATAATATAGATGCGAAAATTTTACTAAATATATATTAATCAAATTCTTTAGCTTGCAGTTCTTGATCTTTCACATTTGTGATGAAATTTTTTGGAAGATGATGATATATCTTTTCTAACGATGGGATATTAGAAAACAAATGTATGTATAATTTAGGGATCATAACTAAATCCATATTTGTGATCAAATCCTTTGGGAGATGATAGTCTCTCTTTTCTAATGATGAGAATATAGAAAGAACTGTATGTATAATTTGAGGATAATAAGCCTTTTATACCAGCACATAAACCCTTATTTCCAATTTGGCCCATCATATAAAAGTATCTACACATATAAGCCCATACTTTACTATATAAATTAAACCCACTATAATATTAACCAAAATTAGATCATTTTTTTTGTTGTAAATAAACTAATAAATTTATGGAATTTTGCAAGTTAAACTTAGTTTATAAGATTACACTCCCACTTCATTAAATTTTTGTACCTCAAATATTTATATTCGTTTTATGTAACTTATATTCATTAGCCTATAAATATAAGTTTCTTCTATGTAATAGATACAAGTGAAGATAATAATAATAATAATAAAAAAATACTTACCTACTCTCAATTTCTCTTTAGACTCTCTTTTTTCGTATTCTTCTTATAGTTTACTTGTTCTTATAATATTTCATATACTATTTTTATTTTATAATATGTTATTAGCACGACTTTATTTCATAGTTCATAGTCAAATATTTTCATTTCTTTATTTCTTTTTAACCTATATTATGTCAAATATTACCAAACTTGAGTTTGAGGTCCTTGACATAACTAGCAAAAATTATTTACCATGCGTTCTTGATGCTAAAAATCATATTAATGCTACAAGGACTTGGAAATATAATTTTAGTTGGTAATGAAGCATCCAACCTAGACAAAGAAAGAGTAATGATGTTTCATTACCATCATTTACATGAAGGGTTAAAAGCTGAATATCTAACAGTGAAAAAGATCTACTTGAATTGTGGGATAATTTAAAAGAGCGATAAGATCACCAAAGGAAGGTAATATTATCTAAAGCTCATTATGAATAGATGCACTTACAATCTCAAGATTCTAAAACTATAAATGAATATAATTCTACTATTTTTAAAATCAAATCTTAGTTAAAGTTATGTGGTGAAAGTATTACTTATGAGAACTTATTAGAAAAAACCTTTTCAACTTTTTATGCTTCAAATGTTCTTCTGCATCAACAATATCAAGAAAAGAGTTTTAAAAGTACTCTAAATTGATCTCATGCTTGTAGCTAAAAAAAATAATAATGAGGTATTAATGAAAAATCATGAGACTCATCTTATTAGATTTACTCCATTTCTTGAATTTAATGTAGCAATACACAATCATAGCCGTGATTGCAATTATAGTCGTAGCATTGGCAAAAGACGAGGATGAAATAATTTCCTTCATTATAATGGCAATAATAACAATAATTTTTCTCACCACCTGAAGTGGAACAATAATGGAAAAATAAGGAAAAATAAGGTTAATCACAATAGCCCTTCAAAAACTATAGAAAATTCATGTTATCGATGTGGCATAAAAGGATATTGGTCTTGTACCTCTCCTACGATTTACCATCTTGTTATGTTTTCTCAAGCCTCTGTTAAAAGAAAAGAAAAAAAATGTGAAAACAAATTTAGTTGACCAAGATAATGATGTTGAGGCAAATCTGACATATAATGATGATGATTTTTGAGACCTTATGGATATTAATTATTTGTGTGATTCATATTTTTTCTAAGAATCATGAAGGAATAATGAAAAAAATATAAGAAAATAATGTTCAAAATTATTATCTTATTTCTATATTTTAATATTGCATTTGTTATTTTCATTTTTTAGGTGTTTTTCATTTTTCTGTTATGTGAGAAGTTATGTATATTTAAATACTTGCCATATTCTAATTATATATTTTGTTTTTCATTTATTTTCAATGAAGTCATGGATGTTTCTCATTCTTTAATTGGGTCCATACTAAAAAATGAAGATATATTCCTTGTTGATAGTGCTATAATACATATCTAGACCTGGCAAAATTGATCTAAACCCATGAGTCGACCCAAATTTACCCAAAAAAAATTGATCCAAACCCAACCCAATCCATATAAATACCCATTGGGTCAACCCAAAATTGACCCATCTCACTTTTCAACCCATTGGGTGTTTTCAAGATTCAAAGAACTTGACCCATTGGGTGTTTTCAAGATTCAAAGATCTTGACCCATTGGATATTAACTCAATGGGTATTTTATATGATTTTGTAATAATAATAAGAAGAAGAAGGATTATGCATTATTATTCTTATTATTATTATTATTACAAAATCACATTATTATTACAAAATCTCATACATCTATATAATAATAAGATGCTTTCTAAATAATTTCAATATATATATATATATATATATCCAAGCTAAGACTGGAGCCAAACTCGCATTCTATATATATACACACACACGTAGATTAGTTTAAGCTGTGAATTCCAAACCTTTTCATAACTACCAACAAATAAATAAGAAAGTGGAAAAGTAAAATGTGAAAAAAAGATATATTTAATTATGAATATCCATTGAATTTCATACATGTATTAAAACGAAACTATAGTAAACTTACATGTATGGATATAGCTGATAAAACAAATGAAAATATAATTCCATTCACTCGAGACTTTTCACATCGAGCCAAAAGATTGTTGCTACTGTTTATGTTTGATATTATGCAGGAAAATCAGCAGTGAACTTTCGTATTTAATCATTTAACTATTTAACAAAAAAAGTAGGAGAAAAACAGTAGATGTAAATTATTTTTGAAGGAATTATATGAAAATAATTACTCTTTAACATATAAATATTTTTTTAATCTTAAAAAAAGTTTTTCAATAAAATCAAAATAATTTTTTGTGATCTAATGAATATAAAAATATGTTAGAAAGTTAATTTGACAATTCACTAGTGTGAAAATAATAATAATAATTATCATTTTCGTTAAAATTAAAAAATAATAAATAAATTTAAATTTAATATTAGATTTCATAATAAAAATTAAATTATTAAATTTATTAAAGGATAAAATAAATTATATTATATTAATGTTTTTAAAAATAAACATTCAAAATTAACCCAAATTCATGGGTCGATCCAAATCAACCCAACCCATTAATGATCCATATTTTTTGACCCATTAATGATCTAACCCATTAATGACCCAACCCACCCATTTTCCACCTCTATACATATCACACTAAAAAATAAAAAAGCATTTCTATCATATAATATTGAAAGATGCTAATGTCAATCTATATTAGGTAATACAAAGTCAATTAGATTTTTGGAGCATGGCATAACTTGATGCATTGCAAGACATATGAGCACGTTACATAGAACATCATTCCCATTAATCTCATATAAATGTTCATATATACATATTTATAAACATAACCTAAACTTTACAAGTCTAGAATAGTAATACACATCTTAATTTCTATTCCATAAAACAAAGAAATATATATAATCTCTAAAAGTGATCTAAAAAATAACATGTTAATAAGTCTTCCTTATTTGACCTTAATAGTTGTCCCATAAACTTTAATCTCCATCACCATAACCTAGATGGGGAAAAACCATCATGTTAAGCATAACTACTGAGTGGGGAAAAATTATACATAATGATGACTCCTCACAGCAGTTGTCCAATAAACACACACATGATACATAAATGACATAACAAGGTAACCCCATGCAAGCAACATATATTTTTTTATTTATCCCAAACTTAGATTGTCTTTCATTTCAAAAAATAAAACCATTAATCAAGATAGAAAGTAGAAATAGGCAAGCAAATTAGAACATGATAAAAGCAGATCAAATACATATTTTCCTACTATTTCTCTACAGGTGTGGGTAATGGGTACATAAGATACCCATATATGGTATCAACAGAAGTTACCTAACATGTATCAACATAAGAGGCATAAGCCTCAAAGCAACCATTAAACTTAAAAGGTGATAAAGCAATAATTAGAAAGTAAATTTAAATGTCAACAGAAGAGACATAAGTCTCGTTAACAGAAGACACCGTATTGTCATATAAGTGTAGACATTGGGTCCTGATGCAGAATTTGATCAGGATTACCTAATGAGAAACTTTTTTTTTCATAAAAGACAAGGAATGAAAGTTTTTAGCTCTCCCTAATTTTTCAATATTTTCAAAATGGTTTTTTTCCAGCTCTGCCCTTTTCAAAAAGGCAAAATCAAGAAAACAAGTTCCGAAATTTTGAGCGGTTTTGAGTGTTTCAGCCTTATTATGGCCTACATACCTCTTAATTAGGTGAATTCAACGCCATAGGAATCTTAATACTTAGAAATATAACTTTCATAAGAAAACAAAACCTAATTCAGTCTTTAAGACCCTCAAAATTAGGTTTGAACTTGGATGACTTGAATTTATCTCCTATACCAGAGCACTATGTAGTGATTTGGGCATAACTATTTTTCTAGAGCAAATTTTGAGTTAAATACAATTTTTCTAGAAACCAGACTCATTTTGGAACAAATTTTATGAAGAGATTATAACCTAATTCTATTTCTATTATTCTTAGTAATTTTTCAAATTCAAAACATCAATTTTGTCCCTGAAAATTACCTAGGAGCATTAATTAGTATTTTGGCCATAAATCTAAATACGAGTCCAAATTGAGTGATTCTTGATTTATTGGAAAGCTAAGACATATGAAAACAAATGTTAAACATATGAAAATAAATGTTAAGGGACACCTTGCACAAAAAAATGGCATTTTTAAGCCTAAAAAATGAGACACATTTCAAATTTGGGGGTTAGTTGGCTAAGAAAGGGCTGAATCAAGGTGTGACTCGATTGAGTGCCACCCATGACTATTGAGTCATGAGTGTGACTCACCTGTTACTCACTTTCAGCCCTTGACTCAAGTGTACAGCTCCCTCCCTTCAATTTGGGTGAGTGCCACCGGGATTGATTGAGTCACAAGTGTTATTCACATTCCAAATTGAAAAAAAACTTGATTTTCTTCAACCAAAATAGATGAGAATGCGAGGATATTTTCTTCAATTCTTATCCCCACATTCATTGCTTATAAATGATTTTTATTTCCTCTATAAAAAGGGGTTTTTCATATGAAAATAAAAGGGGCTCCCTCTTACTTTCTCTCTCATGTTTTCTCTAAAAAATAAATCCTTGCATCTTGAAATCAAAAACAGAGAAACTTGCCCGTTACTCACTCTCAGCCCTTGACTCGCGTGTGTAGCTCACTCCCTTTAATTTGGGTGAGTGCCACCTGTGACTTATTGAGTCACAGGTGTGGCTTACATTCCAAATTGAAAAAAAAACTTGATTTTTTTCAAATAAATGGATAAGAACGCGAGGATATTTTCTTCAATTATTATCCTAACATTCATTACTTATAAATGATCTTTATTTCCTCTATAAAAAAGGGGGTTTTTTATCAAAAATAAGTGGGGCTCTCTCTTTCTTTCTCTCTCATATTTTCTCTTCTTCTTTTAAAAATAACTCCCTGCATCTTGAAATCAATAATAGAGAAACAAAAAATAAAAGGAAAAAAAGCCATAAATGATGATTTTTCTTAATCTTTGAGAAGCAAAATACTAAGGGTAATATTCAAGAGGCCCTAAAAGGTTGATTATCTAATGTTAATTTTATGTTTATAGTAAATAATTTTTTTCCATTTTTTTTATTTTATTTGCATGATTTAATCTCATTTATGATTGATTTCTTATGTTTGGTTGATTTTTTCCGTCATAAATTTATAAAAACAGAATCAAAACATGTAAAAATTGTGTTACTTGGTTGTTAGATTTTTATTGTTCATCATCCTCTGCATCCTACCTTTTAGTTTTCTAACTCCCTCTTTTTCTATTTTTTGGTTGTTTTCTTCACTTAAAACTTGTTTTAATTATCTAAATACGAGTTTAAGTAATGTTAATAATCATTTGGAGGCCTATATATGATTTGTGGGTTGGTTGGTTAAAATTCATGTTTTTTTTTCCTCTATTTTTTCTTTGTCGAGCTAACCAAAGGTGAGTAACAATTAAACCAGGTCCAATGCTAATCAGCACTTAGCCAAGTCATGGCCAAGTAACTCCTTTGGTTGGCTGTCACCTTTTTCCTCTTCCCATATTGATCCATGGGGATAGATCTTCCTCCTCTGTCTTTTGCTTCTTGACTCATGCCTTAGTTTTTTTCTTCCTTTTCTTTGGTTTCCACTCATGCCCCTCTTTTGCATAACACTATTCATCTTTGGCTAAATTTGCATTTTTCATGCATTACAATTTTTTCTTTATTTATTTCACTTTCATATTTTATACATATGTCCTATTTTATTATTTTATTATTAAATTTATTTATTTTAGTGCATATCTTTATTTTTATTCTTGTCACATATCTTGTTGTTGTTGTTGTTATTATTATTGTTGTTGTTGTTGTTGTTATTATTATTATTATTATTATTATTGTTGTTGTTTTTGTTGTTGTTATTGTATGCCCTTTATGCTTGAATTTCCACTTTGCGTGGTGCTTCATGCTTTTCTTGTTTTGATTGGCCATCTTCCATTTTCTTTCATGCAAGTTACTTTGCTTACTTTTTCATTTCTTTCATTTTCATCATACTACATGTATTTTATCCTCATTTATTCATTTTGTTCATGTATTCTACATATGTTATTTTTTACTTAAGTATTATTATTGTTGTTGTTTTTGTTGCCGCTGCTGCTATTATTATTATTATTATTATTATTATTATATATATATATATATTTTATATTTCTACATTTATATATATTGCCAATATTATATATATATATATATATATATATATATCATTTTTTATCACTAACCATATATATTTCTCATCTTTTTTACCACACATACATGCCCATGGTGGGTGAAAGTCTTTAAAGGTCATGACAAATGAGCAATAGTTATTACATATTTGTATTTAATTATTTTATTTTATTCATTCTTGCAATTATTTTGTAATAAAAAAATAATTTTTTGAACATTAACTCAAAAACTAACCAAAAAGGTTTATACAAGTTTGAGTAAGATTTTTCTATAATAAAAGGGACCAACATCCCATTTTTCATCTAAAAATTACATACAAAAAATAATAAAAATTTTATTTATAAATATGAAAGATTCTTTTACCTTAAATTAATCAACATGATTCTTTTTCAAAGCTCCAAAGGGGCAAATGTTCCCATTTTTATCCAAAATATACACATAAACTAATCTTTTGTAAAATATGAATGCGAGAACCAATGTTCCCTCCTAAAATAATATTCAATAAATTCCTCGATTTATGTATGACTTTACATTTATATTGTTGGATTTATTCCTATGGCTTTCTAGGCCATGTTTTACTGCTTTCAATATAGCATGCTTTATAGCTTTACAACGTGAATGAGTGCGCCTTTACTTTTTAGCATGATAACTCATGTCAGAAAAGAGATAAAATAATTAATCTTAAAACCCACTTATACAACATTAGCCAAGGTATAAATAAGAGTAAGGTCCCGAATCTATCTCTGATTTTGACTTCATAAAGTTAGAACTAATTTCCTAATATTTTATTTGGTAGTGACTCTATAACACCTACCTTGTGGTGCCTAATAGATGCCTTCATAGCTTGATCACTAATAATGGAATAAAGGTACCTCGAGAAATTATCTCATGGCTTTTTGAGGTCCGAGGGTTCGCGAATTGGGTTAAATCTCTATCCATTATGAGATGTCTAGCTTCACGAGTTAAATGAAAATTCATTCGATCTCGAATCCTAAAAGTAGATTTTTAAGAACCCATCGGACACTTAAAAAGGGTTTGGTACATGTTATAGTGGTGACTCCACTGAGGATTCATGAGATTTTGATCTAAAAATACCTTTGGTTAATTTAATATAAATGGGTTTAAGCTTAAAAAATTTTATCTCTTTTTGAAATAAATTGCATTGCATTCATGCTAGAACCCTAGAATTATGTTAGGCATTCATATTTTAATCCAAGTGTTTTTTTGAAGCATGACTCTATGTTCAATCAATGTAGAGAAGTGTTATAAAGGACTACCAGGCTAAACTTCGTACTTTATGGTATATCAAATGGTAAACTAATTGGTCGTTATACTCATGATGAGCTAAAACCATTGGTATGAACCATGCATGGGTAGCCCTAAAGCTGTATCACCAGACCAAAAGCCCATGTACCATAATACATTGCTTGTAATGTGGGCCTTTATATATTGAATAAATCCAAATAACTTTAGATGTCTACTTATCAAAGGCTTTCGTGCCTTGGTAGGGCACATTTTAGTTTACTTGGATTATTTAAACACATAATAACCAAAATTCATTTGTTGTTCTTTCAACAAAAAGAGGTTATACTGTCAGTTTTCCATTATACACCATACGTGTTCATTGGGTTCCCTGTTGACCCATGAGCTAATCCTGCTGTGATGTATGCATCACTAAAAAACCTTTGGTCCATTTTACTTATCAAGCAATGAGGTTAAGACTTGTCATCCGTTCCCTAAGTAACCTTTGGGTTATAGATCCCTTCATCCTCACCTCGAAAATTCGATCCTACTTTTAGGGTCTGAACGGGTTAAGGTTTCCATGCTCATATCGGTCGGTTGCTTCACTATGGTTAAAGAAATCAACTCGATTCATTAAGTCTCAAGCCTTACAAAGGCATGAGAGGGCATCTTAATATGTCCTTATTCCATTGCTAATGATCGATCATCAAGAAACGTCTTTATTGGGCACTACAAGGCTGATATAAGGAGTCACCACCTAATAGAACAATGAAAAATGTTGTTCCGACCTTATAAGGCTAAAAAACCTAGAGAGAGTTTGAAACTTCAAACTTATTTATACCTTTGATAGATGTGGCATAATTGCTTTTAGATTAATTGTGTTATCTCTTTTCTTGCATGCAATATTATAACATAATAAATTAAAGGCACACCCAAGCACATAAGAAAGTGATAAATCATGGCATAAATATGAAATCAACCATGACATAAGCATTAACAAATCGGGCAATTCATTGTGATCTTTTTGGTGAGTACATTGGTCTTCACATGGAAATTTGTGAAGAAGCATTTCATTACGAGCCTTTGAAGAGAAGGACTTGCTAGCCAAAGTTTTATTAAGAACTATATAGTATTGTTTAGTTATGTATAAAATCTTTTACTTTGTCAAAAGCTAGACATTCACATGTGAGTTTTAAGGTAAAAAGGGGATCATTGGTTTAGTTTTATTAACGAAGAATCCATTATTTAATATAAATATTTTTGTAGCATTTTCCTTTAGCGATAGAAAAAGGCCTTTTGATAATAAAAGAAAGAAGACATGGACTTCCCTCAATCGCTCGCCCAGTTGCACTCATAAATGGGTTATCTATGACAAAACAATAATAATAGTAACAACAACAACAACAACAATAATAACAACAAAAACAACAACAACAACGATGGTGGTGGCGGCGGCGACAACAATAACGACAACAACAACAATAAAAAACAAAGAATAAATTAAAATAACACGAAATAAAATAAATAAAATAAAAGAAAGAAAATGGATTTTGAGCACATGTTAAAGTATACACTGGTGTGCTTCGAATAATATAAGGTCGACTCAATCATTTTAAAAGAAAAGAAAAAATTTCATTTCTAACCATGCATCAAGTGATGCACAGGTGTGCATCAGGTGATACACTGTCATACACATAGTCTTGTGCATGAGTTTTCCTTTCCTTTTAACTAATGTCCTTGTTGACAAAATGGATTCGAAAAAGGATACAAAAAGGGAACTACAAAATGCCAAAAAATGATTTTTGGAAATAACTTGTCAAAAGAGACAAAATCACAACAAATCGCAAAAAAAGAGAATAATGCAACAATCTTATTTATTTCCACCACACGACAAAATACCCTTGGAAAGGGTTTCACATCCTAGGTCCAAAAGCAATTGGTGATAACATCAAGATTCATAAATAAGTGTAAAATGGAAATTATAATGCCTAAATAAAAATATATAAATTTTATATTGATAAAAATGGAATAAAAAGGAGACTTTTTATATTATCTTCAGTGTACTTACTCAAGTAGACTATAAAAATGTTAGATTTTTGGATCTTTTTCATGTTAAAACAGTCAAAAAAATAAGTTTTTCAGAGAATTATCGAATAAAATCTTTAGACACTTCCAAAGAAAAAATTTTTCATCAAGCTGGCCAACCTTTGTGATGTTGCTTGATGAAGGCTATATATAATGGTGTTGCATGGGTGTGACGCATGCCCCTCGACCAATTGCTTTCAGTTTTTTTTTGAGTCATCAATACCCGATCTCACCCCCGAAACAAAAAGATCATTGAGTTCGAGTGAGAAAACCTATGAACTTTAGCGATTCGATCCCACTTTTAGGGTCCAAACTAGGTTGAAGTTTCCTGTCCAGGCCGATAGTTTCTTCGTGATGGGAAAGAGACTCAACTCAACTTGCCCCAATCATAAACCTTAAAAGGTGTGACATGGCACGTCAAGGTGTCCCTATCTTATTGCTAAAGATCGATGGCCAAAAGGCATCTAGTTGGATACCACAAGGCTGAATAGTAAGGAGTCGCCACCCAATATAACATTGGGAAAGAAGGGTGTTCCGACCTTATAAGGCCAAAAACCCAAAAAAAGGTCTAGAATTTCACTCTTATTTTTACCTTTGACAAATGTTACATAATGGCTTTCAAATTAACCATGTTATCTCGTTCTTTTCTTGCAAGAGTAGAGCAAATATTGAAATTAAGGCACACCCAATCACGTAAGAAAGCGGTAAGTTATGACATAGAATAAAGCGGTAAAGACATCTATAAATCGGACAGTTCATTATGACCTTTTTAGATAAGGACTTTAATCCTCACATGTGGATTATTGAAAAGGCATTTCATTGCGAGATCTTGAAGACAGGGACATGCCAGTCCAAGTTTTATATATGAAATGTCCCGTGTTATTTAATTATATACAAAAATCATTTACGTTATTAAAAGCTGATTTTTTACATGTGAATTTCCTAGGAAAAATTTGGACATTGGTCCAATTTTATTAATAAAATTTCCCAATTAATTACTATAAATATTTTGATGACATTTTCTGCTTGCAGTAGAAAAAGTATTTTTACAGCAAAGAGAAGGATAGTGGACTTACCTGGAGTGCTTTCTTGGCCATATTTGCAAAAAGCTTTATTCCTCCGAAGCAATGATAAAAACAATAACAATGACAACCAAAATAATAATGATAATAGAAAACACAAAAGAAACATTCATAAAATTAATTTCAATTAAGAGGCATGAAGAACATAAAAATAAGGATCTGACATGCATGTTGAAAAATGCATAAGGGCGCATTTGATGACATGTGATTGACTTATTTGCCCTAAAAGAAAAAAAACACGTGGGCTATGTGCCGCTTGATGCGTGAGTGTGCTTAAATAATACACGGTCATATCAACCTGATTATAGAGAGTTTTCCTTCCTTTTAAGATAGAGTCCTCGTCAATAGCAGATCTAAAAGAGAGCAAAAAGAAAAAGTTAAATACGAAGGTGAGCTTTTTAAGCCGAGCTTTATTTTGATAAGAAAGGGTTCTAAAGAAAATGGACAAAATAGAAATCAAAAGAGATGACCTAACAATTTCTATCACACAGTAATATACCCTTTTTACAGGGTTTCACAACCTAAACCTAGCAGAAATTAATATATAATCAAACTAATAGATGAAAAGAATGACTAAATTTATTATAATGCAAAAATACCGAGAAAAACCCTTTATATTACCTTCAGTGTACTTACTCGATTAGACTTTTGAATGTCAGATTCATGGACTCCTTGTAATATTGAAATAGTTGAAAGACTAGAAAAGCTAAATGCCAAAAACCCCTTTTTACTCTCAAGAATTTTGGAAGACTTTTGAAACTTCCTATGAATGTAATCTTAAAACTTAAAGCTCATCAATTTTTTCAACCCTTTTGTAAGTATCTGGGAAAAACTTTATATAAGTGTGAGTGCATGGGGGTACACTTAGGTGTGCACGGGTGTACACTTAGGTGTGCATGGGTGTACAAAGAAAATGCACGAGTGTACACTCCAAAAGGTGCTCCACTTGGCCGCTTGCTTCATAAGGAAGTTCACCACCCGTTTGAGTGTATGGCCATGCCATTGGTATGCATGGCTGTACACTCTAAAAGGTGGCCAACTTGCCTAAAAAGGCAAGATTCTTTAGAGTGCACGGCTGTACACTCTTTATGCATGGTCATGCATTCCAAAAAAGGTAAAATTCTCACTTTAAGACCAACTGATGAATATTTTTTTGACCGTATGGGTGTGCAGGCCATAAGTGCATCACATGTAGGGCCTATAGAAGCTCCTAACTCAAATTTCAAACTCCCTTCTAAGGGTATATTCGTCACATGCCCGGCTCGAGCCTCCTGACTGTATGGGTTGAGCTTGGCAATATTTTTAAAAGGCTTCAAGAAAATAATTTTAATACCACCGAGAGTTCGTCATCCTCAATTTATTATCTTTAGACGAGCAATTTTCTTCATCAGGTAACTCTGACAAAGGCCTCCTTAGGAGCCGATGCTTATAGGTGCCCCTAACTTTAGGGAGACTAGTGCACGCAAAAGTCTAGATGAGCCAAAGTCTAGAGTAGGAAAGAGAGACTTTCTTGAGGAGGCAGTTTCCTTACTTACTTCTTAAAAAAGCTTGGTTGGTGAATAATGCCAGCCTGTGGCATGTTCCTTGGTTAGAGGCGATTCCACTTCTGTGGCTATACCCCTGACCTAAAGGCGATCCTACTTTGTGGCTATACCTTAAGGTGATCTCACTTTGTGGCTATACCTTGAGGTGATCCCACTCTGTGGCTATACCTTGATTTAAAGGCGATCCCGCTCTGTGGCTATACCTTGATTTGCAAAAATTTTGTGATAATGTTGGGGTGGCTTAGATCTGAAGTTAACTCCTATAACCACTTGCCCCTTACAACCGAGGGAGTGCCGTCACAGGCGACACTCGTGAGGCTGCACTGGTTTATGCTGTGTAGCTAATTAAATCTAGCTTGTCCTGCATTTGCAATGTTGAAAAGGTTAGATTGGGATTCGTTGCCCCCGATCTCATTTATTAAGATGCTTATTTATGTTCATTCATTAATCATCATCATTTTTTCATTTTTTTCTTTTTTTTACATGTATTTTCCTTATACATACTTTCCCTCTGTGTTATTATCATTTCTATATGCATTCTCTTTTGCTAGCATGATATACAAAGTCTAGCATTACAACATGCATCTTATTGATGATTAATCAATTTATCTTGTGATGTGAGTTTAGTACAAGACATGCTTAACCCGAATTTAGTACAAGACATGCTTAACCCAAATTTAGTACAAGTCATGCTTAACCCGTTAACATCAAATGACAGCGGTTTATGATGCAAAATGTCTCATATGCTAATGACAATTAATACCAATGATGACAGATAGATGAAAATTTTAAACAAGTTTATGATGACAATCCTAGCAAATTTTGAAAGAAACATCCAACTGTAAGAGAAAACAAGTATCCACAATGCAATAATAACAAAAAAGAACATCATAAACATCTATAATAATCACCCCAATCCGAAAATGTGTGTGAGAACTGTGGTATATATATAAAAAAATGTATGTAGATAGAAAATCATAAGCTCTCTGAACCGTCTAGAACTCAATGCAGGCCATAATCCGTGGGGCCCTCTAATGGAGAACAAGATCGAGAATAGTGCCTATAGAATGGTGAACTTGGTGCCTGAGCTGAGGCAGGTCCTGGTTGTGTAGGTCCCGATGGCTGATCTGTAATAGGATGCAAGAACTCGTTAAGGTATCCTGCAAGACGGTCTACATCTCCTCAGATACTAGCTAAATAATATGTATGCATAGCAATGCGGCCTTCAACCGTCCCATCTATACCAATCACGTGAGCCCTAAGGTCGGAGTCTAGCTTGTCAATCTTTTTCTCAAGCTTATCTCTGGCTCCCTTGATAACATCCTTGCCAGTCAGGAAGGCAGTCTCTAAAGTTGTGAGGCAATCTATGGCCTTTTGCATACTTTTGTCCACATTTTGGATCCTTATCTCTATCTTGTTCAGATTGGCTATAAACCACCGCTGCAAAGCATCAAAATAATCAAACCTTTTAATGTAGGCCTCATTTTGCTTACCTTGCTCCTGGCGTATTGCTTGTATGTTTATAGGCATGGCAGTTTAAGTCACAGTCAAAGCCTGAATACCTTTTATAAAATAGCATCCAATAGGGCAACCTGCTAAGGTGGGGGTTGTGCTGAGGATGAAGATGCACCATGGTCGCCATAAGCTCTAGGAGGTAAATCCTGGTAAAAAGTAGGGAAATCCTGTAGAGGTAGTGGTATGACTGTCTACTGGCAGGCTTGCTCTATAAAATAGTCTGTGAAAGGGATCTCTTCTTCCTACCTAAACCTTGGCCCTAAGGCATCCCCTACCTGTTGATCATGTTTTGGCTCCTACTGAGGTGGAGGCATCAACATCGGTGGTCTGCAGCCACGCCTAATCCTGTCTAGCTAGTGAGCAACATCCATCTCCTCAAGGGTCATCAACCTGATCCCATCTGGAGCAGTATCATCCTCCCTAGTCATGCGCATGTCGTATGTGGTCTCCCTATCCAGGTATATACCCTCTCCTGTAGATGGTCCCATGTATGCCTATGGCATTCCCTCTACTAGTAGTAACCTGGTAACCAAACCTCCAATAGATATGGCCTCACTTGAATGGCATTAGGTAGTGCAGATATGCTTTAAAATGGCATGGCTCAGGTCTATCGGCTTACCTGCTACCATGCCCCATAATCCGTATATCTCTGCCACCACAAGGGAACCAGGGTTGCCTAGCCTACCCAAATATGAGCAAGAAAGAACCCTGTGTAGGTAGCACAACAACTATGATCCCAGTAGTGTAGATTTTGCCATTCGTCTCACATATAGGACCCCTGGTGGTGCAATCTCTGTCCACATCTCTACTGAGGTGGATCTCTCGGGTCTCACAAATCTCTCTCCCAAAGGCAACCCTAAGTCTGAGCAAAGCACTTATGGGTCATCAATACTATCTAGCCATGAATATGGTAGGTAATGACCCCCTCTTTATTGTCTACCCTCTGGTTTCCCAAGTACCAAAATGTAGACAAAAACTGTCTGGTCACCTTTGGGTATGTCTGATATGCTCCTGCAAAAAAATGTGTCCATCCGACCTGGGCTATTAGGGCATCCGCCTTGTCTATCAGCCCCAACTATGTTAGTAAATGCCTCGACATGAATCGGCTGGGCAGTATACGGGTCCTTCCTAGGGTACGATATAGGTTGTCTTATGATGGAATATGACATGATATGTTCATGGTAATCATGCAGCAAAAAAACGATAAAATCGATCATACATGCCAAACAATTCCATGACAAGAATCGAAACATGCAATTTTAGGGTTTTTAAAAACTTACAACTTTAGATGCCTTTTAAAACTTGAATTTGGTGATGACCAGCAACTAAGATGAATTTATCCACCTTAGACCTTGATCACCAATGCCAAGGAATAGCTTTTACGCCACTCCTCTCTATTCTCACACACACACTTGCAAAGATGGCTTAAAAATCGAGATTGCTAGCTCTCTTTTAAAGTATTGTGTAATGGCAATAGATTGAAGCTATAAGACTTGATCTTGCACTTCTTTTAGGTGCTATTAATGCCCAAGAAGACAATAAAGCAAGAAAGAATTCTTCCCCTTGTGTGTTTCGGCCAAGAGAGAAAATGTGAGAGAGCGAGATAGGTTTCACACAATACACTTCCAACTAGGGTTTTATTTCTTTACTAATATATATCCTTATCTTTTGGCAAGTGTTTAATCTGAATTTTACTACCTCAAGGTAATTAATTCAACCTCAATCACTTCCTAAAAATAAGTAATAAATATTGATTTAAACTCCTTTGAATTTAAAATTCAAATTTGAAATAAATCACAAGACATTTAATTAAATAAAATCACTTAATATAAGTAATGAGCATGTGCCGAAATTCCTTGATTTTTTATCTTGGAATTTCGGTCACTTCACCTTTTATTTAAATGATTTAATTTAATTTAAATTCTTTTAGGCTTTAATACTCAATTAACTTAATTAATACAAGATAATTAATTAATTGAAATTAAACTTTGTGGGCTGAATTTTTCTCTCTCATGGACCAAGGTCAAATAGCAATTTTAATACCCATTATACACATTAATTTGACTTTAATTAAAAGCCCAAATTAATGCCCAATACTTTATTTAAATGTTTTAAGCCCAATGCTTTGTGTGCAATCCTATAGGTCCATTTAATGTTGGCAATGAATTAATGAATTAATTCAGAGGCTATATATATTCTCTAGCAAGATATTATAGCATTCTAAATTAAATGAAAATGCATATGGCATTTAGTGACCTAATGCAATTTTGCATAGTCCCTTACCCATAAATATCAAAATTAATATAAGGCAAGGAACTAGTCATCCTTATATATATTAATTCCTTTCTTAATATTCCAGTGACACTGAACTCTCAGATAAATAATGATTACTCATTATTTCATCTCGGTATGGCCATACACTTCTCAGTTCATTGATCAAGTGGCCGATGATATTTTCTCTCTTATAGAGAGGGGTAATCCCCTCACTTCTCTCATGCTCTCTAACATAAATCAATGTATACCCAAGCATACCCGTACTTGTCACTCTGTTACGAGCACATTAGGTGTATATCAAAGCACACAGTAATTCATAAAGAGTTTCATAGAGATTTTAGGTCTAAAAACTTCGATACAAAACTTGCATATGAGAAACACTTATGACTTGTACCATGTAGTGTTCTCATGAACGGATATACCATGTTCTAAACATGTATCTATGATCTCTGATTGACACTCTTGTCCATATGATTCGTAAGACAGAATTCAACTTATCAGAGAGAGCATACTAGTCTTAATTCATTTGTTATTCCCATAAACTTACTAGGGATATTTAGAATGAAGTCTCATTTGTTTCAAGGTCTTACAACCATGTGCCTCACACATGATAACATTCTTGGACAGTTCTATTAAATGATATGCACAGGAATACAATAGATAAAACAAATGCCTCATTTATCACAATGTATTGGGGCTAGGGCTTACACTAACACCTTGCTCCGGTGTAATCCATATTAGGTACTGGGGATTTATTCCTGTATAATTCAAAATCACAAGTTAGTTCAACTTGCATTCATCAAAGAGGCTTCTTAAGCATTACAATGACTTGTGCCTGAATTTCGGCAGCTTGAGGACTTAGAAAATCTAGGTCCAATCCTACACAAAACTCATTCACAAAGCTATATTGACTAAATAACTCTTTATTTCTCCTAACCTGCCATTGGGTGTCTAGCAATCATGCAAAAATACTCATAAAAAATGCATATATATTAACAAAAGCGAGCTATATAAAAAAAGGATAATCATTCACACACATGCATATTGATATACAAATTATGCATAAATCATGCCTATATTCTTTTTGTTAATAACATACACATTCTTAATGACTCATATTTCTCTCCTTCTCCTTTTTTTTTTCTGCTTCACATTTGATGCCCACATTATACCTTAAACTAGTCATGACAAAGCAGGTGACCAGTGTATACCAATTAACATCAGTTCTATCGTGTCATTATTATTTGCATGTGTTTTTTTCCTTTTTTTTCATTGCCATTTACGAGTCATGCTCATATGCCATCATCACCAATGTGCATTTTCTATGCAAATAACTAACATATACTATTGCTACTTATAGAATTTACATCCTAAGCCATGCAAATAAATAAATAATAACATAAAAGAATGGTTATCACATACTAACTTGTACTAACTATTATATTCAAGCGTTATCATTGCTTTATTATCTGTTTGTTTTTTTTTTCTCGTACAGTGTGTGCACACTACCTACTACTTTTTGCCAAACACATGTAATGCCATATGAATCAAGCAAATACTTCAAGCCTAGGAAATTAATTAAATTGTACCAATATAACTTTACATATTTTCTAATTCATTTTAAACGAAATTGAAAATAAACACCAACAACACATTATATATACTCACAGTAGTTAATATCAACAAAATTACAAAATTTCATGTCTATTTGAGCCATGGAAACAAGGATGGAAGTGATAGATACATACCTTTTTGGAGGATAAGAAAACCTTGATGAAAACCTACAAAATAAGACTCTAAACATATGCAATGAAAAGCTTCACTGGCGTACCAGATTAGAATTGCAAAATGGTGCTCAGGTACTGAGAAAATGGCAAAAAATCGAGGGGCACCATTCGAAATCATTGGAGAGAAAAAGAAAGAAGAGGAAAGAAAAAAGAAATCGTCGATTTATTGCTTTTAAGGAGTGTACGGGCATGCCTGAGAGGTGTACGACTGTACCATCCAGTGCAAGGCATGCACGAACAATGCAAGGGCATACACTCTGAAAAAATCCAAATTTAAAATGTCTTTGAATATGAAACGTTCCCATACATGCAAAATGCTACGTGAATAGCTCTTTTGTATGGGTTTTGACCCAAACTCATGTATATATACACACATACTCATTGTTCTTTACAAGTTATTCAAAATAAATATTTTGAATAAGTTGTAATTAGCGCTACAAAATACAATTTACCGATCTAATTAAACAAACCCATGTATATATACACACATACTCATTGTTCTTTACAACTTATTCAAAATAAATATTTTTGCTATTACTTGATTTATTTTTATTATTTTTTGTACATTTGGATCATAATTAGCGCTAGCTAAGTATTTACATTTTTCTTTCCTTTTTTCTTTTTTTTTTACCTCGCTATCCTTTTTCTCTTTCTTTGCTTTTCCTTTACACGCATGTTGAGCACATCTCCTGCTTCAAATGATCAATTTGATAAGAATTTTTTCTTTGAAGTATGAGCCTGTCTTGGTTTTGTGAATTATGGATAATTATCTGTAAAATTGAGCTGGAAACATGCATGTTAGAGGTTAGATTTATGCAGGATGAGGTGTGTGCCATGCAAGATGATTTTTACTATTCATTTTCACTAGGTGGTAATTAGGCCTTATGTATGAGCCCGCATTCTGAGTGTACGGCCGTACACTTTAACTATAAGTAACTCATCTAGATTTTTAGTTGTCCTTGTTTCCCACTTTAAGTGATCCTCCTTCCTACTTACTCCTTTTGCATTTGTGCACTTTGCCCTTATTTCATGCTATTTTGTACCCTTTATTTTGGCCAAATGACTCCCTTCCCCAAGCGCTTTGTTTTGTTACTTGATGATTACTCAACCTGGGATAACCCTATTTTGTCACCTTATTCTAATTTGAAGTTTCTTCATAGGATGGAGCTAGACAAATACCTGCTAGTGGCCTTGACCCACTACTGGGATCCTCAATTTCATGTTTTCCATTTTAACAATATAGAGATATGCCCATTACATGAAGAATTTGCTGCTATCCTAGGCATCCCCTTTACACTTGGGACTCTACCATGTGTGCCAAATTGCATGCCTAATTACCCCCGTGAGGCTGTTCGGGCTTTGGGCATTTGTCCTTCTGACGTTAGGGCCTTCATAAAACCTTCGGGACCTATGTCACTTGACTTTCTGTTTGATTACCTGTACTATTTCAATGAGAATGAGACTCACACGTGGGCATTACCCTGTTTATGTGCTTGGCTCATTATCTTTGCATTACCAGCAGAGGAGGTAATTTTGGAGATTACCGACTATTTGATGTCATAAATCATATCTGCGAGGGGCTTACTCCATTCCCCTTAATCCTGGTGGAGACCTTACTTGGACTAGATGCTGTTCACGTTGATCCTACTGCACTTCTCATCAGTAGTCCCTTACTTCTTTAGGTATCTACGATCATTATTTAAAGGTAGTGCGCCCTTTGTGGGGTTTTTGTACTAGCTTTTATTAGCGGAACATGCATCTTTTTATAGATTTTCACATAACCCTGTGCCTAATTTTTGCCTAAAACAAACACCAAATAGTTCCAGCGGCTTTTATGCTCATTTCATTTTTTTCTTATTTTTTTATCATTCATTTGAAAAACTCAAGATGCTAGTTGAACCTTCCCCTCATGCCATTGATGCATACTCCCTGAGGTTCTTCAGAGCACGCATACGTAGGTACTGGATTACCTCTGTGGTGGAGTGGAGAGTGAGCTTCATGTGCCCGTGGATCCGAGTGGAGTATGTGACTCGTGATAGGAACTCTAAATGTATGCCTCTCTGTGGTCTCTATCGGGCAACTTTTTGTATCATTGCTCATTATACCCGCCAGTTTGGTGTTCGACAAGAAGTGGTACGAGCACGCCTAAACTTCGGAGGAGGAGAGTTAACTGACGTCTTTGTAACTAGATACCATTACCTTTGGAGGCATTTACTCGTGAGGACCAATATCCCACTAGTGAATACCTGTAACTTTGAGACTAGTGTAGAATGCCGTTCATGGGTTATGGAGGCATCGAACACTCGAGCCTTCTAACTAAGACGTCCTGGGTGAGTAAGATTCTAGCCGAGGCTATAGTGGTTGGAGGGCCCCTGGTTTGGTTGTTGCTACTGTCCTTTTACCTTTTTCATTTTGGCCTGTAATATGTCACAGCGTTGTCTATTTGAACAATATTTTTGCTTACTTTTTCTTGCTTGTATGCTTGTGTATCACTTGGTGTGACAGTTGTGCTTGTTTTAGTATGGATTTTGCTTTGCTGTGTGCCTTATTTTGCTGCTACTACTAGCTGCATATATGAATAAATAAAAAAACACCTTTGTTCGTGTCAATCAAAACCTATAACTTAGATTATTAATGCATGCTCATATGATCATATTATCGCGATGATGACAATCATGACGTGGCAATTAATGCAAGACACATATTTCATTAAATCTCAGGTAATTATATCTAAAATACATCCTACTCCTGTTGCCAATTAGCCCTCATGGGTTTTCTAAATTGGCTATTTTCTCTCAAAACTTTTATTTAATGTGCCTTTTTTTCGGTTTTCACCTTAGTAGGGTGCCCTATTTTAGCAAGGCCGTCTTTTTTCGATTTTCGACCCACGGGCTAATTTTTTTTTTTAGCCGTGGAACCTCTTTAGCCTATTAATGTTAATATGCTCCTTAAACTTATTCCCTTTGCTGTCTATAATAATGGCAACTCCTTTAGAAAGCAACTTCTTTAGAACAAAAGGGCTTTCCCAATTCGGTCTAAACTTTCCTCTATAATTAGGTAAGCCAGGCCTCATCTGTTTAAATACTAAGTCTCCTTCCTTCAAGTGATAACCTTTGACCTTTTTCCAAATGATCAGGTTAACCTTTTCTGATACAGCTAATTATGGTAGTAAGCCCTCATTCGATTCTCGTCTAAGAGGTTCAACTGTGCCATCCTATGATCTACCCACTCTGTTTCTGGTAGCTTGGCTTTTAGGACGACCCTTAGCAATTGTAGTTCAATCTCCACCAGCAGCACTGCCTCCGAGCGATACACGAGGGAGAAGGGAGTGGCTCCCATGGAAGTTCTGATGGTAGTTCTGTACCCCCAGAGTGCAAATGGCAACTTCCCAGCCCAATCTTTATATGTTTGTACGGTCTAGGAGAAAATCTTCTTCAGGTTCTTGTTTGCGGCTTCAATCGCCCCATTTTCTTGTGGATGGTAGGGAGATAATTTGCGGTGTTGGATTTTGTACTTTTGAAGTATATGCCTGGTCTCTGTTTGGAACTGGACCCTATCGTCTGACACTATATGATAAGGCAGCCTATATTTGCATACTAGATTCCTTTCGATGAATCGGGCCATTTCCTATGCTCCCAGCCTTTTAAAAGATTTGACTTCTACCCATTTTGTGAAATAGTCAATGGCAACTACTATGTATCTTTGACCATTGGAAGCCGATAGATGAATTTCCCCAATAATATTTGTTCCGCAAGCTGAAAAGGATAGGCTAAGGAAAGGTTGTATAATTCTGAAATGGGTAGGTGATTTAAATTAGCATACTGTTGGCACTGGTGACACATCTTCACATATTTGGAGTAGTATGCATTCATGGTTAACCAGAAGAATCCTTGTTGTACGATCTTTCTGGACAATGCCAATCCATTTATATGGGCCTCACATATTCCTGCATGTATTTCTTCCATGACTTTCTTTGCCTCCCTCTCGTCTAGACATCTTAGTTGAATGCCGTCAACTTGTCTTTTATATAGGACCCCATCTACACTAATAAATTGACTAGATAACTTTCTAATTATTCTCTGGTCCTTTTCTGTTGCTTCCTTAGGGAACTTAGAAGTTTCCAAGTAGTTTTGAACATCGTAATACCAGGGCTTGCCGTCAGATCCATCTAAATTCATGAGGTTTTCACCTTCAAAACAGGGCTTGGTCAAGCTCGTGATTATCACAAGTCTTATAATCACCCTTTCAGGATTGTCCCACATATATACCAAGGTAACCAAGGTATCTGCTAACTGGTTCTCATCTCAGGGCACATGTTGGAAAGTGCATATCTCAAACTGTCTACTTAGCCTCCTCAGATATTCCACATAAGGTACTAACCTCTCCTCCCTAATGGACCATTCGCCTTTTGCTTGATGAATCACTAAAGATGAATCCTTGAAAACCTTGATTGTCCTTACCCCAATGCTATTAAGGCTTCCACTCTATGTAGACAGACTTTATATTTTACTTCATTATTGGTTACCATGAATCCCAGCTTCTTGGGTAAAGGAAGCTTTTCACTATCAGGCATGATGAGAATGACCCCTACTCCAGCTTTTTTGTTCTTGGTGGCGTTATCGAAATATATTTGCTAGCCTTGAACTGCAATGGCACTAATACCTTCATCTAGAAATTCATATTCAACTCGTTCTCCTTCTAATGAGTGATCAGCCAAAAATTCTACGATCACCCTCCCTTTGATAGTCTTTCTGGTTAAGTATTCCACCTCGAACTCCTACAAGAGCAATAGCCATCTTCCCATTTTCCCGAGCAAAGAGGGTGCCGGCTGGAGGTATCTGAGCGAGTTGTACTTAGCCACTGTTTGGATCTTATAAGAGTGGAAATAATGCCTTAGCTTTTTTGAAGCCCATATCATTGCCAAACAAATCTTTTCCATATCTATGTACTTGATTTCATATGGCAAGAATTTCTTGCTTAGGTAGTACATGGCGAACTCAGCCTTGGCATCATCTTCTTAAGATAGCATGGCCCCTACTGAACTTTACTCCACTACTATATATAGAATTAAAGGCTTTGATGGTCTAAAAGGCTGGAAGACCGCTGGATACAACAAGTACTACTTGATAGTATCAAAGGCCTTCTGACAGTCATCGTTCCACTTAATCGGTTGATCTTTTCTCAACAGCTTAAAAATTTGTTCATATATAGAAGTGAGTCGAGCAATAAATCGGCTGATGTATTGAACCCGTCCCAAGAATCCTCAAATTTCCTTCTCCTTCTTTGGTATCGGCATTTCCTAAATGGCTTTTACCTTGTCAGGATCCACCTCTATCCCTTTTTGACTAATGACATGCCCTAGCAGCTTCCTAGAGGTCACTTCAAACACACACTTTTTCAGGTTGAGACGGAGGTTGTACTTGTCAATCCTTTGAAAAAACTTCTCCAAGGCCTTAAAATGTCCTTCCCTTGTAGCTGACTTAATCATCAAGTCATCTACGTACACCTCGACTTCTTTGTGTATCAAATCACCAAGAATCTTGGTAGCCATCCGTTAGTAGGTGGCCCCCGCATTCTTCAGTCTAAATGGCATGACCTTGTATGCATAAGTCCCCCACTCATTAATGAAGGCGGTCTTCACCCTATCCACTATCTTATTTAGGATCTAATTGTACCTTGTGTATCCATCAATAAAATTGTACATCATACATTTTGTTGCACTATCGACCAATAGATCTATATAAGGGAGCGAGAAATTATCCTTCGGGCAAACCTTATTTAGATCCCGTTTTCCATCATTCTTAGCAATGGGGACAACATTGGCTAACCAGGTAGGGTATTGGACTTTGACTAGGAATTTTGCTTCAATTTGCCTTTTCACTTCTTCTTTCACCTTATTCGCCCATTCTAGCTTGAGCCTTTGAAGCTTTCGCTTTATTGGCTTACTATCTGAATATGTTGGAATGGCATGTTCGGGAATGTTTCTATCAATTCCAGGCATATCTTTATAGGTCCAGGCGAATACTCTTCCATATTTTTTCAATATTCTCTCGAATTTTATTCTCTCTTCAGGAGTTACATCAGATGTAATCAAGATTAAATGAAGTAGTGATTGTTGAATTAATGTCAAATATAAATGAGTCATGACTATGATCATGCATGATGCAATCAGATGAGACATTGCACAAATAAGCAAAGTTATTCATCTTATTAGCTTGAGCTGGAAGGGGTACATCATTACGAAAAAATTCAGGAACATATATTACATCAGCAAATGAATTATTTTCCAAATCAGGGATGACCGATGCAGTATCAATGACTCTCCCTTCTCTTGTGGTGCCTCCTTTTCAAAGAATGTATCTTCATCTCTAACCTTTCCTTTACTTTTAGCCTTGGTGGCTAATGACTCTGGTGTCAGTACCTCTTCAGGGCAACCCAAATCCAAATCAGTGAGCTTGGCCATAACCTCTTCATCCCAGAATCCCAATATAGGCTTGACGGTCCCAACTGACCAGTCAAAGACATCATCAAAGATCTCAAGCCCAGGAACAATCTTCCCTTAGACTATTATGGGTTCAGCTTCACCATAATATTTGCATTCCTCGAATGCTAGCACAAAGCTTTCGAATATATGAGGGATTTTCCCTGGCTGTACCTCTTGTTACTTCTTGACATCATTCTTACAATAACCCAAGCCTTTCCTATCTTTCTAACCAACGGGAGCAAAAGACATAGGAATCCCCTGAGAATCCTTCCCCAATCTAGCACCTGGCAGGTAATTCATTTTCTTCATCATGTTAATGGTCTGTGAGCTTACAGAATTTATCTTTTCCCCTCCAATACCAATTTCAACCACATGGAACCCATTGAAAGGTTAATTGGCTATGCTCAAAACAAAAAGAAAATTCTCTCTTGCTGCTTTAATAGTAACCATGTCTCCTTGATGTGGGACTTGGATCATTTGGTATAGGGTGGAAGGAATCCCTCCCAACTTATAGAACCAAGGTTGCCCTAACAACAAAGAGAAATTAGCCGGTATCTATAGTACTACAAATTCTGCATCAATCTCGATAAGCCTTGTCTTTACTATTGCCCTAAAAATGCTAGTAGCCTGCCTCTTCAAGTTGTCAAAGGCCGTTATGGTAAGTCAGGATTGAGCGAGCATGGTATCATCAATACCATATGCTTTCATTGCCAAGAAGGGACACACATTGATAGAATAACCATCATCCACCATTACACATATAGTGTGTTTGCCATTTACCTCAGTCCTAATGTATAAAGGGTGGTTATGCTCACGTCCTTCTAACGGGAGATCCACATTAGTGAAAACAATCTTTTCTTCATAATCCCCTTTTACCATTTCTAACAACTCAGAAGGAGATATGGTGGTAGCAATAATGGATTCACATAAAGCCTCAATTAATTTCTGGCGGTGAGAAGGTGACTACCTAAACAAATCCCAAATCAAAATTTAAGCAGGAGTTTTCTCGAGTTGCCTTAGGACCAAGTTATCCTTCGGGATTATTTCTCCATGGGAATAGCAGGTTCTTCTAGCCTTTCAACTTCTGGCATGACTCTCCCACTTTTGGTGACTGCCTGAATGATCTTTCCATCTATCACTTCCTTCTCATCTTTATCAGTTTCCCACAGTTCTTTCGGTTCCTCTTCGGCTTTAACCAAACCCTTCTCACTATCTGTATCCTATATATCTACTAGCTGAATTATTTCCCACATTTTTACTGACCCTTCTGCACTTATGTCTAAACCATTAGTACTTTCCTGAGCCTTGTGTATGATAGCCAAATACTTATTTCCATACAAATCTTTTAGAACATACCATTTTGGCAACCCAGACCTAATCGCGAATACTGGCGGTGGCACAACATTATAAGCTTCTTTTTTTAGATCTCTTTTCTGGATCAGGAATCTATCGAAAATAAATTAAATCCTAGATACGATCCCTCAAAGCATAACAATGATCGGTCTTATGCCCTGTATGTTGATGAAAGGTACAATACAAATCAGATCTATGCCCAGGCTGATCCTAACTCCTTACAGGCTTAGAGGGCATCGATTACAAATTACCTTCCTTTATCGAATGACTAAGACACTAGGATATTGACTTGCCTAATTTAGAGTAACAACATTGATTAGCCTTTGTAGTCGATACCTCAGCATATCTTCCACCATTACCTCCACTACCACTATTGTTATTAGTACTCTTACCAAATCCCGAGTTTTCGAAACCCCTCTTGTTACCGCTATATCCCCCACTATTCGAACTCACAGCACTAGCCTTATTCGCCAAATATTGACTAGGTAGAGCATCTTCACCATCAAAATCGATGTCCTTAAGACTGACTCCTTTTTCTACAGATAACATTCTAGTCAAAGCCTCCAACTTTTCCTTCATCTTATTCACAATTAGACTTTCCTCTTTAGGGATGAGGTTCTTCAGCATTTGAGGGGCCCGTAACTCATCTTTCTCATTAGTTATGAAATCACATTCGGGTTCGACATCCTTCTCTGCTCCTTACGAAGTAATATTCCTGACATCTACTGTAGGTGGGGATATCATGATAGGAACTGCTGGAGTCTCCCCGATAGGGGTCAATTCAACTAGAGCAGCAACTATCATGACAGGTTGAGCAGCTGAGATGGAGGCCAAACTAGCTGTGAGACTCGCAAACATCAACATCATCTTTCTACAAGCCATAGATTTCCTCTTTGACTATTCTAAAAATCCATTCGAAAATTCGTCTGAGACACTGTCTAACCCTAACTTAGACTCTAATTTTTAACTCTGTCCTAATATCAACTCTTTTGTCTGTTTTACAAACCACTTCTTAACCAGACGATCGTCCGAGCCCCAAAACCACCTGGGAAATGATAGCTCTATTATGGTTGTCAAAACAGGGTTGTCAGTGTGATGCATGAGTAGATACAGATGCATGATCATGAGATGTAACATTGACAACCACACACAGGGATCTTTTCCACCTTATTTCTCCTGTATATGTGGTCAAAGTCCTCTTTCCTGGGTAGGCTTAATTCACAGGAGAAAACTGGGACACCTAACTTATTCTAAGGCTCTAACATGATTTTAATGCAAGTTTGAAAAGAGATAAAATTTCTTAACCAAATGCTTTTTATGTCATATAAGTCAAAAGTGGTTTCAAAGTGAAATCTCAGGATCCCCAGTGGAGTCACCACTGTGACACGTGCTCTTCGCCCAATTGGTTTCGGCTTTTTTTTGAGTCACTGACACTTGATCTCACCCCTAGAACCAAGGGATCATTGAGTTCGAGTGAGAAAACCTCTGACGTTTAGCGATTTAATCCCACTTTTAGGGTCAAAACCAGGTTGAAGTTTCCTATCAAGGCTGACGATCGCTTCGTGATAGGAAAGAGACTCAACTCAACTTGCCCCAATCATGAACCTCGAAAGGTGTGATATGGCACGTCAAGGTATCCCTATCTTATCTCTAATGATCAATGACCGAAAGGTATCTAGTTGGGCACAACAAGGCTGAATAGTAAGGAGTTGCCACCCAGTAGAACATTGGTAAAGAAAGGGTGTTCCAACCTTGTGAGGCCAAAAATCTAGAGAGGGTTCGAAATTCCACTCTTATTTTCACCTTTAACAAATGTGACATAACGACTTTCAAATTAACCGTGTTATCACTTTCCTTTCATCCAAGAATAGAGCAAATATTGAAATTAAAGGTGCACCCAATCACATAAGAAAGTGGTAAGTCATGACATATAAAAAGGTAGTAAAGACATCTATAAATCGGACAGTTCATTGTGACCTTTTTAGATAAGGACTTTAGTCCTCGCATATGGATTATTGAAAAATCATTTCATTGTGAAATCTTGAAGACAGGGACTTGCCAGTCCAAGTTTTATTTATAAAACATCCTGTGTTATTTAATTATATATAAAAATCATTTACGTTATTAAAAGATGATTTTTTACATATGAATATCCTAGGTAAAATGTGGACATTGGTCCAATTTTATTAATGAAATATCCCAATTAATTAATATAAATATTTTGATGTTGTTTTTTGCTTGTAGTTGAAAAAGTATTTTTACAGCAAAGAGAAGGGATTGTGGATTTACTTGGAGCGCTTTCCAGGCCATATTTGCAAAAAGCTTTATTCTTCCGAAGCATTGATAAAAACAATAACAATGACAAGCAAAATAATAATGATAATAAAAAGCACAAAAGAAATATTCATAAAATTAATTTGAATCAAGAGGCGTGAAGAAGATAAAAATAAAGATCTGACACGCATGTCAAAAAATGCATGAGGGCGCATTTGACAACATGCGATTGACTCATTTCCCCTAAAAGCAAGAAAACACATTGTGGGTCGTGTGCCGTTTGACACGCGAGTGTGCTTCAACAATACATGATCATATCAACCTGATGATGGTGAGTTTTCCTTCCTTTTAAGACAGTCTTCATCAACAATAGATCCAAAAGAAAGGAAAAGGAAAAGTTAAATATGGAGACGAGCTTTTTAAGCCGAGCTTTATTTTAATAAGAAAGGGTTCTAAAGAAAATGGACAAAACATAAATCAAAAGAGATGACCTAACAATTTCTATCACACAATAATATACCATTTTTATAGGGTTTCACAACCTAAATCTAGTTGAAATTAATAAATAATCAAACTAATAGATGAATAGAATGACTAAATTTATTATAATGCAAAAATACCGAGAAAGGCTCTTTATATTACCTTCAGTGTACTTACTCAATTAGACTATCGAATGTCGGATTCGTGGACTCTTTGTGATATTGAAATAGTCAAGAAATAGTTAAAAGATAAGAAAAGCTAAATGCCAAAAAGCCCTTTTTACTCTCAAGAAGTTTGGAAGACTTTTGAACTTCCTATGAATGTAATCTTAAAACTCAAAGTTCATATATTTTTCCAACCCTTTTGCAAGTATCCGGGCAAAACTTTATATAAGTGTGAGTGCACGGGTGTATACTTAGGTGTGCATGGGTGTACAAAGAAAATACACAGGTGTACACTCCAAAAGGTGCTCTACTTGGTCACTTATTTCATATGGAAGTTCACCACCATTTGAGTGTACGGCCGTGCCATTGGTATGCATGGATGTACACTCCAAAAGGTGGCTAACTTGCCAGAAAAAGAAAGATTCTTTGGAGTGCATGGCTGTACACTCCTTTGTGCATGGTTGTGCATTCCAAAAAAGGAAAATTCTCACTTTAAGACCAACTAATGAATATTTTTTTGATCGTACGAGTACACAGGCCATAGGTGCATCACATGCAGGGCCTTTAGACACTCCTAACTCAAATTTCAAACTCCTTGCTAAGGGTATATTCGTCACTTGTCCGGCTCGAGCCTCCTGATAGCATGGGTTTAGCTAGATAATATTTTTAAAAGGCTTTAAGAAAATAATTTTAATACCACTAAGAGTCCATCATCCTCAATTCATTTTCTTTAGATGAGCAATTTTCTTCATTAGGTAACTCTGATAAAGGCCTCCTCAGGACTTGACGCTTACAATGGGTGTGCAAACTACTATGCACGAGTGTGTAACCCAGATTGCATAGGTGTGCAACTCAAATAGGTTAGACAAATTGGCAATTTGAAGTTGAAAAATTAGAACCTTATGGTTACGTAGGTGTGCAAACCTATTTGCATGGGTGTACAAATAAAGTAGGTTAGTCAAGTTGTCGATTTGTGATAAAAAAAAAGCAAATTCTAGGATCTGCATGGCCGTGCAAGATAGTTTGTATAGGTGTGTAAACTAAAAAAGGTCACCAGTTGACAATTGGACCAATAATGCAAAAATTCCAAGTTTGTGCGAGTGCACAAACCTAAAAAAGGCCAAAAATACTCCTTTAAGTGCATTGGCATTTTTCAAAAGTTCTTCATTATTTGACCTTTTTGCCTCCTCAGGTCACACAAAACAGTCTCGAAATGCACTAAAATATTTTTAGAAAAGCATTATGACATGAAAAGAGCCAAAAATCCTCAATCTGTTGTCTTTTAAAAAGCAATCTTCTTTATTAGGAAACTTTGGAAAAAGCCTCCTCAAGACCCGATGTCTACACTCGCCTAGGAAAGAGATAACACAACCTTTTATGAGGGAAGTAATAAGCTTGGGAAGATCTTCCTTTCTTTCGTATATGTTTGTCTATGTTGCATATAAGTGCATGCATTTTTAATAAAACAAAACAAAAAATAGTAATAACAATAAATAATAAAAATATACATGTTTTGTAAGCATAGATTTTTGACATATGTACATCTCATCTCGTGTGTATAATTTTTGCTTGTGCAAATCATTTTGTGTACAACAAAAAACATAATAAAAATTAAAACATGTAAATTTTATGTGCATAATTTTCTACCAAATAAAATAAAAAAGCTCATATGTGTACATCTCACTTTGTATGCAATAAAAAAAAATATAATGTAAGACATATGCATGTATGTGTAAATTTTTACCATAAAAATGTGTACATTTTGTTTTGTGTGCCCCAGAAAATGTACATTCTATGTTAATTTTTTTTACCAACTTACACAACCTGCTTTGTGTATAATATTTTTTCATGCATCATTCTAACCCTTTAATTTTGTAGCCATATTACATCATGTACCTTTGGGGGTTTACGGATCCTAATGTTTTCCTTGGTAGGAATTTTTAGAGCAATCAAGGTTTAAAAGTGGGTCCAAGTGACATAACAAATATTCTAAGACACCCGTAAGACATACAAAAAAGGTAAAGATGTCTGATCCGATAGAGCTTATTGGTACTTTTGACCTCCAAGACATGGATAAGAGATTTGATGACTTTGAGAAAAAGATTATGTCAATGCTTGCTAGTTTTCCAGCTGATTTGACTTTAGCCTTCAGAGCTCAGCTTTTGACACCTTTAATTGCATAAGTCAAATCGACTGTTGTCTGGGATACTCTTATAGCGACTATTATTACACCTCTTCCAGTTGGTAAGGGTACAAATATAACACCTTGGATCGCACCCATTTACTGGTATGATGAGTCAAAAGGCAAATATTGAATAAAAAAGGCTAGCTCTTCAAGCACTATGAGTGGTAATTATGGTGGCCAACAGGATCATAAAAACTTAAGGGGTAATGATAGCAATAATAGTAGAGGCATTATAGTGGTGAGGTAATAGAAGTATTAGCAATAAGGCCCACTTAACGACAGTACTCTGTCATAGGCAAGTTACTATCTTGGTACCTTGCTCATTTTATTAAAGAAGGGAAAATGCATTTTTTGCCACCCAAGCCATCAAAGTCTCAAAGGTTATTGAGGTATAGAGTAGATTGGTACTATACCTACCATCAACACACAGGCTATAAAATGGATTACTGTTGTGTTTTGAGAAAGTGCATCTAGGACTGGGTTAACATTAAACAAGTGCCAAATCCTAAGAAGAAGAGGAAGAAGTAGAATGGGTATCACTAAAATTTGACTTTGGTTTATAAGAATGCTATGTGTTCCAAGATTTATATGGCATGTAAATGTATAGCCATTACACACTAAGTGTAACAAAGAGCTGATAAAGAATGGCAGGATGTAAATACAATCATAAATCTAAAGGGTACCAACCAAAGAAAAGGAGCTTAAGGTGTTGGAAGACCTTTTGCAAACTGTATCTATAGTAAAGGAAGACAAAATACAAGTTGTTTTTTTTTTGTAATCTATGTTCCTACATTATTAAGCAATAATGCATAAATTTCTCTAGCTATGTTAATAATATGAGGTTTTCTTATGTATGCGATGTCTTGTTTATTTGCATCATGCATGGCAATAATAATAGCTCATTTCTAAGACATTGATTCAATCAACATGAGTCTTTTTTCAATCTTAGACAGAGACATTTTGAGTGTGTCTATTATGAATCCTAAAGTGAGATTTGAGAGGATGGAAAAAATAAATTATAATGAAAATAAAATCTTTGCCTAGACGTGTAATCGTGCCCCAAGAAATGACAAGAACATTACAGCATGCCATTCCCATCTTTCCTAATAGCAAAACTAAATAAAAAGCCTAACTTACCTATTACCTAAATAGTAAAATTGACCGATCCAAAACTCAAAAAAACCTAAACAAAAAAGGTGCCCTAGGAAAAAATTAAGGGATAAGAGAAAATATTCAACCAAGAAAACCCACTAGGGCTAGTTAATAACACAAGTTGGATGCACATAAGGTGTCACCATCTGAGATTGAACTAAGATTTGTGTTTTTGCATTACATGTTTGGTTATGATTACTATTGTTGCATATGATACATGTAGATAGGAATACATGCTTAAGCTAGGTATAAGCACGTGATTAACCTATCAAGAGAAGCCTATGGCATGCATAGGGACACATGATGGAGTGGGCTTAACTCTAAGATAGTAATGGAAAAAATTCATTGGCATTATATAGTCATTAAAGAAGACACATAATAGATCAATCTCCTCAAGAAACCACAGAGCATAGAGCCAAAGTCGAGATAGGTTATTTTTAGGTTTTTGGAGGCATTAGATAGTATATACAGTCTATGGAGGACTGGATTATATTTGGACAGAGTGCAACAACAATGGACTATTTCCCTAAAAATAATAAGAGAGCATAGAAAGAAGGTAAGGCAAAAAAAACTAAGGAGAAAGTACCCAGAAGAAGGTTGCTTGAAATTTGCTTGAAAATGGAGTTCTGAAGAGGTATTTGAAGAAGAAAAACAGCCAAGTCACACCTACAACTAAACCCCATAGCTACCTAGGATGTGATCTATGTATTTCTGCATGTATTTATTTAACACAAATGCTTTGGTGCATTTAACTTCTTGCACGTGTTTACACACACAACCCCCTATGCATGTGTTCCTTCATATCAAGTCTTTTGTAAATGCTTCATATACAATTTTCTACATGTGTTAGCACACATAATCCTTTTGTGTATGTTTCAACACACATAATTCTCTGCCTATACTTTATATATAATTTGTTGCATGTATCTCGCATGTATATTTTTTTGCATACATTTGTTATATAATTTTATGTATGTTTGTTTACACATAATTCTTTATGCACACATAAGTTTTTTTGTATATATCACTATACAAATAACCTTCCACGTAAAGTAAAAGAAAACTTTGTTATCCTTATCTCAATTCTCTTAGGTCTTTAGGTGCTACATGTTAACTACAAAACCTAGAGCTTTAAGGATTTCTCATGTCAAGTATAAACTCCTCCCCAATACAATCGAGATGACCATCGTAGCACTTTCTTTTCCTAATTATAAGAAGTTTTCTTATTAAAATAGTTTGTGCCATAAGTTTAATTTATCTTGCCAAGTTATCTCTAAAATCCTAATAGAGTTGTTTTTTATTAATTTACATTCAATTTGAAATTTTACTCCATCCTAGTAATTCTCAACTGTGAATGGTTTTGATCTCAATATGAGAAATTTGTGTTTCATTCAAGTTTAAACTGAACAAAAGGTAGTCTTATCTTATTTCTATCTGCTAAATTGCATAAAAGCTTTGACTATACCATGCAATTTTCAAATTTTGAGCACTTTAAGCCTATTTTAAAAATAAGCAAAAAATTATTTGCAATTGAAGAGATTAGGTAAAACTCACCAAGACCACTAAAATCTTTCTAATTACCCATCAAAGTGACCCTGGGATGAGACAAAACCTGGAAAATGATTCAGGTAGCCCTTCTTTGTATAACTCTCTAAATGACTTTTCCTACCCTAATTTCATAGTTGTTTGCTAGCCTATTGAGCCTTTATTTTAAGCATGTTGAACTTGTGCTCCTTTTATTATTACACAAATTAAAATGAACCTTAGCTCAAAATGAATTTTGCTTCCCTTTAGGAAGGTGGCTGTTGTAGTAAGGCTAGTTTAACATTTCAAGAGAATGAAAGATTACTTTTTATCAATCCTTTGTATAACTTTCGTTCAAGGATCTTATGATAGGGAATTGATGTTATTTGGTGAAATAAGCCCAAAAAAGGAAAAAAAAAGAAGAAAAAACCTAAAAAATAACCCCACAAAAAATAAGAACAAAAATAAAAAGGGAGATTTTTAGCTATTACCCTTCAAATAATTTTTGATAAATTGAAAATCATTAAAGCCAAATGAGAGAATGCTTTGATAATGGGAAAATAGGTAAAGAATAGTCTTCTCACTAATTGAGAAAACACAGTAGCCATTTTCTTCTAGCAACTTGACCTTTGTTTGTTAGCTATTCACCCAAGCCTATTATTACAACCAATGTAAGACCTCTTGATTCTTGGTTCATTCTCATCGAACTTAGCGGAGATGACCTTCTGGTAAGGTTTGGTATGTTAAAAAAGTCATATCATCTTTCTTGAGCTTCAAGGGGGAAGCCATGAATGCATTTATGCATTTAAGTTAAAACTTGTCCCCAACTTTGCAATCCAGAATTTGTTTTCAAAAGGTGACAATTCTATTTTGGCCTTCAACACACATACACGTAGAAATTTCTTAGTATGCATTGTGCATATTTATTGGTTTGGTACACCTTGGTATTGGCATACCTCTTTTCCGATTCCTTTATTAAGAATGATCCATTAATTTCTCTTGGTTGAAATTAAATTAGTTAAGAATTTGGTCCATTCACTTATTTAGGGATGAGTGAAATTTAAGTTTAAAGTATTTGATAAGTTGTAATTACTTTAAATTTTGGACACTTCTTAGCAAACAACTATTTATACACACCACATATAACACTTCTCATACATAGCTCACATGTGTGATTGTGCATGTACACATGAATTTTGCACATTTCTTGCACACACTTGTACGAGTAACTTCTTGCAAGGAAAAATGTGAATGGACTCCATGCCTTGAGATTGATCATGTGAAAACTTCGGCGTAGATACCATCTACTCACCAATGCTAGACAATGAGATCAAGACAAAATCCTTGAGGAGTGGAGATCATGCAAAGCCATAAAAAATAAAATCCTTCAAGGAGCTAGATGTCCATATGCACCCATACTAGGGGCAATCAGGTAAGATTCTTTATCATAAAATGTATACATGAACACACCGCACAATAAATGTACAAAAATTTAAATTTACAAAAACTAAAATTCAAATGTATAAAATTTCAAATCCCTTCAATACACCAAAAATACAAATATATAAATAATATAAATTTTGTAAATACACAGCACACTAAAAATTTTAAGGCCTTAAAATGCACCCAAATTGTAAAAATTTAAAATAAATCCATAGCATAAAAATACAAAGTACACCTAAAAATGTAAAATAAACTCAATATACATTCAAAATATAAAAATCCCAAAAATGTGTCAAAATGTAAAAATTAAAAATACACTAAAAAATTTGAAAAAAAAAATCCAAAATAAGACTCTCCTTGCCGGCATATCAAAGTATCACTATGAGCGTTAAAGTCTCTTTGTGAGCGTCAAAGTCTCTTTTTGAGCACTAAAGTCTATTTGAGAGCATTAAAGTCTCTTTTTGAGCACTAAAGTCTATTTGAGAGCATTAAAGTCTCTTTGTGAGCATTAAAGTCTCTTTATGAGCATTAAAGTCTCTCTGAGTGCATCAAAGCCTTTTTATAAGCATTAAGCTCGTCATTCAAAGTCTCTTTGTGAGCATTAAAACTTTAAAGCACACCAACAGTCCAAAAGTTTAAAATCTTAAAATGTAAATTTAAAGTTTAAAATCTTAAAAGCATCGAAATTTTAAGATTTGAAATACACCAAAAATAAAAGTCTTGTAAGGGACCAAAAGACAATTACCTAAAATTTCTAAAACTAAAAAACTTAAAAACTAAAATAGTCCTCTTAATTAGGCACCTAAAAAACTCAATATCTTTAAATTATAAAAATGCAAAGTGCACCTAAAGTGTAAATTCACATGCCTAAAAACAAACAAACAAACAACAACAACAACAAACACCTAAAATTCAAAAAAAAAAAAAATCCAAAAATCCTCTCAAATATCAGCATGGCCACAAACAATGAAATTTGTCATAAATTTAGGCACTACTATAAATAGCAGGGTTCGCCTATAAATCTTAGCACAGTTGCAAATAGTGGAGTTCACTATAAACCTAGGAATTACCGCAGAAAGCATAGTTCACCATAAATCTAGGCAAGATCGCAAATGGCAGGTTTCGCCTATTAACCCAAGCATTGTCACAAACTATGAAATTTGCCTATAAATTTAGACACTACTCTAAATAATGGAGTTGGCCTATAAATCGTGGCACAACTACAAATAGCTTAGCTTGCCATAACTTTAGCACAACCATAAACAACGGGGTTTACAGTACCAAAATTAAAGTCCTTTCAATAGGAATCTTAAAGCCTTTTCAATGAGACATCAAATCCAAAGTCCTCTAACAAAAGTGCCCCTAAGTTCTCTTGGGGGGCACACCTAAAAATTTAAAAGAATAAAATACCCCAACAAATGAAATATTCAAACCTAAAAGACATTAATGATTCAAAGGATCCAAATCTTTAGAAAATAAATAAAAACTCAAAAAAGGTCTGATGCGACCTCAGTAAGAGTACTAAATCGGCAAGTAATATAGAATGTTAAAAATTAAGACCCATGAATATAGTACCTAAAGGATTGTAGTTGCAAGCAATTGAAAATTATGAGTATGCTAAAGAAATGTTGAATTTTTGTATGAATTGCTACTTAAACTATTAAGAATGCATAAAAAGAACAATTAAAACAAAACTTACAGAAATTAACAATAACTCAAGCAAAATGAATAGTGACAAGATAAAAATTAATGAAACTAACAGCATTGCTTAGGTTCACTCATCCTCCCCATTCCTAAATGTGAATTTAATTAATCTCGAGTTATATAGATTGAATTAGGATAACCCTCTATACCCAAAGGTCCCATACTGGAGCAAGTTATTCTAATAATAAAATGTCCCATCCCGGAGAAAGTCTCATGATTAGACTATGCACAGGTTTAACATCCTAAGTTCAATTTGCTTTCCCATCCCAGAGCTAAACAACCTAAGATCCCATCTATTTTACTCCAAACTCGATTCCTAATACCATAAAAACTATAACTGATCGAGTCCTATCCTAGAGCAATCTCAAAGTTATAACTATTACAATAGAAAAATAGAGCATAAAATACATTCATGGCATTCAACATTCAAATCAAGAACCTAAACTAGATAACATGATAAAATAATCCATCAAAGTCAGATAATATGATCAAAACATAAAAACCTATGAATTAATATTCGAAATCCAGTAAAATAAACCATCAATCTATAAATAAAATCAAATAAGTTTAAGAATCACATTAGGTATTAGGGATTCAAAGATCCCCAAACAACTAATTGACTACTCACAATCCATTAAAAAAGAGATAGGAAAGAGGAAGAGTAAAACCAAAAATTCATGTTGAGATGAACACCCAACTAGTTTCCAAGTTTTTCGTCTCTAATTCTCTAATGGAAGATGAGCTCCAAATAAAAATAAGAAATCTAATCTTTAAACAAGTGTCAATCAAATCTATTTGCATGTATAGATTTATAGAAAATGTATAAAAACTAAAGAATGAAAGAACAAGTGAAAAGAGATAAAATTAGATATGAAAATTCCTATTGTCTAGCTAAACAGTAGATCTGCTTTTTATAATCCCAAATGGGTCATGGTCACAATGAATTTTTAGTGACTGTGAGGTGCTTGAAAAACTACTTTTGGGTTGAAATGGGTTATGGTCACAACCAATTCTTACTGACTGTGAGATACTCTTTAATTCCATTTTGTACTAAAAACTGAATACCTCACGGTGGCAACTAAATCCTATAATCATGAGGTGCTTATCATCTCAGTTATATATTGAATGCATAAGTCACGATGACAAGGAATTCTTGCTGACCGTGAAGTGATGAAACTCTGTGTTTTGACAAAAACTCACCAAGTAACGGTCACAACCAATTGGTTGTCACCATAAGGTTCCTGAAAATTCTGCAATTCAACATAAAACACCATAAAATGCTCTCTAAAGTGTATAAAAGATAGAATTTGCTAAATTTGATAGGAATTATTGAAAATAACCAAAACAAAGCAACAAACACATAAAAGACACTTAAAACTAGACTAAAAATGGCTAAAAACTAAGTACTGAATTAGAGTTATCGAAATACCCTATACTTAGACTTTGCTTGCCCTTAAGCAAATGACCTATCCGCATTCTTGAAAATTGAAACTCTAACTCATAATTAGAAAGTTTAGAAGAACCAAAATAACATTTATCAGAAGATACTTAATTGAAAATTTTAACCAAAAAGACTCATACTAATCTATATCAATTGCTTTCTTATATGTGTGTGTACTAGGCTAAAACAATTTCATTGCTTTTTCAAAAACAAAAACAATTAGTGATTCCAGCAATTAAGCAAAAGGAAGGATACGTAAAGATTTTGCATATCCATTTTGCACTTAAAACTCAGGATAGCCATTGGCCTCTCCTTTAGCACTAAAACAACAAGGGTTATCTCTACCAAACAGCTCAGAGTAAGAACAGGATCACTAGGTCTTACTTTAAGGTTGTAATGTCCGACTTAAGTATTGGCTTTAAAGAAAAGATAAAGTCGACAAATTAAGATTGACTGCACTACCCTAAAATTCCACCTAACTTGCTGAAGATAAACAACTTCTTTCCTATAATTGCTACCTTCATTAACAAAAAATAAAGCTTAAAATCAAAGGAAATTAACCAAAATTTCATTAGTGCAAAGGAAATATTGCTAAAAATTCCTTTCTCTTGAAAGAGCTCAATATGTAAGACTTTTTCTGAAATGCTAGATACCCCACACTTATTTTTTGTAATAAAGAACTAAATAAGAGTTTCTAAATCAAAATTTTTATCCTCTTGGTTTGATTTTTTTTAAATAAACTAGGAAGGGTATCAACAACTCTTCCTTCATCTCCCAATTTAGCAATGTCTTGAGATTTACTAATTCTCAACTCACACAACCCTATTTTTAAGAATTTTCATCAATTTCTAACACTCTTGACTGATTAAGCATAACACATTTCAATTACTCATAATGTATAATACCACCCAACCTAGAGTGGCCAAATCTAAAATAAGGGAGGTGAAAGCATTTAAGTTATATGGTTAAAAATAGAGTGTAACAAGAAAATTCATTGAATAATATGCCTTTGGCATACCAAATAGGCTCAACGGGGCTAGCAATGGTAAAAATATACAAAGGTGAGATAAAAGTCATTTCAAAGTGACTGCCAAAGAAAGGCTACCTAGGTCATATCCTAATTTTATGTGAGTTGAAAATTCATTTTGAAGGGTGATGAAGAAGGTTCTAGCTATCCTAGAATTCCTTCACTCAATTACTATCACACATTGTTTTTTTAAAGTTTTTCACAAAAATAACCTAATGTTCTTAATGAAATAGAAATCAAATGATATATGACTAATTGAGACTACTTTAGAGAAAATTCTCGCTAAAGCATGCAACTACTCTTTTGCTAAATTAGGTTCTTTAAATAAGCAGTTCACAAATTAAAGTTCAAACTAATTCCTTTCAAGAACAAATAAATGTAGACTAGACTAAGAATGTAAAGATAATATCAGTTCAGTAGAAAATCAAACAACCAAATTCAAAATTGAAATAAAAGATAAACAAAAACAATTAAAGTAAAGATTAACAACCAAACTACTAAAATTAAAGATAAAATAAGATAAAGCTGCAAATAAATTTAAACTAAAATGAACTACTTAAACTAAGATAAACTGAAATTTAAAATTTAAACTAAACATTTTAACTAGATAATTCAATAACAACAAAAACTTAAAATTTAAACTAAGAAAACTTTTAAAATTTAAAACCAAGGACAACAAAATTGTGATTCAAAAGACTTCACAAGTTTTAAGCATTTGAAATATATCTTGAACTTGATCAAAATATTTAGAAGATCCTAAAAGGCTTCACAAAATATCTTCATCTTCAGTTCACAAAATAACTTCAATTCAAAAAGTAACTTCTCCCCTACCCCACACTTAAAACCTTACTACCCTCAGCAAGTCAATCAAAATTAAACAACACGAAAATTTGACATAAGGGACTCCCTACAATTAGGACTTTGGTGGTGGTGGAGGAAACTGTGTATCAAAACGCAATGCCAAACTAGTAATGCCAATCATCACTTGATAGAGCTAATCTTAAAATGAAGTTTTCTGTGTGGCTAAAGCATCCACTTTTTCGACCAAGGCAACATACTGAGGAGAAGTTAAGGTCACAACTCCTTGATATGGAGCATGAGGTAATCCATTCAAGCTCCTTTTGATCTTCTCTAAATATTCCTCCTTTTCAGTCAGTCTAAAGCGATATTCCACTGTATCATCTTCAGTGACCACCTTCATATTCTTCAGGAGCTTCTTATTGATGTAAACCACTGTGATGGAATATGATATGGTATGAATATCATGATAGCACAGCGGAAAAACAAAAATTTTTATCATACATACCATACATATCCAAAGCTAGAAACGAAACATGCAATTTTAGGGTTGTAGAACTTACAACTTTCTATGCCTTTTAAATATTGAATTAGGTGATGGCCAGCAACTAAGATAACTTTGTCCGCCTTAGATCTCGATCACCAATGCCAAGGAATAGCCTTTTACGCCACTCCCTCTATTCTCACACACACAATTGCACCGACGGCTTAAAATCGAGATTGCTAGCTCTCTTTTTCGGTATTGTGTAATGGTTATAGTTTGAAGCTACAAAATTTGATTTTGTACTTCTCTTAGGTTGCTATTACTACCCAATATCACAAAAGAATGAGGAACTATCCTTTCTCCTTGTGAAAAATTGGCTAAAAGAAAACTTGAGAGAGAGAGGAAGAGTTCACGCAAAACTAGAATTAAAAACTAGGGTTGGCGTTTTTCTCTTCTTTCAAATATATATCCTTTTATTTTAAGTGATAAATCTAAAATCAAATACTTAAAGATAATAGATTTCAGCCTTTATCACTTCTTTAAAATAAGATATATATTGATTTAAATTCTTTTGAATTAATCCAAGATTAAAACATAAGACATATTAACCAAATAAATCACTTAATAAATAAAAGCATGTGCCGAAATTCATTTTCTTTTCTCTAGGAATTTCGGCCACCTATATTTATAATTAAGAGATTTAATTTGATCATAAATCTTTTAGGCTTTAATACTCAATTAATTAAATTAATACAATACATTTAATTAATTGAAATTAAACCTTGTGGGCTGAATTTCTCTCTCTTATGGACCAAGGCCTAATAGCAATTTTATAACCCATTACATACATTAATTTGACTTTAATTAAAAGCCCAAATTAATGCCCAATACTTAATTTAAGTATTTTAAGCCCAATGCTTTGTGTGCGATCCTATAGATCCATTTAATGTTGGCAATGAATTAATAAATTAATTCAAAGGCTATATATATTCTCTAGCAAGATATTATAGCATTCCAAATTAAATGAAAATGCATATGGCATTTAGTGACCCAATGCAATTTTGTATAGTCCCTTACCCATAAATATCAGAATTAATATAAGGCATGGAACTAGTCATCCTTATATATATTAATTCCTTTCTTGATATTCCAGTGACACTGACCTCTCAGATAAATAATGATTACTCATTATCTTATCTCGGTATGGCCATACACTTCTCAGTTCACTGATCAAGTGGCCGATGATATTTTCTCTCTTATTGAGAGGGGTAATCCCTTTATTTCTCTCATGCTCTCTAACATGAATTAATGCATACCCAATCATACCCGTACTTGTCACTCTATTACGAGCACGTTAGGTGTATGTCAAAGTACACAGTAATTCATAAAGAGTTTCATAGAGATTTCAGGTCTAAGAACTCCGATACAAAAGTTACATATGAGAAACACTTATGACTTGTACCATGTAGTGTTCTCATGAGCGGATCGTATCCAGATACCATGTTCTTTAACATGTATCTATGATCTATGATTGACACTCTTGTCCTAATGATCCGTAAGACAGAACTCATAATATCAGAGAGAGCATACTAGTCTTAATTCATCATTATTCCCATAACAATGACTGACTAGGGATATTCAGAATGATGTTTCATTTGTTTCAAGGTCTTACAACCATGTGCCTCACACATGATAACTTAAACCGAAACAACACTCTTGGATGGTTTTATCAATTGATATGCACAGGAATACAAAGGATAAAACAAATGCCTCATTTTATTAATTCAAAGTGCTTTATTATAATGCATTAGGGCTAGGGCTTACACTAACACACTGAAGGTAGCACTTTATATTTTTTCAATGGGTGTTTAATAGCCTTGGCCAAAATAGTCACCCAACCTCCTAGAGAAATCTTCTTGACTTTCATGGGGTATCACTGCACCTCCTCCAACTTGTGCCACCAATGTGTAACAACATTAATTGGAAAGCCTTAAATCATACAGGCGAGAAAGAGTGCTTCAGGTTTGTTGACTTGTATGGCAGATTTAACATGGCACATAGGTTACATGGAGAAGAATTTATGGATAATCTTGAGGCTGTGGTCTCTCAAATGATATGCCTTGGTTTGTCCTAACTTGTACAGTATGTCTATGATAGGGTCTCTGATTTATTGCCATATACTATCTTTGTTATAGTCATCAAAAACATCTGAAGCATGTGAAGGGAATCCTAGTATATCTATAAACCTTACATAGGTCATTTCATAAAATTTACTATCCAAGAAAAAAGTAACGTAACTTGGATCTATCACACTATGCCTTTCTATTATGCATCGTACTGTAGCCACAAATTCCGTTATCAAGTTAGGGTAGACATGCTCCTAGCATGAGAAAATTGTTCCCATCTTATATTGACAATAAGCCTCTACATGTCTTCCTTAAGTTCTAACTTTTCAAGCAACTCCATGTCCAAGTATACAGTTGGAACATACTTGCACTTTGACAAGTGAGCTTAAGTTTCCTTCTGATCATCCGGTACCTAATCTAGCACCCTAGATATGCTAATAGATGGTTTTCTAGCTGGCTGGCTAGATGAACTAGGTGCAGCATTTGTATGAGTTCTGTTTGGTGTCACTACAAAGAAAAGAACAATAGCAAACTAAGCTCTTTACAAGACAAGGACTATATCCACAAACAACCATATACAATTTCCAACAAAATCTTACAAATTCTTCATCGATGTAACCATTCTCAAACAATAAGAACACATTCTAGAAAACCATTAAGAAATTGAAGTATATGGATTAGGCAATTTGTATGCACTATTATGCATGCAAATGCACTCAATAACACTCAATCCTAAACAAAAATTGCATCACAAATATCTTGCAAAGCCAATAACCCTAAAGTGTATAATTGGATAAAATTCCAAAGATAGTGAAAATAGAAAATGCATTTAACATAGTTAAACAACAAATTTAAGCAATTTTAGACATATATGTAGTGTAAGTATCACAAAAAATCCATGGGCACAACCCTTTAACCAACAAATGAAATAAGCAATCCCAAGCTAACATTAAAATTAACAGCCAAATGCAAAATTGCTACCAATTTCAAGCACACAGCAATAGGTCTAATTGAAATCATAACCATTAAATGTAATTGCATAAGAAATAAATCAAACAAAAGTACAACAAACTAAATAGCGATTATGAAGTGCAGGAAATACAAGGGTTTATGCGAGAATTAAACTTAAAAAACAAAGCACAAAGAAGAAGACATTCAGGAAAAGCAAAAAGAAAATCGCAAAAAAAGAAAAAAAACAATGTAACAATAGTGCAAACTAAAGAAATAATAAAGAAGAAGAAAAATTGTACTTGTTGAAGTTTATAAAGAAAATCGCAGCCAAAATGAGAGAGAAAGTAAAGAAATTGAAAAAAATGAAGAAAATGGATAAAGAAATGAAAAGACACAACTAAAAATCTGATTTTTAAAATGGTGTCTTAGGGGGGTCACGGTCACAACCAAAAGGTAGTGACTATGAGCTAAAACCAATTTCGCTTCTATACTAAAAAAAATTAATTGTCACAGTCACTAGAAAAACTTGGCCACCGTGACCTACAACCCTTCATTTCTAAAATCAAAATTTCACCTATGTCACGGTGACAACCAAAATCTGGCCATCGTGACCTCTAAAAATTTTCCAAAAATTTTTTCTTTGCAAAACACTTTAGGCCATATAAACTAATTTTAAAAACTACTCTGACAAGCAAATTTTCAAACAACAGTCTATGAACCAAAACTTTTGAACCAAAATCCAACACAAATAACAACCTATAAAAACAAAAAGAAATGCTAATAAAAGTAAGTGTTACAATTAGTTCTACATTTACCAAGTCTGTTGCTAGACTTTGAAGTACCTTTAAGGTTCCAACAAAGTGACAATCACTATAGCATCTTCAAACCTTGATTCAAAATATGGCTTCAGGCAATGTCCATTTACCTTGAACTCTTTCTCATCTCTCAGGTGTTTTAACATCACCACTCCAAATTCATTTACTTCCACAACCTCAAAAGGCCCTTTCCACCGTGATCTCAACTTTATAGGAAATAGTTTCAAGTGACTATTGTACAGCAGCACTTTCATCCCAAGTATGAACTCATTCCTTACCAGCTTTTGATCATGCCAATTCATGGTCTTATCTTTATAGCCATTGCATTGTTGTATGTCCATAAATGAAACTCATCCAGTTCATTTACTTGTAAAATACATTTTTCTCCAGCACTTTTCATATCAAAATTTAAAAATTTTGTTGCCCAAAGAGCCTTGTGCTCTAATTCCAAAGGTAAATGACATAATTTTCCATATACAAGCCTAAATGAAGACATTTCAATTGGGGTTTTAAAAGCCGTTCTATATGCCCACAATGCCTCATCTAGCCTTAAAGACCAGTCCTTGCTAGACTCATTAATGATTTTTTCCAAAATGGCTTTTAACTCCCTATTAGAGACCTCTTTTTGTCTATTAGCTTGATGATGATATGGTGTTGTGATTTTATTTCTAACACTGAATTTTTTCAACAATGCCTTGAATTGGTGGTTCATGAAATGTTTCCCACCATCAATAATTATAGCTCTCAGTGTTTTAAATCTTGTGAAAATATTTCTACGTAAAAATTCCAGAACAACCTTCGAATCACAACTCCTAATAACTATGGCCTCTACCCACTTGCTCACATACTCAATAGCTACTAGGATATATTTGAACCCAAAGAAAATAAAAAATGGTCCCATGAAATCTATACCTCATACATTAAATAATTCAACTTTTATGATATTGTTCAAAGGCATTTTATCTCTTTTAGAAATATTTCCTACCCTTTGGAATTTATCACAACTTAGCACAAAAAATTTAACATCCTCAAACATGGTTGGCTAATAAAAACCTGATTGGAGAATCTTTGCAACTATTTGATTGGCACCATAATGTCCTCCAACTTTTCCTCCATTGCAAGCTTGCATAATCAATCTTTGCTCTTCCTTGGGGACAAACCTTCTAAGCACTTGATCCGCACATAGCTTGAACAATTGTTAACCATCCCAAATGTAAAATCTCGCATTAGCTTTTAATTTCTTCCTTTGTTTCCATATTAATTCAGTGGGAATAAAGCCTCTTGTAAGATAATTTGCTATATTAGAAAACCAAGGAATATCAACATCATATGAATACATAGCACAAATGAAATCATCCAGAAAGAAATCATTAATCTCTCCCTTCTTGTTATGCTCATGCTCCAAACAAGATATATATTCCATAAGAAAATTTTTGGCACCCTTCTTGTCCTTTATCTCTAAGTCGAACTCTTGTCACAACAACAACCACCGAATTAATCTTGGCTTTGACTCTTTCTTATGAGAAGGAGCCAAGAAGATAGGAGGGAGGATAGCTATGATCCTACCAAGAGTTTTTGAAAAATACAACTTTAGGCTAACTAAAATAGCTTTTAAAAAGCTAGAAGCTAGGTTTGCAAACAAATGTTACAAAGTTGCATGATCAGACCACATAATTACTTTAAAGACAAAAAGATAAAAACAAAAATTTTCAAATGCAAACACAATGGTTAACAACTCCTTTTTAGTAGTGGTGTAGTTGACTTAGGCTCATGTTAACGTATGGCTAACATAATAGATAGCATGGAAGACCTTATTGTGCCTCTGCCCCAATACTGCTCCTACTGCAAAGTCATTGGCATCACACATCAACTCAAATAGTAAGCTCTAATCTGGAGAAATAATCACCGAAGCTAAGATCAATTTCTACTTTAATGTGTTGAATGCCTGTAAACACTCATTAGAAAAATCAAATACAATATCTTTTACAAGCAAATTGGACAATGGTTTATCAATTTTTGAGAAATCTTAATAATGCACCTATAAAATCCAGCATGTCCTAAAAAAGTTCTAATCCCTTTTACAGTAGTTGGAGGTGGTAATTTTTTAATAACATCAATCTTAGCTTTGTCCACTTCTATTCCTTTTTCAAACACTTTATGCCCCAACAGAATCCCCTCTTTAACCATAAAGTGACACTTTTCCTAATTTAAAACAAGATTAGTTTCCTCACATCGTCCCAAAACCAATTTTAGGTTACCTAGACAACTATCAAAGTCCTTCCCATATTGCTAAAATCATCCATAAACACTTCCACGAAATTCTTAATGAAATCATAGAAGATGGCCATCATATATTGCTTAAATGTAATTGATGCATTGTAAAGGCCAAAGGGCATGCGTCTATACATAAATGTACCATAAGGATAAGTAAATGTAGTCTTTTCTTAATCCTTAGGAGCAATTGGTATTTGTAAGTACCTTGAATACCCATCTAAAAAGCAATAAAATTTGTTACCAGTTAACCTTTTTAACATTTGATCGATAAATGGTAAGGGAAAATGGTTTTTTTGGGTGGTAACATTAAGTCTCCTAAAATCTATGTAAACTCTCCAACCCATAACTGTATGAGTTGGAATAAGCTCATTCTACTCATTTTGTACTATTGTAATATCCCCTTTCTTTAAGACATATTGCACAGGACTCACCTAATTACTATCGATGATATGGTAAATAATACTTGAATTAAAAAGTTTGAGTACCTATTTCTTTACCACCTCTTTCATCACTGGATTAAGTCACCTTTAAGGTTGAACCATTGCTTGAAATCTTCTTCCATCTATGTCCAATGCATACAGTAGTTGGGACTAATCCCTTTTAAATTCGAGGTCTTTCATCTAATGGCCTTTTTATGTTTCTATAGCATAGCAATTAGTAGCTCATCCTCCAAACCTTTCAAAGAAAAAGATATAATTATGGGTTTATCATTCTCTTTAAAAAAACATATTTCAAATGAGAAGGTAAAGTTTTTAATTGAGCCTATGTCTCATCCTGAGGAATTTTCAAACTTTCTTCTTCCTTTACATCTTCCTCACTTTCTTTCTCTATGGCAGCTAACATCTCTCTCTCTACTCTATTCGATCCTTCATCCTCCAAGGAATTCATTAAACATAAATTCAATGGATCATCCAATAAAATCTCCTCTTGATTGTCCTCCACACACTCTTGTACTTCATCCATAAAATAGATAAACTCATCTAATTCACTTGATGGGTATTTGGTGGCTTTGTTTATATCCATTACCAACTCTTCATTGTTGAACCGTAGGATAACCTTTTGGCCATGCACATTAATCAATGCTTTTTGGTATTTAAAAATGGCATCCTTACAATTAGTGGTACTTTCCTATCCTCTTTCATTTCCATCACCATAAAAGTGTATAGGAAAAACAAACTTCCCTACTTTTACCAACAAGTTTTCTATCACTCACTTTAGTTCTCACCAACCTATCATTCAATTAGAACCTCATACCCATTTTTCTTAGATCACCCAGGTTCAATTTTTTACATATCGGGTAGGGCATCAAATTAATGCTAGCTCCTAAGTCACATAAGGTATTACCAATAAAATTTTCACCAATTTCCTATGGAAAGGTAAAATCACTAGGATCTTCCAATTTCTTAGGAATCTTATTCATTATAATAGCACCACAATTCTTAGTAAGTTGCACAGTTTCACACCCCTCTTATTTCTTTTTATTAGAACAAAGTTCTTTCATAAATTTAGCATAGTTGGCCATGTGAGCTAAAGCTTCAAAAAATAGCAAATTAATATGCAATTTCTTAAACATCTTTAAAAATCTAGCCAATTGCTCATTTTTCTTTTCCTTTCTAGCTATAGATAGAAATGGCAACCTATTGATATCAAGATCTTCTACATTGGAATTCACAATATTCTTACCTTTGTCAATGATTGGAGTATCTACATTTACCTCTACCATTGGGTTAGAAATAATTACCTTCCATGTTGGCTCCTTAACATTTGAAGATGAAGGTAAAGATGACTTACCTTGCTCTTCTCCTCGTGTTATCTCCTTACAACTTTGCAATGTGATTGCCTTGGCCTTCTACTTGGGATTTCCATCCACATTAGATGGAAAGGTGTTTGGTTGTCTATTGGTTATTGAATTATCAAGTTGGCCCAATTACATCTCTAGGTTCCTCATAAAAGCATCTTAGTTATGGTTTCATTGCTCTTGTGACTTCTACCTTGTCTCTTTACTAGATATGAATTATTGCTGACTATTTATAAAGCTCGTAAACATATCTTCAAGGTTTAGCTTCTTTTCTTGCATAGGTGGCCATGATTGAAATCTAGGTGGATGATATGCTTAGTTTTAATTTTAATTTGAACTCTGATTTTGATGTTGTAGTGGTGGATATGGTGTTTGGTAATGTGCCGTCACTTGTGGATGGTAGGACTTGCTGTGATTATGGGTGACATTTTGGTTGAAGGGAGCTTTTGGCTAGGTTTAAAAGGATGAAGCCATTTGATTTCCCTCTTTCCAAGAGAAATTTGGGTGATCTCTCCAGCCCAGATTGTAACTATTGTTGTAAGGGTCAATCCTTCTAAAATCTCCCACTGCATTGACATCTCCTACTGCTATACTCTCTTGAACACTTTGCCCACTCTCATATAACTCATAACTTTGAGAAATAGATGCAACATTATGCACTTTTACCCACTCAATTCTTTCCTCATTAACTCTACTTGAGCTTTCAGCACACAACCTTATTAATGTTATGCACACCCTCGCCTCTTTGGTATTCTCTAGTGTTTGCCCATTGAGAATCATTTGTTGCCATGTCATCTAGTAAATTGAAAGTTTCTTCTAGTAACTTATTGATGAAACTCCCACTAGATGAAACATCTAAGAGAGATTGAGTAGGTGTTGTAACACCTGTATAAAAATTAGTCATCAATTGATAAACAACTATCTCATGGTGTGGAAAGCTCCTCAATAGCCTCCTGAATCTTTCGAGTTAATTTCATCTATGGTTACTGGACTTACGCCTAATCTCCCTAAAGTAACTGACTTATTTTTCATAACTTAAATGTTACTGAACTTATTACCTTTTTGCAAAAAAGTCATCTTGACCAATTTCTGACGATTACTCTTGTCGGAATGCTGATGTGGCATGTCATGTCATATGCTTGGACACACGTGGCACGACATGTCAGTAGCCACATGACTAGAAGAGGCCACATGCATCCAAAAAAATGATGTGATGTGTTAACGTATCGTGTGATATGCCCTCTTTTGATGACGTGGCTGCTAGCATGTCATGCCACATGTGTTCAAGCATATAACGTGATGTGCTATGCTAGGATTTCAGCAAAGATTATCATCAAAAACTGGTTAAGATGACTTTTCTGCAAAAATTTGATAAGTTCAATGACATTTAAGTCACGAAAAATAAGTTAGTTACTTTTTGGCGATTAGGCATAACTCCAGTGACCATGGGTGAAATTGACTCGAATCTTTCCTATGCTTCATGAAAAGGTTCTTCACTCATTTGATGAAAACTAATGATGCTATTTTGAATACTTGCTATCTTCGTTGGAGGGAAAAATCTCATAAAAAATTTCTACAGTAATTGTTCCCATATCCATATGGATTGGCTAGGCAACATCTGAAGCCATTTTCTTGCCTTGCTAATAAGTGTGAATGGAAATAATTTTAATCGAATTGTATCTATTGTAATGCCCAAAATTTGAACTGTGTTGTTGACCTCTAAAAATATATCAAGATGTTGGGCAGGATCTTCTAATTTCGAACCAAAAAACTCATTTTGTTGAACCATCATGATGGTGGCTGGCTTCAGCTCAACTTGTATACCTCTAGGCAACACAATAGTTCGATGTTCTTCATTTTACCTAGGCATAGCATAATCTCTTATTGTTCTTGGCCTAACCAAAGCTTTATCTTGTGCCTTTAGAACTTGTTGATTCTCGAGAGAAATCTCACCAATAGGAGGATCTAGATTTATGTTGGTTGATAACTCTAATTTAGTTTTTATTTTTAGTGTATTTTTATCTAAATTTTTGTCTCATTTTGCATGCTTTTTTTATGTTTTTAGTGTTAAATTTCTCTTTTTATGCCAAATAGGATTATCTTAAGATTTATGAAGTTTTTATGTGTTTAATGGTGTGATTTTGACTTTTGTACAAAAAGTTGACTTTCACTCGACTGAGACATTAGTCTCAGCCATGTGCTTTGTAGAATTACAAAATGCACCATTTCACCAAGGGAACTAGTTGAGACCATTTGTCTCCGCCATGTCCAATATAAAGTTTGAGGATGATTTAGTCTAAAAAGGTGCACTCGATTGAGACAAAAGTGTCTTAGCTGTGTCTTGAAGCTGCAGTACTATTTTAACCGACTTGACTAGATTGACAAAAAGTGTCTTCACCGTGTCCCTCTATAGACTTATATAAAAGTTGCATTCTGTTTGGTTTTAAATGAGATCTTTTTAGGTTTTTGAATAATAAGGTTTTTCTCTATAGTTTAGCTTGTAGTTCTTTATATTTTTAGGGTTTATATACTTAGTTTATATAGATTTACTTGTAGAAATTTACATTTTCAAAATAGTTTATACCAAAATAGTCATAGTTTTAGATATAGAGAAAAGTTATAATTTTCAATCAAGACCAAGCTTAGAGAAGAATAGCAAAAGCTACTACAACTTCAAATCTACACTTCCAAATGGGTTTTATAGTTTCTTCTTATCTTTTTCTTGTTATTTTCATTGTGATTAGTGAGTAGTTCTTTTATTGTTTGGGGATCTTTGAATCCCCTAACCATGTAAGGACATGAACTTATTTTCTTAAACATATGTTTCAAATGTTTCTTTTCCCTTATGCTTAACTTGGTATGGTTGTTATACAAGTATTTATGATGTTAATCTTATTCAAGTTGATGGATGGATGCTTGTTTAATATATCATGCATACTCTATTTTTCTTCATATATGGCATTTTTGGAATGGGAGCTATTAGAACTAGGGTTTATATGTTGTAAAAATCAAAAATAGAGAGGAAAACGAATAGGTATTCGATTGGTAAGCTCCATAATGGGATATTAGTTCATGGCTAGGACTTGAGACCCATGCTTATACTAGCTATTGGATAGGCTCCAAAAGGGGATATCAGGTAATTAGAGTAGTAGGCTCCAGAATGGGATTTTAGGGGTATATATGGGTTGTCCATATCTAAAATATATTAATGTTATGTTAAAATGAACCTTGCATAGGAATGGGGAGGATTAGGTTCCTAAACAACATTTTTAGCCATTGTTAATTTCATACATTTCACAATTTCTACTTTTATTATTTTAATTATTTTATATTTTGTGTTTAATTTACCTTATGTTAATTGTCAATAGTGCCAATCACAACATAGCCAACAACAATTGGGTAATTTTGTAAGCATATAACTCCAGTCAATCATTTTTACTTGCATAAATCTTGTTCCCTAAGGTTTGATACTTATGGGTCTTAAAAATACCCGACTTTATTACTTATTGATTCGGTACACTTACCGACCACTGGCCATTGTTCTCTTTATTTCTTCTCCTTCTTTGATGTAGGGTATTCTTGATTTCAAGGTCATAAAGGGCTAGTTGCTCTTGCCTTAATCTGTTCATACATTACAAGCACCTAAAAAGAATTAAACAAGTAAAATTAAGAAAAAGAAAACACATACAAATAGCAATCAAAACTCACAAACACGCCAATCCCCAACAATAACACCAAAAACTTGATGTGACCTTAGCAAGTATACTGAATTGGCAAGTAATATAGGGTATTAAAAATTATGAGTATGTTCACTACAAAAAAATCGATTTTACCGATAAAATTTACTGGCGGATACATATTTCGTCACTAAAAATAAGTATTACCGATGGAACATCAAATGCATCGATAAAAATGAAGAAGTTGTAGAATGGCAACATTTTTAGCGATGGAAATAAAAAACGATCGGTAAAATTGGTGGGAAGTATTGGCGCCATTTTCTAGCAATAGATTTAGCAATGGAATTCTGTGTCAGTAAAGATGTCAAACATTTTAGCTATATACCGATGGAATTTCTGTCAGTAATATAAAATGCTCTTTTATTTTAAACATTTTAGTGACCGACTAGCGATGGTAATTTTGATCCTTGGGTAAATATTGGTGAAAATTTTGGCGCACCTTTTTGCGACGTTTTTGCCATCGATAATCCATCGCTATTAGTTTTATTAATATAAAATAAATGTTTAAAATTTAATTTTTTATTTTTTAATAAAATATCATTTTTATTCAAATCAACCCTAGACTAGATATTTTTTTAATTATATATAATTTTTATGTAAATAATTAATATATTTTAGCAATACGCATACATTTTAATTATATATACAATTTTTTTTTGTTTTATGAACATTTAAATAAAATTTTGTTGTATTTTGATATGATATACAAATTTAATCTATATTTTTTTATTATTTAAATACAACTCGATCTGTATATAAAGCAACTCATGTTACCCTAAAAATTTTAGATTAAATTAAGGATTAATCCATAATAATTTATAGTATCAAATTTAATTTAGTTTTATTGTTAACTTAAAATTTTTTATTATTATCATAGATAACGATATTTTATTAAGTCTTTTATGGCTTTTTATCGATTAATCTCATTGTTAAATAAATTTTATTCTAAAATTTTACTTTTAATAAATATTTTATTTTTATTAGTTATTTTATTATTATCATTATTATTTTTATATTTTTTATTTATTAAAATTTTTACAAAATTTTAAATAAGTAGAAAATTATTAATTTGTATTGACTAAAATACTCCTACTCTTGAAGAAAGAAAAGTGAAAGAAGTATGGGCATTTAAGTATTTTCATGATTTTTTCCCTAAGTATAAAAACATATTTTTCTATTTTTCTCTCCTCCTCGCCCTTTGTGTTCTATCTCGTTCATCTTTTTCCACTGGAGATACCGCCACCTATCCCACTACCACCCACCCCCCCACCTCTATCTCTTTTGGTAGCCATTCTCTTTTCATTTTTCTAATTTTTTTTATTCTTTTATTTATGATTTTGTCTATTTCGTATGAAGAGGATATTTTGTTGGTTTCCCGATCGAAAATGCCTACTAGGAACTTTACTACCTCGAGTATGGCATCCATGTGCATCTTTGGCACATTTGTGTTTATTTGTTTGCAATTTGGATAATGTATTGTTTTATGTTGAATCCTAGATCTATTGGTTTTTCCTTCATTTTTATCTTTAGATCTGTTGGTTTTTCTTTCTTTTCCCTCTTCCTTTACTTTTTTTTATGTAATTTCTTACTGTAAAATTTCTTACTTTGATTTATTAGAGCTATTGTTGCTTTCTGTGTTTTGAACTAAATTTATAGTGAGAATCAGGTAAAAGTTCTGCTATTTTAAAGTAATTGGCATTGTGTTTGTTAAAATCTTCACTCAATGTTTCATCTAAACCACTCGAGAGAATAATAGACAAAACAGGATTCAGTAATTTTACGTTTCCTACATGATCTTTTGCTATTCTTTAGAGAATTTTGAGTTTGGCTTATGATAAATTGTTGGAAACCTGTTCATTGTGGTGGCTATTTCTCGTTTTGTATTTCCTCTGTATCATAATCTTGGTGAACCTTGGCTATATGTGATAAACATACTGATGGAATGTTTTAGTTACCTGTAAGTGCCACGTGTAGTTTGGGGGGTCTAGTATTCAAAGTATGGTTTTTATTATTCGCAATTCCATGTTGTAGTAGCTCCTGTGGTAGTGTGCTAGGGATTTTTTGGGGGCACTGGCTTAGTTTTAAAGAAAGTATATCTTTAGATATGCAATCAGGAAAAGCAAAAGCTGTTGGAATGGGCTTAACCCAAGGTATTGAATGTAGAAAATACTTTTTTTTCATATTTAACTATTTTTTATTAATATGACAGCCATCACATTTGATATTTGGACTTTGTTATTTTTCAATAGTAATCTTTAAATCTACAAGGATGAAGTTGCAAACAACTATTACAGAGTGCTCTCAGGAAATATTATTTATGTTGATGCTCCAAATGTCATGCTAACAAATGTTCCTTACCCAACAAAAGGATATTCCATTTTTGTGAAGTTGAGGTTTGTGAGAGTCCATCTTATGGCCACTGTGATTAAATATATACATATTTTAAGTGGCTAGTTGTGAATATACATTGATGTTTTGGCAAGTTCTATCCTGAATATTCAATTACAAAGTGATGGTTTCCTAAGAATGAAGCTAAAATTTTCATAGACTTGCTTTTGATACATTTTCCTTGAAGACATCCCCTATCTGTTTCCATTTTCCTTTGTTCCTCTTCTATATCATTCGAATTTAGTTGCTTTTATGTATATACACATATAAGGTCTGATGTTGAGCTAAACAAAGATGTCAAAAGGAGTTACTGGGGAATATCTGTGTAATTTTTCATAAGTTGTCTTCTTGGTGGGATTGCATATTTAAGACTTTTGCTGCAAGTCACACGCTGGCAGAGTTAAAAACTGCTGAGGAAGGTGCTCTGCCTTCTCTTACAGAGGGTGGTGACCAAGCGAATGAGGGAGAAGTCCATCCTGATGCAGAGCTTGAGAATTGGCATAACTATTTAGAATTTATAGAAAGAGAAGATGATTTAAACAAGGTATTTGGGTCTGTTTAGTTTCCATCCTTGACTATTTTCATGGTTCATAGTCTTTAGTTGCCCTTGTTACACATTAACTTACAGTTAAATAATATCTACTGCATCATATTCTTTACTGGCTAAACCATTGGATGAAGCAACTTTTTAAATCTCCTTTGTGCTTTGCATTTTCTGTTAACATATTAATGCTTTCGAGTTTATAATGTTATTTTTTTGTGAATTAGGTGGTCAAGTTATATGAAAGGTGCCTAATTGCTTGTGCCAACTATCTTGAGTATTGGGCACGTTATATGCTATACATGTAAGCCTGTGCAAGTATGGATTTAGCTAATAATGCTCTAGCTCGTGCAACTCAAGTATTTGTCAAGGTATGAAATTCTACATGTGAACATCAGTTTTAGCTTTTGTTTTGAAGCCATCTTCATTCACATGCTTGACTTTTAGATAGATAACAGAATTTATTGAGTGTGTTCCATAAAATAAATCCAGCTATAAATTTAATTCCTTTTTTATTTATATTTATAGGACATTTTTTTTATGAATAGGTGATTCTAAGGAAAGCTTCTATATCAGTCCTCTACAAAGAAGTGATCTCAATCAATGGCCTCCATTAGGTATTGTTTTCATACTTTATCTAAAGGCCTATCATTAATAGATATAGCAACTGTTCTAAGAATTTATTTCCTAAGTTCTTAGAAGTTATTAACTAAAAGTTATTTCCTAAATGCTTAGAAGTTATTAATTAGCACTGCTTACCCCTTTTCTCATTACCTATCAATATAGTGCCTTAATTAGTTGAGTAAATATGTATATGTAGATGCCTACTAATAACTTCAAACAACATGAGCGCTGATCCTAACTGTCAGTTGAAACGAGCCTGTTTGTCATTCTAAAACTTAGAAAGCTTGGTTACAGTGATTCTAGTGAATTAAAATAAAGTGGCTTAACAAGCAGACTTTGTTCTAAAACAATGGATAAGGCAAGAGTGTTGTGAAATTTGTTTACTTTAACTGCTGCCTCCTAATCATCATAGTATATCTTTTTGTGCTTCGAAATCTTTTTCATTAACCGATATAGCTGTTTGCATAGGTTATTTTGTTGAACTATTTTTAGGGAAGTCAAATGGATTATAAAAAATATCTTGATTAAATTAATTGAGTGCCCATATACATGTGAACCTATATTTTTAAAAATCAGAATCTTTGAATAATGAATAATTTGATTTTTTAGTTTTACAGTCTCAATTCATACTAACAAGAGTAAACATAAATATATTAATCTTATATATATTAAAATTAATGATAAGTTATTAATTTTTTTTTTTTATAAAAGATAGATTATTTAGTTATCATATAAAATCCCATTTTTATTTTAAACATGCAATTGATTATAAGCTCTACATATATACTGTTCACAAAATAAATTTAAATTCTAGATTTAAAAAAAATATATTTTTTAATGCATAAAGATGGGCTTTTTATATATTATTTTATGAGAGATTTAAGTGAATCTCAGAATATGACATAAATTAAAATTAATCTATACAATTGAGTACTTATTGTTTATTGGCTAATTAAATTAACATGATAAGAAATAGATTGGTAGCCTCTTAAGAACAAACAGTATTGTTATATATATTATATGAAAGAAGACTGAGATTATGATTAATAATTCAATACATTTTTTAAAAGCTTGCCGTGACAAAAATCCAAAATTTCTATCATCATCATCTTCTATTTAAAAATTTGTAGTAATCAAACCTAGTTCTTGTAAAAGATTTTAGCATATTCAGAAACCATGACTTCCCTTTTGCTTAATCAGGATCATTTTTATAATCCATTTGCCTAATCTTCGTTTGCATAGGTTGCTCAATATCAATTTATGATTGGTCAAAAATGTGTTGTTTTTGTTTTTGTTCCACTAGCTAGAGCTACACTCTTGTTAATTGTTAACTGCAATAGTATTTGGTTTGGTTAGGATTTAACCTATCCAGTTGCTTTATTCTTATGTTTGTCTTGACACAGTAAATTTAAATGAAGTAATGATTTAGACTCAACTTGTCCTGACTTTATATTTGTCTTGTGGTCATATTTTATTTGACATATCATGAATGTTTTAGTCTATCTATGAGTTTCAGATTTTAAGTTGTGGAACTCCAACTTAACTATCACATCTATTGTTCAGGATTGATGTTGTTTGATATTAGTTGAATTCTGTGCTTATTCCTTTGTTATTTTACTTTCCTTTAGGAATTCAATGATGATCTTTTTGATTATTTAATAGCAACTAATGAAAAGTTAGGGTTGTCATGATTATATTGCACTAAGATTGTACTTCTCCATTTCATTTATATTTTCCTTTTACTAGGCAAGGGATATTCTTCATATTATAATTTATTACATTATAGAACTTACATATGCACACAAACATTTATTTCTTTTCTCTAGTTTCTCAATCATGTGCCTTCATTACATAGCTCAAAATTGTAGGGTTTCTTTGTTTCCTCATATTTCTTCTTTATATTTAGTGTGCTTAAGATTAAAATTACAATTAGCTTTTAAAATTGGAGTTACTTGGACGAAACAAATCAGTTACTAGATATAAATCTAAAGAATAGATCAACCTTGTGTATATGCATTTGCAACTGGAATTCTATAGCAAAATCAATTTTTACTAAACTTTTTAGTGTTGTTGCTTTTGCAATCGGTGCTTGGAGTTGTTGGGATATTTTGATCTTGTTACTTGTTTTGTATTACTTGAGACATTTTTTGTTGCTATATATTTGATTTTATCAATAACGAATCTTATGTTCACTATCGAAGCATTGTTGATTGTTTTGTATGCTATATCATAGGTCATTATCAAGTCTCAAATTGAGCCTACATGTGATGTTCTGTATTTGATTGCTGTTCCGGTTTCAAATCTTAGACTGAAGGTCAATGAATGTGGTGGTTGCATACTTGTAATAGGTTTAGTAATTTGAAGTTTTCATTATCCTTCAGGATGTTGAATTCTATGTTTCGCATCCAGATAGATCTTTGATTTTCGGTATTGTGATTTACACAATACTTGTACAAATAGAATTTTAGATAATTTTTTGTATAATAATACAAAACATTGCACACAATATATGCTTGTATTGATATTACTTGTATTGTATATATTGATTTTGAATTATAATATATATCTTCAATTTGAATTTTAGGCTTTTTTTGGATTAAATTTTGGATTTGCAAATAGAAAATATATAATGTTTTCCAAAAGTTATAAAAATTTTAAATAGAAAAATATGTTACCAACAAATTACCGACGGAAAAATCCGTTGCTGATATTTTAATAAATTTAAAATTAATAGTAAATATTTTTTTTGACAAAATTACCGACAAAACAAATTCGCCACTGTTTATGCTAAAATAAATCAAAATTTTATTCATTAAATTTATGGACGGTTTATCGATGTAATATTTCGTCGATAGGCAGTCAACGCGATGAAATATCTGATAAATTTTAAATAAAATTTTCGATGAAATGTTTTTTATAATTTCGTCATTAAAATCCTTCTGTAATGTTTACTGATGGAATTTTTCATAGGTAAATTGCTACCTACAAGCGTTTTACCGATGGATGCATTCTATCGGTAAAAATTACAAAAATGTAGGTAAGGGCATTTTTCATCGGTTAAAAGCCAAATTCTGTTGGTAAAATCAATTTTTTTTGTAGTGGCTAAAGAATTCCCATATTTTTGTATGAATTACTACCTAAACAATTAAAAATGCATAAAAAGAACAATTAAAACAAAACTTGTAGAAATTAACAATAACTCAAGCAAAACAAATAGTAAGATAAAAAATTAATGAAACTAACAACATTGCTTAGGTTCACTCATTATCCCCATATCTAAATATGAATTTAATTAATCTCAAGTTATATAGATTGAATTGGGATTACCCTCTATACCCAAGCATCCCATACTGAAGTAAGTTATTCTAATAATAAAAATCCCATCCTGGAGCAAGTCTTATGATTAGCATGAGGCTAACATTTAGGTTCAGGTTACTTTCCCATCTCGGAGCCAAACAACTTGAGATCCCATCCATTTTATTTGAAACTCTTGTCCTTATACTATAAAACTATAACCTATCAAGTCCTATCTCGGAGCAATCTCAAAGTTACAGCTATTATGATAGAAAAATAGAGCATAAAATACATTCATGGCATTCAACATTCAAATCAAGAACCCAAAGTAGATAACATGATAGAATCATCCATCAAAGTCAGATAATATGATCGAAACATAAAAACCCATAAATTAACTTTCAAAATCTAGTAAAATAAATCATCAATCTAAAAATAAAATCAAATAAGTTCAAGATTCACATTAGGTATTTGGGGATTCAAGGATCCCCCAAATGACTAATTGACTACTCACAATCCATTACAAAAGAAATGGAAAATAGTAATCCTAGAAATTCATGTTGAGATGAACACCCAGCTGGTTCCCAAGTTCTTTTTCTCTAATTCTCCAATGGAAGATGAGCTCCAAATAAAAATAAGAAATCTAATATCTAAACTAGACCTGGCAAAATTGACCCAAACCCATGGGTCGATCCAAATTTATTCAAAAAAAATTGATTCAAATCCAACCCAATCCATATAAATCTCCATTGGGTCTAGGGATGAGCATGGTTAACCGAAATTTAGGTTAACCGAAAAATCATTTCGAAACCGAATCGATTTTAGGTTAACCGAACCAAAATTTTAGGTTTATGATTTTTACTTTAAAAATCGATGGTTAACCGATCCGAATATATATATATATATATATATATATATATTTTATGAATTATATTTTAAATCTTACACTTATAATTTTCAATTTTTGTGTAATTTATAAATATTATGATATATAATTTTGTAAAATATATATATTTAGTAAATAAATATTAACATTATGTGCATAATTAGTATTCTATTGTTAGTTTTATATTGAATATTTTTAATTTTTATAATTAATTATGGAAATTTTATTTTTATTTTGATTATTTTAATTGATATTGTATTTAATGAGTATTTTTTATTTTTAAAGCATTTTTAACTATTAAAAATAATATTATAAATTGTATAATTTATTAAATTTATATATTAAAATTTTTTAATGGTTAACTGATAAACAGATCCGAAAAATCGAGTTAAAAATCGAAACCGATATAGCGGTTAACCGATAGTAATGGACTGGTTTAAAAAAATTATTAATGGACCGGTTAACCGGTCCATACTCATCCCTAATTGTGTCAATCCAAAATTGATCCATTTTATTTTTCAACCCAATCCAATCCAACTCAATACCCAATGGATCAACCCAAAATTAACCCATTTTACTTTCCAACTCATTGGGTATTAACCCAATGACTGATAACAACCGTTCAACAAAAAATATAATTGTTCTTAAGCAAATGTTAGACAATTTTTATTTCCTTGAAAAATAAATAAATAAATAAGTAAATAAAAATAAATAAATAAATCACTATTATATGTCTCCCCCTACGTCCAAACTGTATATTTAATATTGCTAGGAACTAAGTAAAATTTTAAGGATAATAATATACAACCTGCCTCCTCCTTTCCATAAGATAGAAAAATAAATTAACCTTTATCTATATATATATTATTGACATTAAATTTATTGAGAAATAGGCATACGTGGTTAAAATAATATAATTTTTACAAATATATAACGTGGAGTTGAAATTGTGCGGTCAAATAATTTGGCAGCTTGTCCCAAGAGTTCAGTTCGGTGTCCAAGTTTATTTATTCATATTTGAAAATTAAATACTTACACCGAGTTGACGAGTTAATATATTTAAAATTTTCAAGTTATATTAATAAATATATTTAAAAAAGTGAAATTTGTTTTTTAATCCAATCATAGATCGAAGGATTCACTTAAAAAGCGTTCGAAGATGATCAAACAAGAAGTAATCGGTGCAGATAATTATAAATAATTATTCAAATAAATATAGTTACAAATAAGATTAAAATTTGAATGTTTACATTGAACCCATGGCTTTTACAACGTCATAATCGGACTCAGAAATTATGGCTATTCAAATTTTATATGCTTGAATTTTTAACATCATTATTATAATTTTTAAAGACAAAACAAGAAAGTTATTAATAATAGAGCAAAAAATATACGTTTCTTCGATTTTTTTATATCTTATTATTGACTCTCATAATTTTTTTTTAAGGAAAAGAAAAGAGTCAGCGAGAAAAAAATATAAAAATGCCTACATCCTTAAAAATGTAATTATGCAAAAGTTGTTGAAAGTCTTAAAATGCAAGAAAACATTAATCATGGATCGACTCAAATCAACCCAATCCATTAATGATTCATATTTTTTGATCCATTAATGACCCAATCCAAACTCATCCAACCCGCCCATTTGCCAACTCTAATCTAAACTAGTGTAAACCAAATCTATTTGCAAGTATAGATATATAGAAAATGTATAAAAACTAAAGAATGAAAGAACAAATGAAAAGAGAGAAAATTAGATCTAAAAATTCCCATCTTCTAGCCAAACAACAAATCTGCCTTTTATAATCTCGAAGGGGTTATGGTCACAATGAATTTCTAGTGACCATGAGGTGCTTGAAAAACTACTTTTGCATTGAAATGGGTCACGATCACAACTAATTCTTGTTGATCGTGAGATGCTCCTTAATTCGATTATGTACTGAAAACTTAATATCTCATGCTAGCAACTATATCCTACTGATCGTGATGTGCTTATCATCTCGGTTCTATACTAAAATGCATAAGTCACAGTGACAAGGAATTCTTGTTGACTGTAAAGTGATGAAACTCTGTGTTTTGACAAAAACACACTAGGTCATGGTCGCAACCAATTGGTTGTCATTGTGAGGTACCTAAAAATTCTACAATTCAACACAAAACACCATTAAATGCTCTCCAAAATGTATAAAATATAGAATTTACTATATTTGACAAGACTTGTTGAAAATAACCAAAAGAAAGCAGCAAACACAGAACAAACACTTAAAACTAGACTAAAAATGACTAAAGACTAAGTACTGAATTGGAGTTATTAATGTCCAAACTCAAAAAAGTTCAAATCCTCTAAAAATTCCATAGAATTAAAATGTATCAAAAAAAAAAGCTCAAGACCAAAGTCCTCTCAAGAGGCATTGAAACTTTTAAAATTCATTTGCCTACGGGCAAACATAAAAAACTCAAATCCAGGCATTGCCATAAATAACAGAGTTCACCTATGAATCCAAAGCCCTCTTAAGAGGCCCCTAAAAAATTCAAAAAACCAAAGCCTTTTTAGAAATGTGTAAAAACTAAAGTCCTCTTTAAGAGGTACAAAAACTAAAGTCCTATTATGAAGAATTAAAATTCAAAATTCAAACATTGCCGCAAATAGTGGAGTTCACCTATGAATCCAAAGTTCTCCTCAAGAGGAAAAAAATTAAGGTCCTCCTCAAGAGGCATAAAAACTAAAGTCCTCTTCGAGAGGCATAAAAATTAAAGTCCTCCTATGAGGCACTAAAATTTAGAATCCAGGCACTGTCAAAAATAGTGGAGTTTGCCTATGAATCCAAAGCCCTATGAAGAAGCCCCTAAAATTTATTTTTTAAAAAACCAAAGTCCTTTTCACGTGGCATAAAAACTAATGTTCTCTTACGAGAAATTGAACTCAAAATTCAAGCATGGCCATAAATAGCAGAGTCTGCCTATGAATTCAAGCCTAATCATAAACTATGAGGTTCATCACTAAAACTAAAGCCTTTTTAAGAGGCATTAAATTACTTTTAACAAGTAATCAGGTCACCAACTCATGGAGAAAGTAAAGATTGTGTAGTGTGGTTTTCATCAACAAGCTTGCATGGATCACTTCATTAGCAAACTCTTACCATTAAAAAGACTGCAACCACCTCAGTTACACATCTCTAACTCTTTACTCTGAACTTTTGCTAATTAATACACTAGTTTCCCTAAAGTTTGGGGCAATTATAGACACTGGGTCCTGGGACAGCTTTTGATCAAGCTTACCTAATGAGAAAAAATATTTCTTGTAAAACCCAAGGAATGAAAGTGTTGGGCTCTCCCTGGGTTTTCAATGTTTTCAAAATGGTTTTTTTTTCAGGCTCCACCCTTTCAAAAAGGCAAAATCATGAAAATGAGTTTGAGAATTTTAAACGATCCTGAGTTTTTTACTCTTATCTCAGCCTACAGACTTATTGATTGGGTGAATTAAAATCCATAGGAATCTTAAGACTTAGAACTATAAATTTTATAAAGAAACTTAAACCTAATTCAGTCTTTGGGACCCTAAAAATTAGGCTTGAACTTTGATGGCTTGAATTTGTCCCCTGTCTCAGAGTAGTTTATAGTTATATGGGAATAGCTATTTCCCTAGAGATTGTTTTTTTGGGTTCAATAAAATTTTTATATAAGCTAGACTCATTTTGTAACAACTTTCATGTAGAGAGTATGACCTAATTTCTATTCCTATTACTTTTTGTAATTTTTCAAAGTTAGAATACCAATTCTACCCTAAAAATTACCTAGAAGTATTTGTTAGTATTTTAACCATAAATCCAAATTTACAAGCCAAATTGAGTGATTCTTATTTTATTTGAAATACAAGATACAGAGAAACAAATGTTTGAAAGACAACTTGCCTAAAAAATGGCATTTTCAAGCCTAAAAATTGGGATATATTTTGGATTAGGAGGTCAATTGGCTGAGAAAGGGCTAAATTGGGGTGTGACTTGGTTGAGTGCCACCCATGACTCATTGATTTACGGGTATGACTTGCTTGTGACTCACTTTCGACCATTGACTCACATGTGTAGCTCACTCCCATCAATCTGGGTGAGTGCCACCTGTGACTTATTGATTCACGGGTGTAACTCACATTCCAAATTGAAAAACAACTTGATTTTTTTCAATAGAAATGGATGAAAATGCAAGTGATAAGTGTGAATTACACTATGTTTTTAGTGTGTTTAATTTAGTTAATTTAGTATTAATTTAGTTGATTTTAGGTTTAATTAGTTAATTTGTGTGCTTTTAGGTTTAATTGTTATTTTTGGTGTTTTTTAGGGCTAAATTGAAGAGTAAAAGGGTTAAATTGAAGAAAGGACAAGTTAAGGGATAAAGTTATAATTTTGGGTAAATTGGCAATTGGATTATGAAGGGCAATAAGAAGTCACTCAGTTGAGTGATTTTATCACTCTCCCGATTGCCTTGATACTCTCCTGAGTATTTAAGTCATCCAAAGGCCAAGACACTCACTCTAGTAAAGAATAACTCTGCTGAGTAGGTAAAGCATTCTCCTGACCATTTAATCACTTAGCCAGGTGATCAAAGCCACTCTCCTAAGTGTGTGATGTATTTTATCGACAAAAGACTTCCTATTTCATTAAAACTCAATTTCTCTCTTATTTAGGAAGTGTCAAGGCATAGAGACTTCTTCTTTTGGAGGATTTAATCTAACTATAAAAGCAAGACAAAGCATTAAAACTTAGGAGGAGGAGTTAAAGGTAGGGTAGTTAGCTAGACCTGAGTTGATGACAATTAGGAATTTTACTTAGTTTTGAACCTAGTTCTCTTTAGTTAATTTTGTACAGCAGTTTAGCTTAGTTTTTCTATTTTTCTTAGTTTGCAATCCTTGTAAAGACTCAAACTTTCTACTGGTGTTCCAAGAAATCATCAAGAGCAAGTTTGAAGTTTTATAAGTATTATATCTCTTTATTTTAGTTTTTATTTCATTTTAATCATGTTCGGTAAGTAGTTTTCCTCACTTTTGTTGAGGGAAATTTAAACCCTCATACTTTTATTGTAATGACTTAGTTTGTGCTTTAATTTAATGCAAGTTTGATTATTTCTTAGTTCTCGAGCAACTTCTTATCTTTGATTGTTATTGGATTAATTATTAACTTATTTCATAAATGGTTGATAATTTATTTCAAGCATGATCTATGATGTGCATGTTCTTGGATTAGTTCATCAGTATTGATGTATGATTATATTCAGAATTTGAGATAGTTGTGTGTTAGTAAGAGTGGATTAAGACTAAAAAAAATGAACTAAGAATATGTTAGATTTAAGTTTACTTGAAAAATGATTTAATAAATATCTATGATTATAAAATTGGATTTTTATGCTAAGTATTGAATTATTCCTAACAAGATGATTTAATGCTTAGAATGATATTCTTGACTATTGTATTTGGCTTTCTTTATCTAGCTTTTCCATAATCACTTATGTTACTTTTGATTTGAGTCACTACAACGGAAATTGAGATGGATATTTCCTTTAGCAGAAGTGTTTTAGTTATTGCTCTGTGTTTAATTTATGTTAGTCTAGTTTTTATTTTTTTGTTTTGCTTTACTGTTAATTTAGTTTAGTTCTTACTTTCAATTCAAAAACTTACGAAATAATCTCAGATTAATATAATTTAAACTTAGATATTTTGCTTAGCAATCCATGTTCCCTTGGGTACAATATTCAAGGGCTTAATCTTATTTTTTTATATTACTAGCCGATCAGTAAGGATTTTTTCTTCAATTCATTTATCCCAACATTCATTGCTTATAAACAATCTTTATTTCCTCTATAAAAGGGCTTCTCTCAAAAATAACTCTCTACATCTTGAGACTAAGAACAAAGAAACCAAAAATAGTAAGGAAAAAAGCCATAAACACTAAACTTGATTGATCTTTGAGAAGAAAAATACTGAAAGTAATATTTAAAAGCCTTAAAAACATGATTATCTAATGTTAATTTTTGGTTTACAATAAATACTTTTTTTCCATTTTTATTCTTCTTTTCTTTGATTTTTTTATCTATTTGGTTTGCATGATTTAATCTCATGTGTGATTAATTTCTTGTGTTTTGTTGATTGTTTCCCTCATTAATATATATAAACCAAATCAAAACATGTAAAAATTATGTTAGTTGGTTGTTAGATTTTTACTATTCATCATCCCCTGCCTTTTGCCTCTTAGGTCTTTAACTCCCTATTTTCTATTTTTTGGTTGTTTTATTCACTTAAAACTTGTTTTAATTACCTAAATATGAGTTTAGGTAATGATAATAATCATTTAGAGGCCTATATGTGATCTTTGGGTTGGTTGGTTATAAATCATGTTCTTTTTCCTCCATTTTTCCTCCATCAAGCTCCCCAAAGGTGAGCCACGATCGGACTAGGATGAGTGTCGGCTTGAACTCAGCAGAGTCACGGCCAAGTGAATTTTTTGGCTGTAGCCTTCTTCCTCTTCCCGTTTTGATCCATAGGATAGATCTTCCTCCTCCCTTTTTTGCTTCTGAAGTCATGCCTTAGTTCTTTTTTCCCCTTTCTTTGGTTTCCACTTATGTCTCCCTTTTGCATAGTACTGTTGATCTTTGGCTAACTTTGCATTTTGATTTCTTTCATTTTCATCTTTTATACATATGTCTATTTTATTATTTCATGATTAAATTTATTTATTTTTTGCATATATTCATTTTTATTCTTTTCACATATATTATTATTATTATTATTATTATTATTATTATTATTATTATTATTATTATTATTATTATTATTATTATTATTATTATTATTATTATTATTACTGCATCCCCTTTATGCTTGAATTGCCACTTTGCATGGTGTTTCCTATTTCCTTTGTTTTGATCGGCCAATGGCCATCTTCTATTTTTTTCATACATGTTACTTTGATTACTTTTTCATTTCTTTCATTTTCATCATACTATATGATAGATTCGGAGATTTAATAAAAAATGGAGCCTTACATGCTGAGATGTAAGATAGTGAAACAATACTATTTCAGAACCAATAAGATGTAAGATAGTGAGATCCAGTGGGTGAACTCTGATGCTTAAGTCAATTTCATACATAGATAGAGAAAGTAGTGAGAGAATGCTATAAGTGCTAAAATGTGTTTGAAATGTAAAAGAACCTGATATTTATAGAGGGTGCTAATGACCACTTGAATATCCTACTTAGGTGTCAGAGTAGACCAGTGGCGATGTGATAAGAGGCAAACAATGGATGAGATGGATGTGTGTGTTAGTGGATTTTTGTAAGGCATAGCTTGTCTTGTCTCATCGGGCAACCTCATCCCTTTGGTTTTTGTGCTTGTCTACACGCTAAGCCTCTAAGGATTTCGTGTAACAACCTAAATAATATGACCCAAAAATAATAGTTAATAGATTCAAGATTTAAAAAATATATAAATAAATAAATAAAATAATATATTATTTTAAGGAAGCATTTATAAATTTACATGTTTTGGAAGAGAGAGAAAGATTGAGGACTCCATTAATAGAGCTTTAAAAAGGGACGGACTTGAGAAAAATTAAGAGGGTTTATAGTGATAATTGGGCATAAAAAGAAAATCAGCCTAAGATTAGCAAATCACTGTTGTTTTGCTCTCCCTATTTTTCTTCCTTTTTCATTAGTATTTTTTCTCTCTCCCTCAATCTTTCATGCAACTTCCAACCTCTCCCCCTGGATTTTCCCTTCACTTTTATTCTACCATCCATTTTTTCCTCCACCTGCTGCAACCTCTTGCCGATGACTTCTCCTTTTTCGATGTGTAACGATATCCAGCTGCTTTATCTTTTTTTTCCTCTTTTCTTCTTGCATTTTTAGGTGGGATTGTAGCTAGTTATCGCCCTTTCTTATACCGCGGACCACCTGCATTCTTCGACTTCTCCTCCAATGAACAGTGGCTAAGAGGTTGATGATATACTTGTTAAAAATCTAAAAATGGGAAAAAAAGAGTAGAAATCTAATTTGGGGGTTTAGGATTGAGATTTAATTTTCTTTATTTTTATCACTATTTTGGGAATTTAATCTTAAATCAAATTTTAAGTTCATGCTTATCATTATTTAAATTTCTCTTAAATCTATATATGTTATACTGATTTGAGTTATTTGGTTTAAAATGGTGAATGTTCTCATAAAGAATAAGAAGATTTAACGATGAAAGAGAAAGAACAGGAAGTAGTAGTTTGATTTTGAACTTGTAAGGTGTTCTTGGAGAATTGAAGCGATTTTTGCCACCGATTGAGGTTTGTGGCCACTAACTTTATTTTTTCCTCAATTGTTATTATTATTATTATTGTGATTAATTATATCTAAAGTATAGATTTTGGCATGATAATAGTATTACAAACGTGCTTTTAATTGCAAAACCAAATCTTTATTTAGTTCATATATATATAAATGTGTACAATTTGGAATTTGGCCATGGACATACATATCTATTTATTTATTGTTTGTGTAGCTTAATCTATATTCCCATCTAAACCTGCTGTAAGTTGATGATTAGTTCATTTTTATAGCCAATTTCTCTTTTAATTTTATACTATGTGGGATTAGAGGTCCATATTATGCTTAAATATCATTTTAATCATCTATTTTCTTACATAGAAAAGAAAAGGAATAGGATCATGTAAATGTAATTATTGTTAGAGGTTTTGGTAGTCTTGATTTATTTATGTTTTGTTAAATTAAATGTGGAATTTTGGTAACCAATGCTTAATTGAGCAGGGCATAAGGCGTTGAATATGATTTTGTCTTGAAATAATAAATGGAGGCAACATTGTGCCGTAAAATAGATGGAATTAAAAAAATATAACAATGTGACATTAAATTTAATTTAATGTAGTTAATTATGTGAAAGTGAAAATGATTGCCAAAATACTAATATTTTATTTATTTATTTAGATCACTTTGCCTATAGTAAATTTTAGGAATCATGAGTAGGATATAATTGGCCAGTCATATGGATAGAAACTTAGTTTAGTGACTAGTAAATAGAATACTTTTTTATTGTAAATTGAAAAGCTAGGCCTAAAAAGGGGTCCTATTCACTAGACCCAATAAAGGGGTCATTATCGATTGGCCGTAATATTCGTATTTATCAAGTGATAATGGTCATTATCATTAGGCCTATATGGTTGTGTTTAGTAGGCCTAAAAGGCTATAATCCTGCATATCCCTTCTAATGAATTCTTGCAGGTTACTTTGGGCAAAGGAATACATATTTCTTGATTTTTAACAAAATGAAATGTTGAGTCATGTCAAAGGCTAAGTTAATTTAGTAATTGTAATAAAAATAAGAGTATGTATGCATATGTAAAGTTCATATTTGTATTATTTTATGTGATAAGGGTTTTAAAGTAATTAATTTAATATTTTGTATTTTGTATTTATTTTTTTAATTTCTTTTAAATTAATGATTTTTATGCCATGAACTATTTTGGAAAAGTAAAGTTAATGGTTTCCACTAAGCAAATATACTTAGTACATAAAATTTTATTTTTGTGTGTAGGTACTCAGGTATTTTTGGACATATAGCGAATCAGGAATCTACCAAGAAGTGAAGGGGAAACTCAATCAGATTTTCTATAATAATACAAGCCATATAAATTATACTAGTTAATAGCTTACAAGAGAGTTTGAATTTCATAGGTGATTCTAATATTATAAGATATGTGACTTTTAGTTTTGATTCCATAATGGTTCGATATTGAGTGTTGCATTTAATGGTATCAAAGTCAAGGTTTAAGTGGTCCTAGCCTAGATTGGAGAAAAGGGAATGGTGACCAAGAGTAATATCCTGTAGGTACCTATCAATGACCTTTATTGATGTGGACAATTTTTTTTACATAAAACATGAGAATCGGGGCAAGATGAAATGCATAGTCATACATATGACACATGTGTATTTGCATAAATTGCATATAAGAAGCATTATGCATGCATATAATCATTTATACATATTCATTCATTAATTGTTTGTTAAAAAGGAAACACCTTACTTATAAGGGACTTGACAAGTTACGCATTGATCATATTTTGGAATATGAAAATATGGTTTTCTTTGATGTGAATGGAACTTGAATGTATTGTTATATGTGTATATATGGAATTTGGATGTTTGAGAAGTGGTGTGTATATATATATATACCTTATGAAAAATCCATTTCTTTTGTTATTTTAGATTTGGTATGGAACCAAATTTTAGAAGAGCTGGAAAAAAAGAAGTGGAGAGTCATGCCTTCATTACTGTTGAGGGTACTGCTAGAATAAACTCCTCAATAGAAACTCCTCCTATTCTACCCATACTACATGCTCAAATGTGTTAGAGAGTATGCCCTAGAGCCCATATAAAAAGGATGTATTTCATATGTATGAATTCATGTTCTTAATAAAAGACATCATTCATTTATTAATGCTATGTTTAAATACATGAGTTTGTAAATCTTAAATTAATAAATGAAGTCCTTGATATTATAAACACAGTGCAAAGGCAATCATGAAAGTGTTCATGATATGAGGTGTCTATTGCATACAAATGTGTTGATATCTAAATATCCCTAGTCATAGAATTAACAATATAGGGCATTGTTAATTCGGACAGACTAGCACATGTTATGCTTTTTGAATGATTCAAGAAGTGGTTCTCGTAACTATGATTATGGAAGATAATCAAAGCTAACATGTGGATGCTTGTTAAAAGAACAAGTTCATTGGAGACCTGCAAAGAGAATCCTCACATGGATATTAAATCTATTTCAGTGAAAAATCTCTTCATAGCAGTTGTGCAAGTATCCTTAAACTTGAGATTACCAAAGTTATCTTAAGTAGTAAGTGGTATATTTTGACTCCATAACTAATTACTTCCAACTGGGAGTGAACATAGTTAGGAGGTTAGGTATATCATGACCTACTTGAAGATAGTTGACTGATTGACAAAGGATTCACCATGCCAAATTTATTAAGAAAAGTTATCTCGTATGATTCTATAATTACCTTGTTTAGAGAATCTCTAGCCAGAGTAATATGCCAAGATGGATAGAGATCCATGAAGGGTATTTTGGAAATAATGGTTAAATTAATAGAACATACATAATTAGATTTATATGAGTTGATAGAAATCCATACTCAGAATCTAATTAAGATAAGAGTGGTGAAAGGAGTAATTGCACGGTAACTGTTTCTATAAAATGGTATAGTCAAACCACTTGACTTTCCTGACATTTGGGTAGTCATGATGCCTAGCTAGAGGCCGCTCATGACTTGTATAATAATGTATCATAAATATCAATAGGGATTGATAAAATAATTTAAAGGAGTTTAAATCATGTGAGTTTTGAATAGAACTCACAATTACGTATTATACTACTAATATGACAGGAACTAATATGGACAGGAACCCAATAGGTCACACACATATAGACAAAACGATAAAATGGTAAAATGACAAGGATAATAATATTTAATATTATTATGGGAATAGAGAAATGAATAATATAATAATTAATTAAAGAGTTTAATTAATTATGATCAAGTAAAATTATTCGCATAACTTTTTAGAAATATTCTGTAAAATAGACCTAATTGAGATATTGTATTTCATAATTAATTATTATTGGACTATAAGTGTTATAGAGCTGATATAATAATTAATAGATCCATTGGAGAAAATAATGGAGGCCCAGAAAATTGAGTTTGGCGTAGAAACCGTTCAGAGGAAGGGTTTCACACCAACTACAAACAGAAGGATTTAGAGGCCTAATTCTTGAAAAAAAATAAATTAAAAATATTTCATAAGTGTTATGGAACCTACATATTTAATTGGTTGGATTTGGAATTTATTTGGGTAATTAAATCTAAGTATATGCACAAAGGGCCTAGTTGATGAGTTTTGTGCATAGTCTTTTGTGAAAGGACTTAAATTGGATTTAATTGAGCCCAAATAAATTATTAATAATTCCAAAAGCCCATTTAATATTTCTCCAGAAATTTTAAAGAGCCCAATCCTATTATGAAGTTGGATTTCTAAGCTAACTATAAAAATCCAAGTGATAGGGTTTTAGGGTAACAAGGTTAACAATTAAGAGAAAAGAATTCTCTCACTCTAAAAACCCTAGCTGCCACCCCTTGCTAGCATCAAGGGGATTTTGGCCAGCCCTTGTTCTCCTCCTTTGTTGGTTCATTCAACCCTTCTCTAGTGTGGATTACTCATTGGATGTGTTCGATTTTGAACACTGTTATTTGCAACAACCCGGTGAGAAGGAAAATCAACTGTTCAACAAAAATCAAAGGTGATTTTTCTTATTCTCATATATATATTTATTGTAAATTCATGGAAAGATCAGATCTGTTGGTTAAAAAATTTTAAATTCCGCTTATGTATGAAATGCAAGTAACCGATAATTTCCAACATGGTATTAGAGCCTCGATTTTGCCATGAATCTACAATTTTATATTTCTGCGAAATAGTATTTATTTTTGAGTTATTTATTTCATGAACTTTAAAATATCATATTTGATTGTTCATGAATGAGAAATATTAATTTCTGGATGTATGTGATCAAATATAGAGAACGAAAAATAAAAATTATTCTTTTGAGAAAAGAATGATAGAGAATGGCGTGAATGGCTTTTATTTTTTAATAAAAGTTTAGGGGCTGTTCTAAATTAATTTTTTATTGATCCACTATAAGATTATTTTGATGATAATTTATGTTTTTAATATATGATATTAAGCCATAGGATCCAACAAAATTAAAATCGAACAAGTTTTACATGAAAACTAGTTTACTCGAAAAGTTCGATAAATTGGTATTCTTCGTGTGTTCTTGGTGTGTTCATGTTTAGAAAGATTTTTAATCTTCTAAATCTGATATATCTGATATATTAATGTATTTTTAATTAATTAGATTAATTAAAATGGGCCTTAAATTAATTGGATTAATTTTAATTCATTAAAATCACTTAATGAGCTTAATTATGTTTACGGACTTGATTTAAATTAGTGAATGACTTGGTGGGCCCAAGGAGCTGATTTAAATTAAATATTATAAACTATAATTAAGTTTATTAATGAGTTTTAAGGGGTGGAGTGGGCTTGGCTCTTCCAAAAGGATCAAATGATCCAATAGACACAAAACTAGTTTGTGTGTGAACACATTTAGGGTTTAATTTTGTGGGTTTCGGCCTACCCTTTATCTTAAGCCCAAAATTAATTATTTTAATTATTTAATATGATTAATTAATTAAATATTCAATTAATTATTAATTATTAATCAATTGGATTGATTATTAAGGCAAGAACACATGTATGCAAAAAGGTTTCCTAAAATGAAAGTTTCCAAAATGGAAAAAGTTTTCTAATTTGATCACATTATTAAAATAACTCAAAAGTAAGTTTCAAGAGTTAAAACAAAGTTATTAATCCATTATATATTTTATTTATGAATTAGAAATGCATATAAGGGTGTATGATTGGCATGATGGCTAGTTATGGACAAAGGCCCAATGTGATTGAGCATAATGCATATTTTGGCCCAATGAGGACTTTCATGTCCCGACCACTTGTTTTTGGTTTGTATCTCTTTTTCAAATTGTAATATGTAATTAGATTACTTAGATTAGAATTAGAGATAGAGATGGAGACCACTATCAAGGATCAAGATGGGCCGGATGGAGATCCAACAACATTGAAGATAATGTAATTATTTTTATTTTTTGAATTATGCATATTACCTAGGTGTGACCTTTTGACTTCCCTTTTGGCTTGAGGAAATCAATGTAGTAAAGTCCATAACTATACAATATTTGTATGCTTATATTTATGTGATAAATATAGGATGCATACCAATATATGCCAACCATGTATGATGATACTTAATTAACTAAAATCCCTCAGACAAATACTAAGGTATATAAGCCTTCCATTAATTGGAGGAGAACCAAAGTTCTTTATAGTGTGGGTTGCTGACCACAGTCAAGCTCATATTATATCGAATATGTTTGAATCTAATTAAATGGGTCATCTTAGCTAGCCCATTAGCTTGTTGACCACAGTCAAGGCTAATGGTTCTAGAGGCAAGATTAGGGAATGCATATATGATATGCGTGTATCAAGAGTTGATAACCTAATGATCCAATAGTTATGTAGAAGACACAATTGGTATAGAGATACCTACCTTTCAAGGGTATGGAGTTTGGCTTATTGACCACAGTCAAGGTCAAATTACATATCAAGGATTGTATATTGGCCCACTAAGAAAACCATTAGGTTTTCTCGGATTATATAGTGAGGGCTATTAATTCGCAATAAAATAGTAGGAGTAAATGGATTAATTAAAGACCTAATTAATGCATACATATATATGAATATACTCTCATATGTTTTCTTTTTCACATCTAGGTCATCATCATGAGTACATCAAACATTAATATACGATCAATCTTGGATAACAAACTGGTTGGCGGCAACTATTCTTACTAGATCAGGCAAGTGAGAATTGTTCTCAGAGCTAAAAAGATCCATTATGTCTTGGATAAAGATCTGCCACTGCTTCCATCAAATGATGCCATTAATGAGATCAAGGGCATTTATCGAAAATACATGGAGGATAGTGAAGCAGCAGCATGTCTGATGCTGGGTGCTATCTCCTCAGAGCTTCAGAAGCAACATGAGATGATGGATACTAGAACCATCATTTTGCATCTAGAGGAGCTTTATTCTTCTCAAGCTAGAATTGATCAATATGAGATTGCTCGAGCTTTATTTAGCTGCAAAATGGTGGAAGGCACTTCGGCTGCTACTCATGCATTGAAGATGTATGGGTATATTGAGCATTTGAGTAGACTTGGCTATGTAATGGATAATGATCTATACGTAGATTTAATCTTGTACTCGTTGACTCCAAGTTATGCACCTTTCGTGCTTAACTTTAACATGAACAAGATCCAAGTGATCATTCTTGAGTTAATCAATATGCTCAAAACAGCTGATGGATCCTTCAACAAGTGTTATGGTTGTCACTTTTGCTAAAGGCAAGAATCAGAAGAAGAAGAAGATAACCAAGGTACAGCCAAAGAATGGTGGGATCTCCAAGAAGAAGGTTGCCAAGAAAGAGAATCCCAAAGGAACTTGCTTCCATTGTGGAAAAGATGGTCATTGGAAGCGTAATTGCAAGGCCTATCTAGATTCTCTCAAGGAGAAAAAGCAAGCTGATGCTTCTAATTGAGGTATTCATATGATTGAAATTAATACTTATTCTATTGCTTCAAAACAATCTTGGATATTAGATACTAGATGTGGATCTCATTTGTGTAATGATCTACTGAGGCTTAGAAGCATTAGAAGAGTTGGAAAGGCAGAAATATATCTACAATTAGCTACTGGACAAAACATCTCTACAACAGTTGTGGGAACTTACAATTTGCCTCTTCCAAGTGGATTGATACTAGAGTTAAATAATTGTTATTATGTTCCAGCATTGTCTAAAAGTTTTATTTCTTTCAGCTGTTTATTGAACGATTATGACATTTCTTTAAAGGAGAAGTGTTGTTACATTTTTAAGAACAATATGTTTTATGCAAAAGCTATAATTAAGAATGGTATATTTGTTCTTGATTTAATTAAAGAAGTTCATAATGTGGATACCAAGAGAATGAAACAAGATAATCTAAATACCTCATATTTATGGCATTGTCGTTTAGGCCATATAAATGAGAAATGCATGACCAAATTACATAACTTAGGTGATTTAGGATCATTTGATTATGAATCATTTGACACATGTGAATCTTACTTATTGGGAAAAATGACAAAAGTTCCCTTTATTGGTAAAGAAGAATGAGCCAAAATGGTTTTGAACTTAATACATTTAGATGTATGTGGTCCAATGACTACACATGATAGAGGAGGTTACTCCTACTTTATTACTTTCATAGATGATTATTCCAGGTATAGATATATCTATCTAATGAAATATAAATATGAAGTATTTGAAAATTTCAAAGAATTCAGAAATGAAGTAGAGAAGCAACATGGCAAAAGTATTAAGACACTTAGATCAGATCAAGGTGGAGAATACTTAAGCCAAGAATTTCAAGATTATCTTAGAGATAATGGGATTTTATCTCGGTGGACTCCGCCATATATACCACAACACAATGGTGTATCTGAGAGGAGAAATCGAACACTATTAGATATGGTTCGTTCCATGATGAGCTTAGTAGAATTACTTAAGTTCTTTTGGGGATATGCACTAGAAGCTGCTATTTTTGTGTTAAATAGAGTTCCTAGTAAATCGGTTGACGTTACTTCATATGAGATGTGGAATAATAAGAAACCCACACTTTCTCATATGAAAGTATGGGGTTGTCCTGCTTATGTGAAGAGGATAGTGTCAGACAAACTAGATATTAAGTCTAACAAATATTTATTTGTGGGATATCCAAAAGAAACGTTTGGATATTATTTCTACCATCCCTTAGAACAAAAGGTGTTTGTTTCAAAGCATGCTATCTTCTTGGAAAGAGAATTTCTTCTACGAGAGGACAGTGGGAGTAAAATTAAACTTGGTGAAGTTCAAGACCCACAAATAGAAGTAGATCAACCGATTGAATCCAAGACTAAATTTCATAATGATGAGATTACAATTGAACCTGATTATACATAAAATCCTAGAAGATCTACTAAGATGCATTCTATCCCTGTGAGATATGGATTTCACATTGATTCGGATAGAGGTATAATTGTAGTAGAGGACAATGAGCCTACAAGCTATCAAGAAGTTTTGAACAGTTCAAAACGTGATTTATGGCTTAAGGCTATATAGTCTGAAATGGACTCCACGTATGAGAATAAAGTATGGACTTTAACTCAACCACCTGAAGGGATAAAACCCATAGGGTGCAAATAGGTCTTCAAAAAGAAGACCGACATGGAAGGTAATATAGTTACCTATAAAGCTCACTTAGTAGCAAAAGGCTATCGTAAAAAAGAAGGTATTGACTATAATGAAACCTTTTCTCCTGTAGCGATGTTTAAGTCTATAAGAATACTTTTAGCCATTGCAGCTCATTATGATTATGAGATTTGGCAAATGGATGTGAAGACAACTTTTCTAAATGGAAATTTGACTGAGGATGTGTATATGATACAACCAGAAGGCTTCACGTCAGGAAATGGCAAAAAAGTATGCAAGCTTCAAAGATCCATTTATGGATTGAAGCAAGCCTTTAGGAGCTAGAACATATGATTCAATGAGACAATCAAAGAGTTTGGTTTCTAATAAAATGAAAATGAGCCTTGTGTGTATAAAAGGGTCAGTGGGAGTGCAATTGTCTTCCTGGTTCTATATGTGGATGACATATTGATCATGGGAAATGACATTTCTCTTCTCCAATCTGTTAAAATATGGTTATACAAGCAATTCTCCATGAAAGACCTTGGAGAAACATCCTATATTCTGGGAATAAAGATCTATAGAGATAGATTCAATAGGTTGCTAGGTTTTCTCAAAGTACATATATAGATAAGGTATTAAAGAGGTTCAATATGGATATCTCTAAGAAAGGGTTTATACCCATGGTACATGGGAAATACCTTTCTAAGTCTATGTGTTCGCAGACACTAGAGGATAGAGAGCATGAATAGAATACCATATGCATCTGCAATTGGTTCTATCATGTATGCTATGTTATGTACACGTCCAGATGTAGCTTTTGCTTTTAGTGTCACAAGAAAATTCCAATCCAATTTTGAAGAGGAACACTGGGTAGCTGTCAAGAATATCCTTAAGTACTTGAGAAGGACTAAGGATATATTCTTGGTATATGGAGAGGGCAATTTGAAAGTAAGTGGGTATACAGATGCCAGCTTTCAATCTAACAAAGATGATTGTAAATCACAGTCTGGTTATGTGTTCATAATGGGAGGAGGGGCAGTTAGTTGGAATATTTCCAAAAAAGAAACAATTATTAATTCCACGATAGAAGTTGAGTACATTGTTGTTTCAGAAGTAGCCAAAGAAGCAGTCTGGATTAAAAAGTTCATATCTGAACTAGGAGTGGTGCCTGGCATTGTTAATCCGATTCCTTTATATTGTGACAACAATGGAGCCAATGCGCAAGCAAAGGAACCACAGTCTCATCAACAATCTAAGCATGTTCTCAGATGCTACCATCTCATAAGGGAAATAGTAGCTAGAAATTATGTGAAAATAGAAAGGATCCCCACATATGATAATGTGGAAGATCCCCTCACTAAAGTACTTTCCTAGATTAAGTATGATCACCATATAAATAGCATGGGTCTAAGACATATGAGTGATTGGCTCTAGTGCAAATGGGAGATTGTTAGAGAGTATGCCCTAGAGCCCATGTAAAAGGGATGTATTTCATATGTATAAATTCATGTTCTTAATAAAAGGCATCATTCATTTATTAATGCTATGTTTAAATACATGAGTTTATAAATCTTAAATCAATAAATGAAGTCCTTGATATTATAAACACAGTGCAAAGGCAATCATGAAAGTGTTCATGATATGAGGTGTCTATTGCATACAAATGTGTTGATATCTAAATATCCCTAGTCATAGAATTAATAAGATAGGACATTGTTAATTCGAACAGGCTAGCACATTTTATGCTTTTTGAATGGTTCAAGCAGTGGTTCTCGTAACTATGATTATGGAAGATAATCAAAGCTAATATGTGGATGCTTGTTAGAAGAACAAGTTCATTAGAGACCTACAAAGAGAATCCTCACATGGACATTAAATCTATGTTAGTGAGAAATCTCTTTATAGCGGTTATGCAAATATCCTTAGACTTGAGATTACCAAAGTTATCTTAAGTAGCAAGTGGCATATTTTGACTCCATAACTGATTACTTCCAATTGGGAGTCAACATAGTTAGGAGGTTGCGTATATCATGACCTACTTGAAGATATTTGAGTGATTGACAAAGGATTCACCATCCTAGATTTATTAAGGGAAGTTATCTTACATGATTCTATAATTACCTTGTTTAGAAAATATCTGGCCAGAGTAATATGCAAAGATGGATAGAGATCCATGAAGGGCATTTTGGGAACAATGGTTAAATTAATAGAACATACATAATTAGATTTATATGAGTTAACATAAATCCATACTCATATTCTAATTGAGATAAGAGTGGTGAAAGGAGTAATTGTATGGTAATTGTTTTTATGAAAGGTTATAGTCAAACCACTTGACTTTCTTGACATTTGGATAGTCATGATGCCTAGCTAAAGGTTGCTCATAACTTGTATAACAATGTATCATAAATATCAATAGGGATTGATAAATTGATTTGGAGGAGTTTAAATCAGGTGAGTTTTGAACAGAACTCACAATTACGTATTATACTACTAATAAGGATAGGAACCCAATAGGTCACACATATATAGAGAAAAGAATAAAATAGTAAAATGACAAGGATAATAATATTTGATATTATTATGGAAATAGAGAAATGAATAATAAAATAATTAACTAAAGAGTTTAATTAATTATGATCAAGTAAAATTGTTCGCAGAACTTTTTAGAAATATTCTGTAAAATGGACCTAATTGAGATATTGTATTTTATAATTAATTATTATTGGATTATAAGTATTATAGGGCTGATATAATAATTAATAGATCCATTGGAGAAAATAATGGAGGCCCAGAAAATTGAGTTTGGCGCAGAAACCCTCCAGAGGAAGGGTTTCACGCCAACTACAAACAGAAGGCCTTAGAGGCCTAATTCTTGGACCAAAATAAATTAAATAATTTCATGAGTGTTATGGAACCTACATATTTAATTTGGTTGGATTTGGAATTCATTTGTATAATGAAATCTAAGTATATGCACAAAGGGCCTAGTTTGTGGGTTTTGTGCATAGTCTTTTGTGAAAAGACTTAAATTGGATTTAATTGAGCCCAAATAAATTATTAATAATTCCAAAAGTCCATTTAATATTTCTCCAACAATATTAAAGAGCCCAATCCTATTATGAAGTTGGATTTTAGGGTAACAAGGTGAACAGTTAAGAGAAAAGAATTCTCTCACTCTAAAAACCCTAGCTGCCACCCCTTGCTAGCATCAAGGGAATTTCGGCTAGCCCTTGTTCTCCTCCTTTGTTGGTTCATTCAATTCTTCTCTAGTGTGGATTACTCATTGGAGGTGTTCAATTTGGGACACTGTGGTTTGTGACAACCCGGTGAGAAGGAAAATTAATTGTTCAACAAAAATCAAAGGTGATTTTTCTTATTCTCTTATGGCTTAAAAAGATAAAAATGATATTTGACCACATGAAAATTTCCCCAGAAAATAAATTAGATTGTGTGGCTTTCTTACTTTAAGGATAAGCTCATGAATAGGTGCTATCTAACTCTTAGGACATACCTGAATCGAGACCCAATTAGGACTTTTTTTTGGACCAATTTGAGAAGATGTATGTTAAAGTTCAATATAAAAAGGCTATGGAGAAAGCTTTCCTTTATCTTAGACAGGGGAATAAGATAGTGATATAGTGTTTGAGGGAGTTTGATAGATTAAGCCATTATGCTCTTGAATTAAGGCTATTAAGGAAATAAAGCTTCTTAGATTTAAGGATGGATTGCACACAAAAATTAAATGCAACCTAGTTGGTCTCAATTTTACATATCTTCGTGAGATGGTAGAAGCAACTCTTCAGATTGAGGCAGTGAAAGAAAAGAGTAGAATTGAAAGATCAGGAGACAGTAGAAGAAAAGCCCAGGGCAAGGGCAGTCTGGCTCAGGTAGTAATCCTAGTAAGAGATATAGGGGATCCTAGGGTATATTGCAATTATAAGATCATTCTTAGAGATAAACTCAGAGTAAGAAATCTTCAGCTAGATTCAGTCCACAGACCACTTCCATAGCCAGTACACCTCGGGGTACTAGTAGAAGGAATAATTCATCTAAACATTATGGGAGGTGACATTCTGGAGAGTTCTGGTAGGTGACAGTAGCTTGCTATAAGCTTGGTTTTAAAGATCATTTTGTTAGAAAATTGTCCTAGATTTCAAACTTTGATAGCTCTTCTGACTAGAGAACCTACTACTACTGAAGGAGGTAGAGGTAGAGGTAGAAATAATCCCATAGAAGCTACTAGTCACAAAAATCTTTCACAGATAGTTATGGTATTAGAAGCTAGAGTTCCTATATGCACTTTTTCTATTAGAGCTCAAGAAGAGCAGATTCACCAAATGTTAGTGTTGGTCAATTTTGTCTCTTTAATCATGATGTTTTTGCATTAGTGATGCTAGCTCCAAACATTCATACATATGCACCACTATAGCTCATGGAAGAGGTTTAAATGCTAAAAAACTGGAGCATGAAATCCTTGTAACTAATCCTTTAGGGCATAGTGTAATACCCAATTCAAGTACAAAATCACACCTTTCGAGCTAACTTAATTAAATTGTCATTCCATGAGTTTGATGTGGTTCTTGGAATGGATTGGTTGTATGCACATCAAGTAATGGTGGATTGCTATCTTAATTGGATTTCATTTAAAACTGACAATGGTGAAGAGACCATAGTGGTAGGTGAGAGGCCAGACTATCTTTCTAATGTGATATGTACCACTAGAGCTAAAAGAATGCTTACAAAGGGGTGTGAAGCCTACCTATCTTGCATTCTTGAAACTAGAAAAGAAAAACCAAAAATCTAAGACATTCCTACAATTTGTGATTTCCAGGATGTATTTCTAGATGAACTGCTTGGATTACTCCTAGAAAAAGTGATTGAATTCTCCATTGATGGTTTATCTGGTACAACAACTGTATTAATTATACCTTATAGGATGGCGCCCACTGAACTTAAAGCATTGAAGATTCAGTTACAAGAACTATTTCATAAGGATTTTATTTGCCCTAGTGTATCTCTATAGGGTGCACCTATACTTTTTGTCAAAAAGAAGTATGAGACACTGAGACTTTGCATTGATTATAGATAATTAAATAAAGTCACAATGAAAAATAAATACCGATTACTTAGAATTGATGATCTTTTTTATCAACTAAAAGGTGTTGGTGTATTTTCTAAGATCAATTTAAGGTATGGCTATTACCAGTTGAGGGTGAAAGAGTTCAAAGTGCCTATGATAGCCTTGAGAACTAGATATGGGCATTATGTGTTTAGTGATACCTTTTGGGCTCACAAATGCTTTAACAACTTTCTTAGACCTTATGAATTATATCTTTCACCCTTATTTGGATCATTTTGTACTATTATTTTTATCAATGATATACTAATCTACTCAAGAAATAAAAAAGTGTATGAGAAACACTTCAGGATTTTTTTGCAAACCTTTAGAGAAAAACAACTTTATGATAAATTTATCAAGTGTGAATTCTGGCTAAATGACGTATCATTTCTTGGCCATATTGTGTCAACTAAAGGGATTTGGGTAGATCCCAAGAAGATCAAAGCTATCCTTAAATGGAAATAACTAAAGAATTCCATATAATTAACAACTTTCTAGGTTTGGTAGGTTACTATAGAAGGTTTGTCAAAAGGTTTTTGTTAATTACAACTCCTTTGAACAAACTATTTCAGAAGAATTCAAAGTTTATATGGAGTGAACAATGTCAAGAAAGCTTTTAAAAGCTTAAGGCAATGTTGATAGATGTGCCAATTCTAACTTGACCTATGGCTAGAAAAGATTTTGTAATTTATAGTGATACTTCACACAATAGACTTGGCTGTGTGCTAATGCAAGAAGAGAAAATTGTTGCTTATGCATCTGGACAACTTAATCCAAATGAGAAGAATGATCCAACTCGTAATTTAGAACTAGCAGCTATTGTTTTTGCTTTAAAGGTTTGGAGGCACTATTTATGTGGGGAAAAGTGTTATATCTATATTGATTATAAGAGCTTTAAGTATTTGCCTACACAGAAATAGTTAAACTTGAGGAAAAGAAGATGGATAGAGTTAATCAAAGATTATGGTTGTATCATTTATCATTATCCAGGAAAGGTGAATGCGGTAGTAGATGCACTCAGTAGAAAATCTATAACAGGTAAATTTTTTTAAGTAAATAAGAGTATTTTATAAATTTTCATGTATAATATGACATTATATGAATTTTAATTTTTACCTTTTTGTATACCCTTGAGAGCTATGAATGTTAGGCTAAGGTTGGTTGATGGTGGAGCCATTGTGGTAGAATTGAGACTTAGGCCAACTTTGTTGTAGTAAGTCAAAAAAGTGCAAAAACATGAGGAAAAGCTTGCTATTGTCCTTAAGCAAATCTAAGAGGGGAAGGATAGTGAGTGTGTAATTAAAGGAGGATTTGTCCATGTTATAAAGATAGAAATTATATTCCTAATAATGAAGAACATAAGAAACAAATTATGGTGGAAGCACATAATAGCTCTTATGCTATGTATCAAGGTAGCATTAAAATGTATCAAGATGTGAAAACTCATTATTGGTGGCCTGAGATGAAGAAAGACATAACAGAGTATGTGACAAAATGCTTGACTTGCCAATAGCTGAAAGCTGAACATTAGGTTCCATTGAGTTTGCTGCAATCCATTGCAATGCCAAAATGGAAGTGGGATAAAGTCACTATGGATTTTGTTAGTGGATTGCCCTAGACTAGGAAAAAGCATGACTCAGTATGGGTGATAGTTGTAGACTAACAAAGTTAGCACATTTCCTGCTAATCAGAATCAACTATCTATTAATTAAATTTGTAAAATTGTACATAAATGAGATAGTATGATTACACGGAGTTCCTTCTTCTATCATATTCGATAGGGATCCCAGGTTTATTTTGAAATTTTGAAAGAAGCTTCAAGAAATTCTTAGTACAAAACTAAACTTTAGTACTGCTTTCCATCCTCAATTGGATGAATAGTCTAAAAGAGTGATACAGGTACTTTTGAATAAGTAATTTAAAGATAAATAATGCTAAAGATTATAGTAATTGTGTGATTATGATGTGATAGGTACTAAAAGATATGCTTAGAAGCTTTGTAATAGATTTTAAAGGTAATTGGAATGGATATCTTCCTTTGGCCGAATTTGCCTACAACTATAGTTACTAATCAAGTATTCAGATGGCATCATATGAAGCAATATGTGGAAGGAAATGTAGAACTTCATTATATTAGACCGAGTTTAAGGAGAACAAAATTGTTGGCCTAGAATTAATTAGAGAAATAGAAAAAAAGTGAGAATTATCAAGAACAATTTGAAAGCTCCATTGAACCGTCAGAAGTCTTATGTCGATTTGAAGTGAAAGGATATAGAGTACTCTATTGGTTATAAAGTATTCTTAAAAGTATCACCATGGAAAAAAGTGTTAAGGTTTAGCAAGAAAGGCAAGTTGAGTCCTAGGTTCATTGGACTATACGAAATTATAAAACGTGTGGGTTTATTAGTTTATAGACTAGATCTGCCAAGAGAATTGGAAAAGTTCTATGATGTCTTTCATGTATCCATGCTCAGGAGGTATCAATCAAACTCATCTCATGTTGTCAAACTTAGAAATGTGTATATCTAGCCAAATTTGACATATGAAGAAGAACCAATTTAAATTCTAGCTCGTGAAGTAAAGTAACTAAGAAATAATAGGGTTTCACTGGTGAAAGTGCTTTAGAGAAATCATAACATAGAGGAGGCTACATGGGAATCTGAGGAGACAACAAAAAGAAACATATTTGTAACTATTCATACCAGGTAAATTACAAGAACAAAATTCTTTATAAGGGAGAAGAAATGTAACGCCCTAAATAATATGACTCAAAAAGAATAATTAGCAAATTTGGGATTTAAAAAATATTAAAAAATATAAATAAATAAATAAATATTATATTATATTATATTATATTATATTATATTATATTATATTATATTATATTATATTATATTATATTATATTATATTATATTATATTATATTATATTATATTATATTATATTATATTATATTATATTATATTATATTATATTATATTATATTATATTATATTATATTATATTATATTATATTAAGGAAGAATTTAGCAATTTACAAGTTTTAGAAGAGAGAGAAAAAATAAGGACCACATTAATAGAGCTTTAAGAAGGGGAGGACTTGAGAAGAATTAAGAAGGTCTAAAGTGGTAATTAGGCATAAAAAGAAAATCAGTCTAGGATTAGCAAAACACTATCATTTTTCTCTCCCAATTTTTCTTCCTTTTTCACCAGTATTTTCTCTCTATCCCTTGATTTTTCTCGTGACTTCCAGCCTCTCCCCCTGCATTTTTTGCTTTGCCGTCATTCTACCATCCTTTTTTTCCTCCATTTGTAACCACCTCTTGCTAGCGACTTCTCCTCTTTAACATGCAATGATAGCCAACTGCTTCATCTTTTTTTTTTTCTCTTTTCATTTTGCATTTTTGGGCGGGCTTGCAGCTAGCCGTTGCCCTTGCTTTTGCCACGGACCACCTACATTCTCCAACTTCTCCTTCAATTAATAGTGGCCAAGAGGTAGATGATATACTTGCTAAAAACCTAAAACTAAAAAGAAGAGAGTAGAAATCTGATTTGGGGGTTTAGGATTTAGATTTAATTTTCTTTATTTTTATCACTATTTTGGGAATTTAATCTTAAATCAAATTTAAATTTCATGCTTATCATTATTTAAATTTCTCTTAAATCTATATATGTTATATTGATTGGAGTTATTTGATTTAAAATGGTGAATGTGGCTATAAAGAAGAAGAAGATTTAAGGAAGAAAGAGAAGGAAAAGGAAGTAGGAGTTTGATTTTGAACTTGTAAGGTGTTTTTGGAGAACTGAAGTAATATTTGCCACCGATTGAAGTTTTTGACATCTAAATTTATTTTTTTCCTTAATTGTTATTGTTATTATTGTGATTAATTATTTCTAAAGTTTAGATTTTGGCATAATAATAGTATTGCAAACGTGCTTTTAAATTATAAAACCAAATCTTTATTTAGTTCATACAAATATAAATATGCGTACAATTTGGAATTTGGCCATGGAAATACATATCTATTTATTTATTGTTTGTGTAGCTTAATCTATATTTCTATCCAAATCTACTGCAAGTTGATGGTTAGTTCATTTTGATAGCCTATTTCTTTTCTAATTTTATACTGTGTGGGATTAGAAGTCCACATTATGCTTAAATATCATTTTAATCATACTTTTTTTATATATAGAAAAGAAAAGGATTGGGATCATGTAAATGTAAATATTGTTAGAGGTCTTGATCATCTTGAGTTGTTTATGTTTTGTTAAATTAAATGTGGAATTTCAATAACCAATGCTTAATTGAGCAGGGTGCAAGGTTTTGAATATGATTTTGTCTTGAAGTAATAAATGCAGGCAATATTATACCCTAAAATAGATGGAATGGCACAATACAACAATGTGACATTAAATTTAATTTAATGCAGTTAATTATGTGAAAGGGAATATGACTGGCAAAATATTAATATTTTATTTATTTAGATCACTTTGCCCATAGTAATTGTTAGGAATCATAAGTAGGATATAATTGACGGGCCATAGGAATAGAAATTTAGCTGAGTGACTAGTAAATGGGATTTTTTTAATTGTAAATTAAAGAGCAAGTCCCAAAAAGAGGTTGTATTTACCAGGCCCAATGGTTGTATTTTTCAAGCCATAATGGTTGTTATCATTAGGCCTATATGGTTGTGTCCTGCAAGCCTAATAAGCAATATTCAGATGGGCCTATAAGGTCGTAATCTCGCATATCCCTTTTGATGAATTCCTGCAGGTTACTTTAGGCAAAGGAATACATATTTCTTGATTTTTAACCAACAAAATGTTGATTCATGTCAAAGGGTATGTTAATTTAGTAATTGTAATAAAATAAGCATATGTATGCACATGTAAAGTTCACATTTGTATTATGCTATGTGATAAGGGTTTTACAGTAATTAATTTAATATTCTATATTTTTTGTATTTATTTATCTAATTTGTTTTAAATTAATGATTTTTGTGCCATAAACTATTTTAGAAAAGTAAAGTTAAGCAAATAATCTTAGCACATGGAATTTTATTTCTACATGTAGGTATTTAGGTATTTTTGGACACATAGCGAACTGGGAATTTACTAAAAAGTGAAGGAGAAATTCTTCAACTTTATGTTCGATACGTAGGCTTGGCACTTATATTTTGTTGTTTAGGATCTCACTACATCAAAATGTTAGATGGCTTTTAGCTTTCATATTTGTTTTATATAAAGTGAAATTTCTAGGATTCACTAAACAACACCCAATTATATATATATATATATATATATATATATATATATATATATATATATATATATATATATATATATATATATATATATATATATATATATATATATATATATTGTAATGATGAATATTGAAATATTTATTCAAGTAAAGTTTATGATTCATGGAAATTAGATATTTTTACATCTCTCTCATATTGATGTGATTAGTTTGTTTGAGATAATATTAAGTATTTTTGGATGATGATGAAATTAAGAAGTGAGGTGGATGTTATAAAAGTGCAAATTTTTCATTTGTTAATTAGGGGATAGAGCTTTGTATAGGGGAACTCTATCCTATTTTCTGTAATAATCAAGTGATATAAATTATATGAGTTAATAGCTTACAACAAAGTTGAATTTTATAGGTGATTCTAATATTATAAGATATGTGACATTCAGATCCGATTCTATAATGATTCGGGTATTGGGTGTTACATTTCAACCATGAGCCAAGATGGGCTTCTTATGTGATGGGTTTTGAGGCCGGATTCAGTGTAGGCCCATTGGTATAGAATGTTGAGCGTTATCATTTTCCCCACCTTACATTCCAATTGATGAGACGGTCGATTGGAAGGATCAGGTAGCCCTCGATCGGAATAGCAAATCCCACCTCTTTGGCTTGATTTCTGTAGTATTTTTCTTAGTGCTAAATGTTAACAAAAGGCATTTCAAATAGTCTATACTTGGAAATCGTGGCTAATTAATTCAACAAAGTTTTTCAAATCTTAGTAACATTCAAGGTATTTTCAAGTTTCAAATCCATTGGATTTTGAATCTTGTTGACATTCCAAATTTCTTTATTACTTTTTGTATGGGTAATGCTTTATCAGTAGCGTATTCTATACTTTGTATGGTTTGATCACAAGCTATTATATAATGGGATTGCTTCATTACTAGCATGTAATTGTTTTCTACAAATATAAGTAGTTAGTTTAAAAGTTATTTTTTGACCTTTTAGGAATGTGCTTTTCTTTGGCAAGAAGGCTCTAGAATTTTTTTTCTTTGAGCATTTCAATTTTTGGCTATAAAATTTTGTAGGATTCTCTGACATCTAGCAATTTTCTGGTGAGTGAGTTATTTTGGACTTGATGTCCTACTTTTGTGTTTGGGCCCACATTTATTTTTTTATTAGACTTGTTTGGTTTTCTTCCATGTTTTAGGTTTTGACCATTGAGCTAAGTATCTCTTTGTGTTCCTGATCGGCTCCGCTTTATTAAAGATATTGTTTGAGCAAGATGTTTTATATCACTATTGGACTGATCGTGCTTCATTAATTACATCACTTCACTATCTACACTTAGCTTGTTATGGAGGGTGATTCCTTTGAAGTTATGTTATTTTCTATTAAGTAAGTATATTTATGTCTCTTTGTTTCTTTACTTTCCTTTATCTTCTTTTTGTTGAGTCTTTCTCAAATGCTTCTTTGATCTTTCTTTAAAATATTTTTAAACGTTGGTCCTAAATGTTTCTAGTGCCAATCGACCTTTCGATCTTAAGCCCTTTAAGCCACATATGACTAGGGATCCTAAAAAGGCAAATTAGATGTTATAGAATGAAAGGGTTAAAGAGAGATACCTATTTTCTACGGGTGTGGTTGTCTTATCCCACTTCCCTTTCTTGATGGTGGCTAATAGGTCATCGGGAGATGTCCGTTCCATCAAAGCGTCCTTTTAGATTGTAGACTTTCTTATAGTCAACTTCGAGCCGGTGGGGAATAATTATCTATTTAAAGACTTTCCACATATTGCTTTGTCCTTGTATTTTATGTCATTCAAGGTGGATATTCTTTCCTTATACTTTATGTACCCCTATCTTCTTCTAATCTTTTATGTATCATTTATAGGGCCACATGTCTTAAAGATAAGGAGCTAACTTGGAAAAAAGTTTGTTGCAAGATTTGATTAGATTGGGGACTACAAGAGGACTCGAAGGCCTTTGAGTCTAGGTATGCCTCTTAGCCTTTTTTTATCCGATAGGAACAATTTTTTCAAAAAACTCAGTTTTTGCACTGATGAGATTGGTGGGATTGATCGGCTTGCGACTTTTATCCTTTGCCTATAATTGAAAGGTGAGAGGAATTTCATTCCACGAGGGATTTATTTTTTGATCTTATTACTAGAGTAGACAGGATGTATATAAAGATTCCTTTTGTCATTTTTTTTCAAACTCTTATAGATTTTGCCTTTTTTCGATCGATATGTTTACTCCATCCATCACTATCTTTAAGAACCAAGTAATCTTTATGTGATTGAGGTAGTTTAGAATAACAATGTTTCTCAATTTCATAATGAAGTGCTGGTCGAATATAGAGTTTCTAATGATTATTGCCAGTTACTTCGAGAATATTTTGTTGTATATCATTTTTGTTGATCTTAAGGATCATACTATGAGTTACAGACATCAATGTTTGAATTTTTACTCGATTTGTTTGAGTCAAATGAAACATGAATGTTGTATTTCTTAGCGGTAGATTTTTCCTCATTTTTTTTGGGTTTTGAATTTCTTGATTCGTTAGAGTAATCTTGACGGTAGGATTTTCTTTTTTCGGTCAGCACTTTTTTGACAGAGAGTTTTGTTAGGGGCTTCTTTTCTTAAGCATTCCTATGGGGGGTTATTGATTCTGCCAATCAGGGTGTGAAGCCATGTTTTTAGTTAGTTAAAGCATGAAGTTGTTTTCCTATTTATGCATTTTTATGCCTTTTCCAACTCTTGATCCGTCGAGCGAGACCAAATTGCTATTGCTTTGTTAAAGCTATGTGAATTTTTAGCCTAATTTGATATTGGGATATGGCTATAAGCAACATTGATTTAGGGGATTTGAGATTTTCTTTCACTGGTCTTTTTTTTGTTGTGAAAGCAAAGATTTTGCTCAAGTCATCAGCTATGCAATCGAGATTTGGTAGGTCTGTTTAGATACTTGACTATTCAAGTTCTTCAATCTACTTTGTCAATTTTGGGCGCCTAAATCATCGCACCTCCTAATGGCATAACTTTGTGAGATGGAAAATATATGTTATTTTTAATGGCTATCGTTTTATTCCTTGTGCATTTATGACTAAGGTTTATTATCCCTTTAAATTCACGATGCTTTAACTTCACCAATCCGAGAATTGTCATGTGGTTATTAACAATTTTTATCTTACGAAGTAGATTTTCTCCTATAAATAGGAGTATTCCATCATATTTTTGTTGTATGACTGAGAATACTTATTTGTCTCTTTTTTCTATATATTTTAGTAGAGCTATATAAATTTTGTGAATCTTTTGAGCTTCCTATGGCCTTTCAATTTTCTTCTTCCTCTTACCTCTACCATTTTAGGAAAGTGAATGAATTTTGTTCCCTCGATAGGTTTTCCTTTTTCGTAGCATTACCTATTGATAATAGGTGATTTGCCTTTCATTCTGTATGTCTCCCTTTAGTTTGTCAGTTTCCTTCTTCAACATTCAATTTTGCACTACTAGGAGCCGTGGTTTGTGGGTGGAGAACAGTTGCAAGTCTATACTTTTTTCTCCTTTTTCCTTGGCTCTCGATTGGAGCTAAAAAAAGGATTACAGCACTGTAAGGATCGATGAGAGGTGGCCTTGTAGTGGTAAATTGTAGAGTATTATCTTCTTCGATGTATCTTTTTGTGTACTTTGAAAGTTCTTAATAAGATCTATCGTTTCTTCTCTCATATGAGTGGTTGTTGTTGTTGTTATTTTTGAAGCAGATAATCATGTTTTAACAACTTCTAAAATTTGATTACAATTTTAAGAATGTATTAGTGATTCGATCGAATATCCTGACTACAAAGCTAAAGATCTATGTAATAGTTGGCACTAGAATATCCTTGTTGTGACGCCCTATATTCCGTCATATTATTACAAGTCAAATGATATTATTATAGTTGCCATGATATTATAGCAGCGCATTTTGAATCTAGGTAGTGGGTCGACAGTTTAATTTAACACTTTAATGCTTACATTTACTTAGTGTCATTAGTTTACCATTTACTTGGTAAAAATTTTGGCAGCATAACGGCTTATATTTTATGCTGCCCAAACCTGCAAATGGTAAATTTCGCACTCCCAAATAGTAACCTCCACCTCCAATACTTCAATTCCATATATGGCACTTCTATTATCAATCATAACTCATCAGTCCAACATAATGATCACATCATATATTTCATCACATCCATTAACGTTTAAAATTTATTACACATCGTGTTCCATACATCGAGTACCAAAATGTAAACATCTAGTCACATCGCGTTACATATTTTATTTATATACATCACATATTCAAGGGTTTTCATATGTACATACCACTTATGCTCCTTCGCTACCTCCTTCCTTGACCTATCCCTGCACGCAGTCAAAATAAACCACGCGTTAAGCAATTTTGTTGCTTAGTGGTGGATACAACTACACAAAATTTCATCTAATAAAATTTTAAGCAAAATTACCATTTTGCCCTTAATATTTATTTTACTTAATAACCTTAAAATTTGTTTATTTAATGTATTAAATTGCTATTAAATTTTTCTTTTATTTAATTTCCTCATTTAAATTTATAATCTTCTACATTTTGAAAAATTACCATTAAGTCCCTAAATCTTTATTTTTATCACATTTTACCTTATTTTACTCTAATTTCTCAGCTCTTTGCTACCTTTGACTTTTAATTCACTTTAGATGGTAAATTTCCATTTTAGTCCCTATGTTAACTTATAAGGTGGCAAATTATGTTTTAGTCCCTAAACTTTTCCTTATTCACAATTTTTCCCCTTTTTCATTTATTACATTAATTTTACTTCTCTAATCACTTTTTAAATCCAAATTACCATTTTACCCCTATTTTCCCATGTAATTATATTTTTACCCCTTTTTAACATTTTTACTCCATTTTTTGTCTTTTTCATCATTTTATTACATCTTTGGTATCTTTTACACGTAATTTGCTATTTAGTCCCTAATTTTTCACCAAATTATAATTTTGCCCCTAATATGTTTAGTGAAAATCCTCAAACCAGATATACGGGATGAAGATTCCAATAGTACAAATGGACTAGAGGGACCACGTTTGGCGCGATACTTCTGCTCTAGTACTGGTGGAGGAACCACAATTTAATGCGATCTAGCTAACCCACCATATGTCTATCATATGCCGGCAATTCCTCAGTGTATGTAATAATTCAAATCTAATGATGATTTCATAGTAACACCGCAGTATATGTTCTCCTATGGCTATCTATTATATCCTACGATCCTGCATTGTCCATTGTACACTAAGGGCAATTATATTTTATGATTCATGTCACTTTTTACATATTCTTCCTTACTAATCATATTAAGTATTAATTATTACATGTCCAATTAGTATCGAATTAGGCTTAAATAATATATAGTTATCATAAATACATACATTAGTAAATAAAAGTAATAAAGACATGCATTTGTCCACTTTCATCATTCGGCTAAGTTAGGATCTCATACCTATAATGCCATTTTTCTTTCATTTACATACCAAATATGTTTCAAATGTCATTTATATCATTCATATAACCATACATATATACTTTACCTTATAATTCCTAAGTTTTCTTAACTTCCATCATTATGTTCACTTAGGTAAAATTTTGCACATTAATTATTTTTACGTTTCATCACTTCCATTACATTCTCTACCTATTATGTTGCCTAAATCTTGCTTGAGACATCATTAATCATCAAGTTCTCCTAACTTAGTCTTAGGTACATAATTCGGTCACTATAGTATATACCATTCCCATGTCATTTCTTCCACTTATTTGTATTCATATTAGGTTATTTCATCAATTTATCAAGTTATATGAATTTATTTCACCATTCTCCTCAATTTCACATAGTTACATAATGTAGAATTTATGTTAAATTGACTAAAATAAATGAAATTAAATGTAATTTGTATCCACAAACCTCTAGGTAGCTTGAAAGACACCTATTCCTCCTTCTTTTTGCCCTTTCCTCTCTTGTTCTCTTCTTTGTCTTGTTATTCCTCTTTAGGCTGAAATTGAGAGAGGAAAAAACATAAGTTTTAGCCATGAATTTAATTAAATAAAAGCTGCTAAAAGATTCTCCTAATCATTCCCTAAATGCCTATGTAAAAATCCCTAATTAATTCCACTCAAAACTCATGTATTCATCAAATTAGGTCATTTTTCTCTTACCTTTTTTCTTTGATTTCTTGACTTCCTTTGATACAAGACCTTTTCTAGGTTAAAGAGTAGGAAATTATGAGTGTGATGTTAAATTTTGGGCTTAAGATTCAAAGAGAAAAAGCTTGATCAAGTAAAAATGGTGGAAAAGAGGGAGAGAGAGAGAGAGGTTTGGATTTGGCTGCATATGAGGGAGGATTTGCAAAAATTTTGCGGTTATTTTAAGATTTTAATGAGCTATTATCAAGTGTCTTCAAGTGTACCAAAGGAAGGGCCAAGATTCATTTGCTAACTATCAAATCTAACGGCCTTAAATTAAGCCACTTATCACCAATTAAAGAATTACCCCTTATCTAACAAATCTAAGATTTTACACACTTGATTATAACCTTATAATAACAACTCCCATGTATCCATGTGATCGAATTCTTAGATTTGACCCTTCTTTTGACCCGATCTTAATTTTACACCTTAAAAAATAAATTTTTGATCCCGAAGTTAGAATGCTATGAAATTTTGCCCTGCATGCACTAGCATATGCAAGAGAATATTTTTAAAATTTCAACTCATTTTGACATCATTTTGGTATACTTTCAGCCCCAGAGGCAAATTCAACTAATCCGAAACTCAAAATTTCAAAACTATCATAAAATTTATTTTTCACTTTCAACAACTTATTTATGTTATTTATAATGGATCTATATAATTGGAAAAATTTTTGGGGCTCTGTAGAATTTTTTGAAGCCCAATCAAACTTATGGTCAACCCTTTTACGGTAACCAAAAAGGTGCTTCTCCACTTAATTTGGGGGCCTATTTAGGGTCAATTTCTCCTCAAATAGTACCAATGGGCTCTATTTAACTTTGATTTTCTCATCAAATATTTAACTCTACTTCCCAGATGGATCACCCATCCCCTGATTGCTCAGGGGTGAGCACACTTAACCTTTGAGTTCCTATGGTTTCCTCTATATTATACCAATGTAATCACTTTGATAACTATCCTAGAATTACTGTGCATGCTCTAAAATACACTGGGTGTTACACTTGTAATCGATTTCTTTAATAAAAAATGTATTAATGATAATTTGATTACTTAACTAGAACTTAATAATTCATTTAACAATATTTCAATTGGAATTATATTTCTTTGATCAGGAAAACAATGACATAGTAATAATGGTTCGTTAATCTTTCAATTGGGATTACATTTCTTGGTTGGAAAAAACATCGATCTAAGTTGTATATCAATCATTTCAATTGGATTTCAACAATCTTCTACTATGTCGACCAAAATTTCAGTGATCTTTAAATTTGTAATATCCTACCCCTCAATCTTTTGATCGGGATCATATACATCGATTGGAAAGAACATCAATTAGGTTGATCTAATTTGTCACTCTTTCAATTAGGAATATCCTAGGTCATTACATATACAAAATGGATAAAAATGCTTAAAAATTATAGGATGTACCTTTTTGGCATCTTTCGTTGTGAGGCATTGTAGTTGCAATGGTGCTCTACTTGTTGGGTTGTCATTGAAGCTTGTGAGAGTAGATTTGAGGTTGAAGTTTGAGAAATTCTAAATCATCCACACAGGGAGTTCTAGACAGTTGGAGAGCTTTACCTAATTGCTCCTACCTTTAAGTCAGGATGATCGAATTTTCTATCTTCATCTTTCCTTCCCCATACGCCCTCCCTACCAAACGAACATAATCACCCTTTTTATTTGCCCAAGGGCTTTATCTGGTCGAACATTCATAGGGGTAGGGCACGACTTATTTCATCTTCACTTGAAATAAGTGCGCGCTCTTTTGTCCTAGCTTGAAATGAGAGTGTTTCTTGTGCTGTACTATGTTACCTTCCCCTTTTTAGCATATAGGTGTGTGCCATTAAAAGGGAGAGAAATTCCTTCTCTTGCTCAGATTGATGAACTTTCAATCAATTTGCTCACAAAAGGTAGGTCTAATGTCTCTAACGATGTTCCTTTTAGTAAGAAAGCATTAAGAAGCTTGTACACCAGTGTGTAATGTCACAGAGGAAAGATGTTTTCTTTTCCTTTGGACCTCATGCAAATTACTTTATTTTTTAGCCCAAAATTGATTTTTTCTAATTCATCATCCTTCAATTAGAGTGCCCCTTTTGAAGACTGGTATACATTTTATGGCGTGATTATTGCCAATGTCTAGAGTTTCTCCATATAGTCTCGAAGATTTTCATAGGATCTTTTGATTTGGACATGCAAGCTGGCAATTGTAGTTGATTGGGGACTTCTGAGGTTCATACCATCCACAAATGGGTTTTGATCTATTTTGACCATATTCAGTTTAAAACATTTCAGCTTAGCCATAGGCTCTTAATGACAGCACCAAATGATAGATCTTGAGATTTCATATCAGAACCAACAAGATGTAAGATAGTGACATCTGATTGGGTTGGATGGGGTGGAAGACCTATAAAAGAGAAGCTAGCCCAGTTTGGCATGAGCACTCCTATGCTTAAGTCAATTTTAGACTTAGATAGAGAAAGTAGTGAGAGAATGCTACAAGTGCTAAATTGTGTTTGATATGTAAAAGAACCCGATATTTATAAGGGTGCCGATGACTATTTGAGTATCCTACCTAGGTGTCAAAGTACACCAATGGCGATGTGACAAGAGGCAGATGGTGGATAGGATTGATGTGTATGTCAATGGATTTCTATAGGGCATGACCTGTCTTGTCCAATTGAATAGTCACATCCCTTTAGTTCTTACACTTGTCTGCCTATACACGTGCTAGGCCTCTAGGAATTTCAGGCTCGAGCCAAGTTGGGCTTCTTATGTGATTGGTCTTGGGCCCAATTTCGTGTAGGCCCATTGATAGAGAATGTTGAGCATTATTACTACATGTATTTTATCTTCATTTATTCATTTTGTGCATGTATTCTACATATGTCATTTTTTACTTGTGTATTATTATTATTATTATTATTATTATTATTATTATTATTATTATTATTATTATTATTATTATTATTATTATTATTATTACTACTAATGTGCGCGCGCGTATTTATTTATTTACACAGACACACACACTCTTCCCATTCATTCTTTTTTTTTTTTGTAAATAAATGTATAGTTATATATATTTACTCGTGTATATATATACAACTACATTATTTTATTTTCATTTCAGCAATTTTTGGTATTTAATTTTATAATAAATAAATATATCAGTCATATATATATATGCACACATGTATATATATGTGCATATATGTATTTATTTGCACTTTTTTTCTTTTATTTATATTTATACTATATATTAGGGATGAGTATGGATCGGTTAACCGGTTTATGAGCAAAAACAATAACCAGTACATTAATATCAATTTTTTAAAATCACTAACCAATAACCAGTCCATTACATTTGGTTAACCAGTCCATCGGTTTTGATTTTTTCGATTTGGTTAACTAATATTTTTGGTTAAATATTAAAATTTATAACATAAAATTATAAAAAAATTAGGCAAAGTTCAATTCAATTTCAAATTTTCAAAGTAATGCAAAATAAAAATTACAAAACAACCATAAATTAGTAGCTAGAATTCATATTTTATAAATTAATAGCTAATTTTATAAAATAGATTTGATATTTGTTGAAAATTAATATGCTTGATTCTAAGTCAAATAAAATTTTAGATGATATTAAATATTATAATATAAACTCTAAAATATAAGAAAATGTAATTAAATGTTATTAAGTAAAATATGAACACCAATATATGATATAAAATAATATATATAAAAGTTAATCGGTTACTACCTATAAATATTACTATATAATTAAAGATAATGATATAATATAATTTAGCTTAAAGTATTATATAAATTTTATGGGAAAATATAAAAAATTAAGGTGTGTGTGTGTATACATATATATGGTACTTAAAAATCGAAACCACAACTAAAAACTAAAAATGTAAAAATTAAAAACCATAATCAAGTCCATCAGAATGATTAACTAAAAAAATCAATTCGGTTTTGGACTGATTTGTGATTAACCATATTTTCAATGTTTTTTGCTCACCCTACTATTATATATATACCATTTTTATCACTAACCATTTATATTTTTCATTTTTTTACCACGTACACATGCTCAAGGCGGGTGGAAGTCTTTGAAGGCCACGAAGAATGAGTCATGGCTATTACGTAATTGTATTTATTTTTTTATTTTATCATTCTTGCAATTATTTTGTAATAATAAACGATTTTTTGAATGCTAACTTAAAAACTCACCAAAAAGGTTTTATGCAAGTTTGAGTTTGATTTTTCTATAAAAAAATGGGGCCAACTTCTAATTTTTCCTCAAAAAATAACATACAATAAATAATAAAGATTTCCCTTATAAATATAAAAGATTCTTTTTTAAAGCCGCAAGGGGACAAATATCCCTTTTTTTTCCAAATTACATACATAAGCTATATTTTCTGTAAAATATGCAAGCAGAAACCAATGTTCCCACCTAAAATAATATTCAATAAATTGCTCAATTTTTGTATGGCTTTACATTTTTATAGGTAGATTTATTCCTATTGCTTTCTATGCCATGCTTTACTGCTTTTAATATAACATGCTTTACAGCTTTCCAATGTGAATGATTTTGCCTTTACTTTTCTAGCATGATTACTCCTATGAGAAAAAAAGATAAAACAATTAATCCTAAAATCCACATATACAACATTAGCTAAGGTATAAATAATAATGAGGTCCCAAAGCTATCTCTAGTTTTTCTCTCATAAGGTTAGAACTCATTTCCTAATGTTTTATTAGGTAAAGACTCCATGATACCTACCTTGTGGTACCCAATAGACACCCTCGTAGGTTGCTCACCAATAATGGAATAGAAGTACCCTAAGAGCCATCTCATGCCTTTTTGAGGCCCAAGGCTTAGCGAATTGGGTTGAATCTTTATCCATTATGAAACAACCAGCCTTCATAAGTTAAATGAACCTTCGTTTGGTCTCGGGTCCTAAAAGTGAATTTTTAAGAACCCATCAGACACCTAAAGGGGGTTCGGTGTGCGTCACAATAAGCAGCAATAGAAACCCTTCTAGGCATGCCTATTTATCCACAACTAAGACAATATGCAGGTGATAATATATACAAATTTTATTTGAATTTCACATTTCCATAGTCATTTATATACCAAACGTATTTTTTAACTCATATGCTTATTCAATATTTTCATTTATGTTCCAAGCATACACAATCATATGTACCTTTTTGCTTCTCTATGTTCATATCTATATCCATATATAGCCATTTAATTATATGAACATTATTTCAAGTTACATGCATATTTATACATCATATAGTTCTAAACATATGATACACTTACATTATGTATCAAGAACTATGCTTAATTTAAGTCTGGGGTCGATTTTATGAAGAAATGTGGCACAATTTTGGGATAACAATGATGGTTAACTTGGAGGTACAAACTAAAAATTTGATTTTTGACACAACTGTCATAACTCTCTATGATAGTCATGAGGGTTAATGCAGATGGTTAGATTCAAAGTTTGATATTTGACAGTTCAACAACTTTTATTAACTATATTGATTTATACTTTTGACATAAAAATTGCATCATTTAGACCAAAAGGTCTTATTAAAAATTGTTCCTCTATGTTTTAGATTTCTAAAAAATAAAAAAAATCAGGTGATTTGGACCTATAAAATGAGAGTGATGGTCAAAATGCTACAAAATATTCTTAGATAACTAACAAAGATAGAATTATTGCTTTATCTTTGGTCTAATTTCTAGGCATGTTAAAGACACAATTGGGTCTTATGTTCTCATGAAATTTTCTTCCTTATAAGTCTAGTTTTTATAAAAATTGAATTCATGCCAACTAGAGTTCTGGGGTAAGTGTCATATTTAAAATGCTAGACCCTTATACACTATTGGACACATATTGGCAAAATGAGCACAATTTAAGCTTTGGATGGAGTTTCACAACCAAGTCAATCTAGTACTCACAATTTAACCTAATTCTAGAAATAATACATCAATTCAAACATATATAACTTCATATTCCATACAAAGTTCATGCACACACACATAAATGAGGAATATTTCCCAAACCTTGATGAACTTGTTTCCTTAGCCTTCAACTCATGCTTTTGCCCTTCTCCTTGCTTTATTCTTAAACTAAAGCACAATATATACACAAATCAACCTTATATACACATGTAACATGAATGTTGAATCCCTTAGACACCAAAAAAATTCCTACACAAATTACACAAATTGCCTTACTGTAATTTGCCTTTCCCTCACTTTCTTACTCTTATTTCTCTAATAGCCATTTAGGAACACTTAGGGACAAAATTTTGGTGAAGAAAAAAAAGTGAAAATTAAATTTCTTTAGTGTGTAGTTTATCCATTTCTAATTCTCCTTCATTTGTGACTTTTCTTTTACTTTTTATAATGTGCACTTTTTGAAATCCTATTGGCGATCACTTTTTAACTTCGTGTGATTGTGATCTAACTTCAAAAATTCTTCTAATCACATAATTGTATACACTTAACTTTATTTACACATTAGCATATGTCATGTGTTTATTTATGCATTTGTATCTCAATTAAATTAATTATAAAATTACCCCTTAACTTTTACAATATTTTCCTTTATGTCCTATATTAGCTCATTAGTTTACTTAACCTTTAATATTCACTTCCTAATTCACTCTAAACATGCCATAATGCTACTACGGTGAATTTTAGGGCCTTATATTTTTATCCAGTTAAAAGAATTTCATCCTCAAAATTCATACTTAAAATGAAAAGTTATGGATACTAAGTCATTTTAGGTTCCCAAGTTTCTTTCTCGATTATATAATGTAGCCAAAGTACTTTCACCAGAGGTATCTACTTGTTCCTAAGCTCTTTTACCTTCTTAGCTAGGATAGCTGTATCTTTTCATCATAGGATAAGTTTAATGGAACTTATATTTCTTACACTAGAATTTTGTGTGAAACATCTGATCGATATCTTCTCAACATCAAAACATGATGACATTGTGCAACTTGGCTAACTTCTAAGGAAGGGTAAACTTACTAGCCCTTTGTCTAATTCTTTCAAGGATCTCATAAGGACCTATATACCTTGGACCGAGCATACCCTTTTTCTTGAATTGTAATACTTTCTTCTAGGGTGATACTTTCATAAAAACTTTATCCCCACCTGATACTCAATTTTGGGTCAACATAGGACTTTTTTCTATCATTTGCAACTTTTAACCTCTATTGGATGATCTTAAATTTCTCTTTTATATCTTTTATAGGTTCAAGTTCGATCATCCTGCCCTTGTTTAATTTTTTCCAACATATAAAAGTTTTACACCTTCTCTCATAAAGTGCCATGGCAATACTGAATTGATAGTTGTTATTGGAAGCAAAATCCATTAGAGGAATGTATTTGTCCTAGTTTCCAAGGAATTCCATCACATAACCTCTAAGCATATGCTTCAGTACCCATATAACCCTCTTAGATTGGCTATCTATGTATGGGTCAAAATTTGTGCTATTAAGGTCCCATTAGAATGCATTATGTAGTCATAATCTTTAAACAACTTTAACCATCATTATTGCCTTAAATTAAGTTCTTTTTATGTAAGCAAGTACTTAAACTTTTATGATCTATATACACCCTACACTTCTCACCATACAAGTAGTGTCACCATATTTTTAAAGTAAACATTGGCGCTGCTAATTTAAATCATATGTAGGGTAATTCTATTCATTTAGCTTTATTTGCCTTGAAGCATAAGCAACAACTTTACCATCCTGCATCAAAATACAACCTAAACCATTCCTAGAAGCGTTATTGCACGTGACATATTCTTTACTTGGAATTGGCTAAGCCAACATTGAAACTTCACCAAGCATTTTCTTTAGCTTATCAAAGTTGGCTTGGCATCCTGTATACATTCAAACTTTGCCACTTTTCATAATAAATTAGTCAAGGGATAAGTAATCATAGAAAATCCTTTTCAAAAACCAATGGTAATAACCTACTAACCCAATTAAGCTTCTCATTTTTGTTATATTCTGAGGTGGCTTCCAGTTAAAAATTGCTTCAATCTTGCTACAAACAACCCTGATGCCTTTGGAAGAAATAATATGTCCTGAAAAGACACTTCTTTAAGCTATAAATCACATTTACTCAAGCTTGGCATAAAGTTGTTTCTCTCTTAGGATCTGTAACACAATCTGCAATTGCTGCACATGCTTATGTTCATTTTTAGAATAGACTAGAATATCATCAATAAATACTACAATAAATTAGTCTAAATAGGGTTTAAATACCTTTCATTAGGTCCATAAAAGTTGTGGGGTCTATTGATTAGCCTAAAAGACATGGCCAAAAACTCGTAGTGACCATATCGGGTCCTAAATGCAGTCTTAAGAAAATCTACATCCTTTATTCATAGTTGATAGTATCTCGACCACTAGTCAATCTTTAAAAACACCCTTGTAACTTTCAACTGATCAAAAAGATATTCAATCCTTGGCAAAGGATACTTCTTTTTCATCGTCATCTTGTTTAGTTGTCTATAATTAATGCATATTCAAATGAAGTCATCCTTCTTATTAACAAATAAAATTGGTGCTCCCTATCACTATTTAAACATGACAGGATTTTTAAGAACAACAGTCATAGATCTATAATCTATAATTTCTCAATGCTTGGACAAAAAAATCCATTCTTAAAATCAAGTCAAACACATAAAAGCGCAATTCTATTAGATTAGTTAAGAAAAGACAATTTCTATACACTCTATTCACTAGTACACTATGACTTAAGTTGACATTATTTTATTAGATAATACCCATATATAAATATATAAATGCGTGGATCTAGGGTTAATCAATACATGTATATTAGAATCAAAGAGAGAAACGATACCATAGTAATTTCTAGTACATCTTAGCCTTTTCAAGCCTTTATGGCATAAGCCTAAGCTGAAGTAGATGGAGTAGTTGGTCAATCTACAGTCTTTGATGCAATGCTTGGGTTAGGTCTAAACTGGCTCAATCCTCCTCAACCTCTACCACGCCCTCTAAATGTTGTAAATGCATTAGAAGCTTCCTTACTTACCTGTAGTGCTTGATTTTAACCCATAAGACACTTTGCTATCAAATGGTTAGTACCCCGACATTTATAATAGGTGCTAGTCGATCTCTTACGAGGTCATCAATGATTCCTAAAGTAATGTCAACACTTAGGTGTACTAGAATATTAGCCCGTTGATGAGCCTCTATTTGCACTAGTTGCTAGTGAAAAAGCCTTGATGCCTCCTTCTAGTTGTAGATCTCTGTATAGGTCTGTAACACCCTCATATCCCTAGTAGGATGTGAGAGCGCACCAACATGCTAACATTCTTATCGTATTAAATATGGAAATAAGTTCAAACAAGTTATCTCATTAATTATCATTTTTAAATTAGATTAATCAAAATTTAACATATTTAAGGTTTTTTATGTTTGATTTGATCATGCACGTTATCGCATTAAAATTAGTTATCACAATTCTAAAGGCAACTCTAATACTATAAGATAAACACATACATATGATATCAAACCTATTTACAATATCTTTACATTACATTTATTTGGGACTATATAACACGCACACACATACACACACTTAAATATTTAATGTTTGTTAGAATTATATAGTACAAAAATTGTATACCCAAAATAAATCTTAAGCTATTCCTCTAGTAGCCTACAGGTGTTGACTTGAAACTCGGCACTCTACACCTATGAACTTACATGGGAAAACACCTTTGCTCAGTGGGGAGTAAAATAATGTAATTGACTTCTTGACAAATTCACAAATATAAATGATACAATATGTAAGTACAAATGTCACATATTAACGTTCAACAATCAAACATACTATAACATCCATTTCACTTTATATCACACATGCATTAACTAACATGATGATCCCATTAATGATATCAGTAATATGCATTTATAAAACATACCAATTCTATTAATAATAACAATACCATACATTAACCTTCTAATAAATCACTAAATCATATGCACTCTTAATGACATATCTCTTATAATTTTTATTCAATTAAAGACTCATCCGATGCCTGAATTCTCATTAATAGTGGATAACGGGACCAAACACTAGATACTGGTAAGCAGTATCAAACACTCAAGACATAATAGTCTCAAATCACTAGATACCAATAGGTATAAAAACACTGACACCATTTGGTGCCAACACTAGCATCTTCAATCTCTATCCCATATAAGTATGCCTATTTATCCATGACTATGTGAAATTCAGGCGCCCATGAAGGCTATAATGACTTATTAACTTTATGTTTAACATACTCATATTTCTAACCAAGTGAATATGCAATAATAATTTGATTACGTGTCAATATATACATTCTTACACTCATGACCACATTTATAAATAATGATAATATATAAGCATCATTTACATGCATACATTCTTTGAATATATTTTGTTCCTATTATAACTAAATATATTTCATTATAATATATGTCCACTTGGTTATTATTCATTTTAAGGAATGTAACAATAATAATATATCCACTTATGCTCAATTGTACTCAAAATGTTAAGATATATATTAATAATGCATACCATAGATTCACAACAAGCAAAAGTGTATAAAAAAGTCATTTATGCACTTATAATTCAATTGCGTACATTTTATTAAATTTTATATTTTAATACATAATCACTTATTTCATATTTATTACATCGTATTCTACCTTTATACATATGTTTGCAAGGTTTTATTAACTTCAAATAAGGTTTGAGTAGGTTTTAGTGATGTTCAAAAGTAAAGCGTACAAAAACAAGGCATAAAATGAAATGGAAAATGGTGGGGCAGAATAGGGGCACACAAGTGGGAATTTTCATTCCTAGTCATGTGGGACAGGATTTGAAAAATATGAAATTTTTGGGCTAAAGCATTTCCCACGAGTTGGAAGAATTCTTCTCACCCATGTGTATGTTAAGCTGCAATTTTTTTTTTGTAAGGATAGTAGATCTGGGTCATTTTGCACACGGTTTTATAGTGCTTAGATGTGGTTTTATGCAAATATGATCTTCTAAACAAATGTTAATCTATATTTTAAGTTTTCAATGACATAAAAATCAAGTTTTGACTTTTAAATCATGAGATATTCAACAAATAACACATGCTACTCTAAATGACAAAACAACAGCCATCACTCAATTTCAAACTAAAATTTGACAACCTTAAAGGTAGATTCACATTTTTGTCCTTTCATACAAGTTTTTAGTCTATAATTATAGTTTAACTCTAATTATAATCATTGAATTTAAAGGTCTAAAACTCAAGTTGTAGCTAAAACAATCTCTGTAGGTCTTATAGATCCTACACCATAATTTACCCTACTAACATCTTCCTTAACAATTTCTTCTTTTATGCCTACTTTATCACCAAATTCACATCCTTATAGCATTCAAAAAATCAATCACACATTCTAGCAACCAAAATAATCACATACATAAATATACAAATACGTTTATACCTTATTTAAGCTCATTTTTCTACTCCTTGCTTCCCATCTTCTCCTTGCCTTTATCTTTCACCTTATCTCCAACTAATATTACAAAACATCATTCAATCCTCAATTAAATATATATATATATATATATATATATATATATATATATATATATATATACTTTAATTGACATGCTATTGAAACAGGGAAAAGGAAATACACTCAATTACTTACCTTATGCACTTATATGCTCTAAGTTCTCTCTCTTTCTCTCAATTCTCTTCCAACAAAGAACGAAATTTAGAAGTCTTAGAGATGAAGAAGATAACAAGAAAAATTAAGAATTCTAAGCCTAAAGATGGCCGTCTAAAGTTTCTTCCAAAGCAAAATTTTCTGCTTTAATTAATTAAGCAAAATTCTAAAAAGAGAATGGCGTTAACCTCTCACTGGTTAAAGTTTTAAGTTCTTGGATAATTATCATCTAATCCCTTATCTAAATTTTAATTACTAACTCGCTTAAATTACTATTTCATCTTCAATTTAGTCCTCACTTACATGTATAAATCATTAGTTACACAATTACACTTACATACCCTCAACTTATGCAAAAATACCAATTACATCCCCACTTAAAAAATTAATGCTCTCATATACTACAGCTCATACAATCACCTGCTTACAAATGTTCTATACCTACTAGGGTACACTATAGGACCTTGAGGGTCTATTTGCAGTAATGCATCGTCATAACTTCTCTTGCTTATAGATAACCTACAAGTAGAGAGCCCCTTTTGTTAAGCTTTTTTCTTTTTTCTAATTTAGATTTTTTGACTTGAATTGCTGCCTGGACAGGTTGATAATAAACTACTTGTTATGTTAAAGTAATTTCCACTAGGTATTCCTTAATGGAATAATTCAGGCCATTCTCGAATTAGCAACATTAGAAGGCCTCAATAAGGGGTATATTTGCTAAGACAACTGAATTTTTTCTCATACTTAGCAATAGACATGTTTGCCTATCTCAGGTTCAAGAATTGCTTCCATTTTTCTTCTTTATAAGCTTATATAGCAAATCTGTTAAAGATAGGCTTGGACAGCTATGGATGCTTCAGGACTATCTTTCACTAGTCATATGCCACCCCTTTAAAGACTGAGACAACACAAACCACTATCCAATCAGGAGGGCATTTAATTTCACCAAGCATCCTTTCCACTTTATTTAGCCAAAACTCAGCTTTCTCATATTATTCCAAAGATATACCAATAAATTCTTTGGCTTTATGTTTCCTCAATACATCAATAAGAGCCTTAAATGCAGTCGAGCATTGTATTATTTATGCCATATCTTAGGATATCTTTAATAAAGATTCCTTCTGGACTGGTGGCGGCTTGTCAAACCTAAATTCTCTAGAGGAATCAAATGTATATGGATAGGTTTCAGTAGGATTATTGCTTTTAGAATTCTCTTCTATTGCTTTCCAAGATCCCTCCATACTTTAATCTATATAAAAAAGGGACAAACCACATTACACCAAACATATAGCTTATTCATACATATGTGGATAGTCTTTAAGCTCTATTTAGGCTATAATATCCTAAACTGGGCTTTTATACTCCTAAATTGTAACTGTTTATTTAGTTAATTTAGTAATTAATTTGTTAAACTTGTGATTTGAGGACTTAATTAAGTTTATTGGTGTTTTAGGTGTAAAATTGAAGGAAAAAGAAGAAATTGAAGGACTAAAAGGAGAATTCAGCAAATTAAAGAAGCAAAGAAGAAGAATTTCATCGATTTTAAGTCCAAAGAAGGACCATTCGGTGTAATCACTTTTTAATTCTACCGAATGTCTCTTTTAAAGGGGAGAACAAAGCTCATTCGGTGGAATCACAAAGTGATTCTACCGAATGCACTTATTTGATGAACAAAGCAGGGTTATTTGGTGGTTTCAAAACTTATTCCACCAATTCAAGTTAAGTTCACTAGAAAAGGAAGTCTTCTAAAAAAGGAAGTCTTCTGTAAATTAGGAAGTTTGTTGTTGCTCGGATTAGGAAGTTTAGGTGAATTAAAACTTCTTATTTTGCTGCCTCTGCTTTGCCTATAAGAGGAAGACTGAAGACACAAGGGAGGAGAAGTAGAAAGCAAGTCTCTTTACTATCGTTGTTTCTTAGTTTTAGTTTTAATTTTCTTTAGTTTTTCTACTTTTCTTAGTTTGCAATTATTTTATTTTTAGTTGTTCATTTTCATCATGTTTAGTAAGTAATTTTCTTCTCTTTTGCTAAGGGAAACTTGAACCCTCACTCTTTTGTTGTAATGGCTTAATTGAGCTTTAATGTAAACTCAAGTTCATTATTTCTCGATTTTAAGCATATTCTTATCTTTGATTTTGTTTGAATTAATTGTTGTTTTATTGGTATAAATAACTAAAAGTTGATTTAAGCATCATTAAGGATTTGCATGTTCTTAGATTAATTCTTTAGTGTCAATACATGAATGTTTTCTGGTTTTGAGGTAATTATGTATTGGTACTAATGGTTAATACTGAGAGAGGAGGAACCGAGAATATACTAGAATTGGATTTTCTTAAAAAGAGTTCAATGAAAGTATAGGAAGATAACTTAGATTTTTATGCTGGATGTTAAATTGTTCTTAACAGATAGTTTAATGTTCCAGAAAGATATTCTTGATTCACGGTATCAAGCTTTATTCATCTAGTTTTCAATAATCACTTGTGTTACTTTTGTTATTGAGTCATTGCAATAGAAGTTGAGATGGATAGTTCCTTTAGTAAGAGTATTTTAGTCATTGTTTTGTGTTTAATTCATGTTTGTCTGATTTTAGTTTTTGTTTTAGTTAATTATTTACTTAGTTAGTTCTTAAATCGAAAATATTGGGAAATAATCTCAGATTTATTCAATTCATATATAGATATTATCCTTAGCAATCCATGTTCCCTTGGATACAATATTTAGGATCTTAATCTATATTTTCCTATATTACTAGTCGATCTAGTACACTTGCTAGACACCTGTCAATTTCAAAGATTTTTCAAACCACAATATATTATTAGTAATATTATCTAATCCACCATATATAATTATATTGTATATATTCACTATATGGAAATTATTTTGCTTGATATTTAATAAGCTTATTAGAGTAAACTTAGAAAGTTTAAAGCAATAACAAGAATTAATTAAAATAGAAGAAAACAAACAGAAAAATCTTGATGAAAGAAAGAAAGAAAGAAAGAAAAAAAGAAAAGGACATGTGATACGAGAGAAGATGTTGCAGAATGGCCTTTACCAAGCCAACTACTTGCCTTATACTCACAGCTCATTTCCACATCTCTAAGCCTTCCATCCAATGCAATAAATGAGCCAAACCTTTCAGAAGAGGTATCTCAATATATACCACATGCCTTCAATAGACTCTATTCAATGGATCATTAGTTCGATACCACCAATAAAATGAAAGCTCTATGAAAATGGAGAATGAGCAATAAAGGAACGAGAGAATTTAATCTTTTACTACTATTTATAAGGTATAAACTCATATATACAGTCACATATAGATGTGAAAAAGTGAACCAAACCCAAAATTTTACCCAAATCTGCATAAAAATTGACCTAAACCCAACCCAATTCAATTAAATACCCATTGAATTGACCCATTTTATTTTTTCAACGCAATTCAACTTAATACCCATTGGGTCAATCCAAAACTGACTCACTTCATTTTTTCAACCCATTAGGTCAGTACCCAATAGGTTTCTTTTAAAATCATTTTTTGGGAAGCTAAATTCCATTACTCTGTTCAAAATGACTACCGAAATAAAAATGAGCTCATACAAAATTTAACATGAATTTTCCTTTCTCATAGCTCATACAAAAAGACAAAATGGAATAACTTTTGCCAACTAGCACAGCTAATTACTCTGTTTGGCTAAAACAAAAATTATAAAAGAAATGCAAATCTAAGATAACAAGTTAACCAACTTATTCTAGATCAGCAATTCATCAACTGTCATTTTGGCACTTTGATTCTTCTCCTCTTTTTTGTTTTGTACTTCATTATTTCCACATTTCTGCTGCTCTAATTTTGTTAGTCTAATTTTATTATTTGTAATTGTATATTCAATATTTATATAGATTTCTATTTTTGAAATAAAATTAAATTATTAATAAAAAATTTATTTTTTATATATCAATTTATTATTTATATTATATTTTTAATTAAATATTATTATTATCGGATCCATTAATTAATTAATAAAAAATTTTATAATAATTTATATTAAACCCATGGGTCGACCCTAATCCATCCAATTCATTTAGATATTGACCCATTTATGACCCAATCCAAACTCACCCAACCCGCTTATTTGCCACCATAGTCGCATATGACTTTGTCAGGAAGGAGATTTATTTACAAATTACAAACTGCTTAGTTTTTGCAATTTGAAAATGAAAGTAATAGAGAAATAGAATTAATAAAATTTAACTAAGTCCAATAACCAAAACTTAAATAAATTATATTTAATATATCCCAATTTGCTAAAATTCTAGCCATTTTATTAATTAATGTCACATATTATTCTGCATGGCGTACATTTCACTATTAATTTGATATATAAATTAAGTTATGAATTTTATTTAAACAAGAAATTTATAAACTTTTTACCAAATGTTAAGTGTTAATCTAAGTATACTAGCTCATACTCGAAACTATAAAATATAAGTCATATATAACTTGATCTTCTTTGATATCTGAGGATACTAGCTCACCACTTTTAATAAATCAATGTAACTACTATCCAGGACACAGACATTCAACTCAACAGCTAAGAATTAAGATTCTTTCAAATTTGAGTCAATGTGACCTATCATATTTGCAATGTCAAAACTAGACACTTAAACCACCTACATTACAAAAATTCAATTTGATATTTGAGCAAATCTCGTCCACTATTTTAAATAAAAGAATGTTATCATGGAAGCGTGGTAATTCATATTTATACAAACATGAGAAAATCAAAATCTAAAAAAATGAAATAACTGCATGAATAATTTTCTCCCAAAAAATGAATCCTAGTATGCTCAAGACAATTACAACATGCTCATGACATATAAATATAGAAAAATAAAAGAGCTAAAAGAATCAGAAGTAAAATAATTACTTCCAATCATACAACCTCTTATCTACTATGCATTGCCTGATATGAGTCTAACAAGTACAGAAAAACCAAGAATAGAAAAATCTAGGTATGTATAAGAAAAAGGGTTCTGCAAGATCGAAAACTGTGCAGGAATAGAGACTTCAAATAACAAAAATTGGAAGCAAGAAAAGATACATTTAGCCATACACTTTGAATTGAAAAAGACATACAAAATAATTAGAGAAACAAATCAAGTTAGAAATTTCCACCAGAATAACGAATCTTCTTTTTCTTTTATCCTTGTTTAAAATTCATAATTCAGGTATTCACTTCACTGTGCTAAATATTATGATTCACAATTTATACAACAATAACAAAAACATAAAAACAAAGGACAATGGGAAAACAAAATGCTGCGTTCATGGTTAGCCATAAGAATAGCATGAAAGCAATAATTTTCTAGATGCTTGATGATTGGAAAAATACTGCAAAGAAAAGAAATAGACTTTTAATTACATTAAAAATTTAGAAATTGTCTAACACTTAGATAAGTAAAATCACACCTATTGATCCAACCATCAAGGAGTTGTTGTTCCATACCAGAGCACAAAAATTAGTAGTCCAAAAGGGGGTGTTAAAGGCGCTAAACAAGCAATTCTGTATCAATAACCATCACAAAATCAGGACGAAAAAATATTAATTAGCTATCCACTAAGCTCGATTAAAACCACCCTAAATTTAACCAAATTAAAAGAAAAAAAATTCGAGTATTTACAAGCATAAAACTCACAAGGTCGATCAAGTACAATTTTATCAAATCAAATCAATTGATTAGATAAGAATACCAATTCAAATTCAACAGGATACCGATGAACAAAAGTGATTAAAAGAAATAACAATCATAAAAAAATTGGGGAAAAGTTTAGGGCCTATTCACTTATAGAAAACTGCTTTAGTTTTTTAGAAAATTTTTTCACAGAAAACATAAAATAGATATCATATTTATTTTAGTCAGTTTTCTAAAATAGAAAACAGAAAATAAATTTTTCAGTTTTTCAAAATAAATAAAAAATTGGAAACTAATAAAAGATGTGTTCTAAATTTTCTGAATAATCTTAATACGCACACATATATATACATATATATGTATACACATATATGTACATACATACAGATACACATACACATATAAACATATATATGCATATGTATATGCATACATACATATACATATACATATACATATACATATACATATACATATACATATACATATACATATACATATACATATACATATACATATACATATACATACACATATACATATGTATTTATGCATATATATGCATATACATGTATACATATGCACATAAATACATATACATATACATGTATTTGTATGTGCTTGTATGCACATGCATACATACATATGTATATGTATGTGTATGCGTATGTATGTAAATACATACATACATACATACATACATATATATATATATATATAGGCTCGAGAAGGGTAGGCTCGCAGCTTCGCTCAGCAAAAGAGCCTGACTTATATATATATATATATATATATATATATGTACATAAATATACATACATATATGTATGTATGTATGTATGTGCATACATACAGACACACACACACACACACATACATACATACATACATACATATACGTATATACATACACATACATATACATGTATATATGTGTATGTATATGCATGTATATATATATACACATACATATATATGTACATATATACACATATATATGCATATGTGTGTGTGTGTGTGTGCGTGTGTATACATATATATACACATACATATATACAAAAAAATAAATACTCTAGTTTTCAATTTATTGATAAATGAACACGTTTTCTAAATTTCTACATAAAATAAATACTCCAACTTTCTAAAAAAAATAGAAAATAGAAAACTATTTTTTGTAAGTAAACGCACCTTAGATACATAGTTCCTTAAAAAAAAAGTTCAACGAGATAGATCAGAAGTACCTTGTAGGGATCCATAGTCAATAAAAGAAATGGCTATCTCAATGAGAAATGACAAACCAAAAAAACCAAATTAATGTGATTGAGGAAAATAAAGTGAGAGCTACAACCCTTTGATTTGGGTTTTATAAATGGAACGCCTCATTCGCCGTAATAAAGGCAGGCACCTCTAGATCAGCTATTAGTTGAGAACCAAATCATTCAGTAATAAGTTTAATCCAAGCTAAGAAAGTGTAAAAAAATTGAAAGAAAATTGAAATCATTAAATGATTTAAAATCAAGTGTAGCAGCAAAAATATGAATTAGCAAACTCTTAACTGGGCCTACCAAAAGGGATAAAGCCAAGATTAAGGCCTGTAGCGATAGTCAGAGGAGATTGAACATGTAGGAGGATGAAGAAACCAAGGCTTTCGTAGGAGTCAGGCAGAGGGGACTGGAGTTTGAGGTTATCAAGTACCCACCTCAAGGCATACATGCTCTCCTTGTTGCCATCGACGGCAACGATCACGTAGCCTAGGTTTGCTGTCATTATTGATCATGGACTGAACCTGAATCAGCAGATGGTGACATTTGCACCTTTTTCAAAAATCAACATATTACTATTGGAAAAAGAATCGAGAGGGAATGAGATAAAGCAATGTGCAGTGAACAAGACCAAATTCCTAATCTCTAGTAATGAGAGAGAGGGGTAAAAGGGCAGCGGCACAGAAGGGTAAGGTTTTAGGGATTTAGAAAAAATGAATCCTACTAAAACTATTTTTATGCTGATTAAAAATTTGATGGAATTAGCTAGAACATCAATCTCGCAAAATTGGCCACAACATTTTTCCAAGCTAATTTTGTGACAACTATGTTATCACAATTTAGTTATTTTATAATATAATTTATAATAATTAATCATAATTAATATTATTGGATGTAAAGCTAACAATTTAATTCAATTTAGTTAATTTAAATAACAACAATTTAGTTTATCTAATTTTTGCTAGTAAAAAATGTACTAGCTAAATTTATTAAAAAATATGGTCTAATTAAATGTAAATAACATTTAAATTTTGAGAATTAAAATTATGTAAAAATAGGTAGAATATAATTCTAACTAATTATTTAATTTTTTCAAGTGAAATTTGTTAGACTAAATGACTTATTTAAATGTAAATAAAATTTAAATATTTTGCTAAATTAGTGACAACATTGCTCACATCAATTTAGCGACAATATTGTTCTCACTAATTAGTGACAATATTGTTCTCACTAATTAGTGACAACAATGTTCATGCTAATTTGGCAACAATAATGTTCACGCTAATGTTCACCTATGTATAAGAAATGAAATTTGTAAATTGGAGGTAATATTGTCCTCACTAATTTAGTGACAACAATATTCTCACAACTGTTCACCAAGTTGTAAGAAATAAAGTTTGTAAACTGGTAACAACTTTAGTTCTAGCTAAATTGGCGACAACAATGTTCATGCTAATTTAGCAACAATAATGTTCTCACTAATGTTCACCTAGTTGTATAAAATAAAATTTGTGAATTGGTAACAAATTTAGTTCTTGCTGAATTGGCAACAACAATGTTCATACTAATTTAGCAACAACAATGTTCTCGCTAAAATTCTCCTAGTTGAATGCAATGAAGTTTTTAAATAAGCGAAAACATTGATCTTGCTAAATTGGCAACAACAATGTTCTCACTAATTTAGCGACAACAATGTTGTCGACAACATTGTTCTCGCTAATTTAGTGACAACAATGTTCTCGCTAATGTTCAACAAGTTGTATGAAAAAAGTTTGTAAATTGGCGACAACTTTAGTTCTCACTAAATTGGCAACAAACAATGTTCACGCTAATTTAGCGACATCAATGTTCTCACTGAAGTTCACCTAGTTGTAAGAAATAAAGTTTGCAAATTGGCAACATCATTATTCTCACTAAATTGGCAACAACAATGTTCTTACTAATTTAGCAACAATAATGTTATCGCTAATGTTCACCTAGTTGTATGAAATAAAATTTGTAAATTAGCAACAACTTTAGTTCTCGCTAAATTGGCAACAACTTTAGTTCTAACTAAATGGGTGATGACTTATATTCTCACTAATTCATTTAGTCTACATGAATTAAGCATCAGTGAGGGTATTTGCGTAGCTAAATTGGTGAAGACATTAGTTCTCACTAAATTGGCATTTACATTTGTTCTCGCTAAAGCAGCGACCTCTTTAGTCTTTGCTAAATTTGCTTTATTCCTCTCAAATGTTTGTGCAAAAAATTTGGCACCTAAAATTAGCAACAACAAGATTTTTTCCTTGCTAAATTGTCACATTATTTTTTCCCATCAACTCTACCAATATTTGCAATGAAAATTATTTTTTGTCATAATGTTGTCGCTATATGGTGTATTTAGCAATGAATTTCATTGTTCTCGCTAATTTTTGTCGCTATTCTGCATTTTTTTATAGTGGTGATTTTGTACCATACTATGCAATTCATTAACATGCATCATCATGCCACATCTTATGTCACATCACATGTGCCAACTGTCATTGTGTAATTCATATTATGTACATGTATGTCGTATGTCATATGTATTCATTCATATAACATGTCATACCTTTTGTACATAAACCATTATGCTTGAAACATGTCATGTATGCATGTGTTATGTATATTTGTTCTTATGTTGTGCCATACTCTATACACATACCCTTATTATACATAAATAGTACACATATGCATTGCTTGTTATGCTATGTTAGACTTTGTTTTTATTTTCCCATTGTATGCCATATGTGTTCTCCACATACATATGCATAATGTAAATATATCTTGGAAATAAATTAAAAGAAAATAATAAAGTTTGTGCATCCCATTTTACTTGTGCATTTCATTTTATGTATATAATTTTGGTATAAATTTTTGGCATGCATCATTTTAAGCCCTTGATTTTGCAGCCATCTTAGACTACTCACCTAGGTGGTTTAAAGTACCAAGTGGCCATCTTGTTAGAGAGTTTTTTGTAAAGCAAGCAGATAAAAAATAAAGCCAGAATTAGATTTAAGTTTGGCTGATATCATTGGAGTAGCTTCATGACGTACAACCATGAAAAATCCACAACAAATTGGGGCTTCTAATCCTCAAGAATTGGACAAGAGATTTAAGGAATTTGAAAGAAGAATAAGGTTAACAATGAGTGAAATTGTGTTTGTTTTGGCACCTGCTTTTGGAACAAACCCAGTAGCCCCTACTGCTAGTCAAGTTACACCGACCAAGGTCGATATAACCTTTCCAACTTTTGTTGATTCCAGTAGCAAGGCATCGCTTATTCCCTCAATTGAGTAAGAGGATTATAAGGGCTATACCATAGAGGATGACCATATGCAAGGTCTAAAGAGTAAGGTACCCATAATAGAGGATCTAGCCTTCAGAAGGATGGAGTAAAAAGTGAAGGCCGTGGCCTAGTTAATGCCAACAAGTAAGGGTATTGACCTAGAAGACAAGGACTTAAATAGTAGAGAAATGCTACCATAAAAGTTTAGATTGCCAAACTTGCCTAAGTTTGATGGCACTTTTGATCCAGCAGCCTATGTAAAGAAATATGCCTTAGTGATGAAAGGGACCACCCTCACTAAGCAAAAAAAGGTTGAATACTTTGGCTTTAGTCTTGCTGGCCCTTCCATTAGCTAGTACCATAGGCTAGATTGGGAAACAAGTGAAGATTAAGATAGACTAATAGAAGAATTTTTAGAGTAGTACGATTGTAGCACCAAATTGGAAGTGACCCTAAAGGACTTAGAGCTACAACATTAAAAATTGGAAGAGTTTTTCCATGAATGAAAAAAAAGCTAGAGACTGCTATTAGATAGGTTGTTCATTCAAAGTACTAATCCCTATCTCAAAGATGGGCTCAAAATGAAAGACTTAAAAGGACTAGGAGTCTTTAAAGGACATAGCAATCGAAGATAAGGCTGAATACTTGGAAAAAAAGACCAGCTCCACCCACTACAGCTTTAATAAAGATGGCAGAAATAACAGTAATCATGGAGGCAATGATGATAAAGGTGTAGAGGTATCAGCCGTAAGAATGGGAATACCACTGTCCTGGCACCTCAATCATCTTGTTAAGAAGGGGAAACTACAACCCCTGTCACCTAAGCTAGCCATAAGCCAGGGACAACCTATATATAAAGTAGATTGGTACTATGCCTACCATCAACACACTAGCCATAAAATGGATTATTATCGTGCTATGAAGAAACATGGCCAAAATTGGGTTAACATTAAACAAGTGTCGAATCCCCAAAAGAATAGGAAGAGATAAAATTATCACAAGGCCATGTCATCACCAGCTTTTGTGTTTGGGTCAGGTTTACTAGAATGGTATATGCCTTAAGAATTATATGGCATGTAAATATCTACCCATTACCCACTTAGATCTAATGACAAGTAGTTACCGAATGTAGATGTTATCACCAATCTTAGAGGGCACGGTCTAAAAAAGAAAGAGCTTGAGATGTCAAAGGACTTTTTGTTATCTGTACCTACGACAAGAAGAGAAAAAAAAAGCCATCCTTTGATAATGTAAAATGTGTCTCTAAAATATATGTATGTTTCTCTAACCATGTAAATAACATGAGTCTTCCTTATGTATGTAATGCCTTATTTTATTGCACGTATAACGATAATCATGACTCGTTGCTAAGACATTAATTCAGTAAACACAAGTCTCCATTTAATCTTAGACAAAGAGACATTTTGGGTGCATCTGTTATGACTTTTGAAGTGAGTCTTGAGAGAACAAAATAAGAATTATGAAATCTTTGCCTAAACCTACAATGGAATCCTAGGAGTGTAACACCCCGATTTCAATTTACCCGAGTATTAATTGGACTAACGTGAAGCTTTATGTAGACCCAATGATAAAATAAATGTAAGCAAACTAATGCCTTAAAATTGAAAAATTAAAAATGAAATAAAGTGTAGTAAAAAGGGGAGAATTACGTGGAATTATTACAAATTATTGGGGTAAATTGCAAATAGGGGGAAAATTAAGGGGCTAATTGAACTTGGTAGGGTCAAAATGGCAATTTTGCCTAAACTATGTAGTTTTGGCTTGGGGTTTTTCCTCCTTACTCTACAAGAACCATTAGGTTCCTATTCCTATTCAAATCCTCGCCGCCTCCCTCTTCTCCCTCTCCCCCTTGCTTTTTTCGGTGACACCATATAACCGCCCTATCGTTGCCGCTGGAGCAGCCTCACCGGCGCCATATGCATCTCCCTCTTTCCTTCCTTCCTGCCGCAGCTTCCCTATCCTCTACTATCCTCTTGCTGTCGCCATTCACTGCCACCATCGGGCTCCTTGAAGTCACCATCGTAGCCCGCCAATACTGCTGCCCTTTCCTCTTCTCCTTCGCGAGATAGGGGTTGTGACTCTCGCTTACTGCCTTTTTTCTTTTGCTTGGTTCCCTCTCTATTTCGCCCTTAGCTGCTGTATTTCTTCCTTCAAGCCTTAGGTAAGTCTTCTCCCATTTATAATTACTATTTTGTATTGAGAAATTGGTGGAATAGAGGAGATGTAGATCTAGGGATTTTGAACGAAATTGGAGAAAAATGTTAAAGTTAAGTAGTTTGTGTTAAGTTAGAAATTTGATAAGTTAATTAGTTAAAATTGTTAAGTGTGGATTGTGTTTTATGGCAAGATTTATATGCAATCTAGGGGATATTGTAGGGAAAGAAGATGGAGTGAGTACAAAGGGAAAAGAAATAGAGAAAGACTGATGGATTTAAGCTAGAGGAAGCTGAAATTGAAGAAACCAATGCCACTTTTGGGTATGTGTTCAAGTAAATTTATTTTTCTTGATTTTGTATATTATGTTAGTTAAATTTCTTGAAGAAAGAACTAGTAGTTAAGGGTATTAAAGTTATGAATGGTTAATTAGATGCTAAATAATAAATTTAGGCTAAAGAAGTGATATGCATGTGTCTAAGTGTCGAGTCTAAAGGTGATAGGTATACCTTATGATGAGAACAAGATGACTATGACTTTGAAATAATGAATGCAATTATGATCACTACAAAAAAAACTGTCAATATGCAATGGCACTTTTCATCGCTAAATGTTTATTTTTCGTCATGAATCATTTTTAGCGACGAACCAACAAGGAGTCGCGAAAAGCTCAGTTGCTAAATTAGCGACAGAAAAAATAGTTGCTAAATGAATTTTAAATTTAGTCGGCACAAATAAAATATTATTTATTAGTGACGAAATTTTTCATCGCGAATCCGTCACAACAATGAATTTATAAATTGCAAATAAAAATAGAAATTAGTGACGCAAATTCTATCACTAATAGTGCAAATACCGTCGTAATTTATTTGTAATATTATTATTATTATTATTATTATTATTATTATAATCAATTTAATTTAATTGTTGTTATCATTATTATTGTAACATCTAAAATTTTATTTATTTAAATAACAATTCCCCAAAATATTACTTTAAAAAAATATTATATAATAAAAATACATTAAATTTATACATTAAATGGTATAGTTGTTAAAAATTACTTAAAAAAAACTAAGTGAACTAAAATTCTAAATTCTAAAAGGAGTAAGGAACAAAACTTCAACAAAATTCCCTCAAGGCAGAATAAAGAAAAGAAGAAAATACAAATAGCTTAGCCTAATAAAAGAAACCAAGCACTTTGCCACCAACATTCTTTCTTCTAGCCTCTTCACGGTCCATAATACCAGCAGAAGTTAACACAATGTAACCAAAATGCAATTGAAAGTCAATCTAGATATCACCACTAGAAGCAATTTAAAGTTAATCGAGATAAAAAGGTAGCACTACAATTAGCACATCAACTATAGTAAAGGCAACATGGAAGATAGTAAAGACAACATGAAAGATAAAATGAAGTAGCACATTAGATGCACTTAAATAAAAGATAAATCAGAACTAAAATTCCCAATTTACCAAGGCAATTATACTCCTATTTGAGAATTTGAGTATACGTAAGAAAAGCACAAAATTAGTAGAATCAATTTTATTAATGTGATAAGAATCAGTTTTAACATTTTTAGAAATAATTAAGCATAACAAGAATCGTTAATTAGGTATTATTGGTAATTAGGAGTCGATGCTTTCATTTTCCAAGTACCATCAAAATATTCAACTGGAATTATTTGCAGCTTCAGTCATTATCTAAGTCAGTGTTCTCAATCTATACCTTTCAAATTTTAATTATGCTATTTCTTTATTAAATTGCACATGCATTTAGCAGTTGGTTCCAAAACTCTTGTGGCATTTGAAGACTCTGCATCCAAAATTTAATTTATTTCATTTAATTTTGTAAAGTAGAATTAGAGTAATCTAGATTCAGATTTGTGTTTTATAAAGTAAAATCTATGGTTGTTATTAGTTATAGTGAAAGGACACGTATTAAAACTCTAATAGAAATTATATATAAATTTAACTAATGAATAAAATTAATTATGTTTATATATATATATATATATATATATATATATATATATATATATATATATATATATATATATATATATATTCATCTCTCTACTATTGATTTGGTCCTAACTAAAAAATAATCCAATCATATACCAACCACTAAGCAAAACTCATCATCCATATCAATTCTTATCATAGAAAAGCCAAATTGAAATGGGACATTAATTCAATGCACCATCACCGATTTAAATAGTGACTATACCTCAAAACTAAGAGTGAATCTTCAACTACAAATCAAGAATCACATCTTTCTGCTGATGAAAGAGAACACGAAAATCAATTTCTTCAATTGAACTCTCCTTCAAAATTCTAACTAAGTCAATCATAGTCAGCATATGAAGTTATTGTAATTAATTTTGTAATCAAACACTTTCTGACTAACTTATGACATCTCTTCCATAGCTCATGTTAAATATATTATCCTTGACCCATTGTTTTGTCATAAATCACACATTGTCAGCTTATAAAGTCCAGAGCATATTTATAACCTATTAGTCTCTATAACATATCTGACAGTTCTCTCTTTAAAAAGGTCAAATATTAGAGGAGAAAAAATCAATAAGCATTCACTAAACAAACAAAGCAAAAATATAGTAAATAAATATTGGAATTAGAAGACTTGAAAGTACCTGATATAGAGTTCAACGTTAACAAGTCATATTCTAAAACAACACCAACCTGCAACAAGAACTCAACAGTTACAATCACTTCAGAATCAACAAAATGATTCATATAGTTAAACTTTCATAACAATAATCTCAGTAGTTTTTTAAATAATAGCAGAGTTCTACTAAAATAAGTATGACAATAACTTGAATGGTTGGGCATTCATATTACTTTTAGATTTTTTTCATTGTAAACAGTTTATCAAAAATAATCAAGCTATAAAAATATATCCATTACAAATATATCCATTAGAGAAATCTTAAAAATGTGAATGATTACCTTTACTGACTTGGGTCTATTTAATTCTACATGAGAAACGTAAATCAGAAAAGGTGGAGTCAAAAAAGAAAAAAAAGTACACATAAGCTGCTGCTCTTTCCTAATATTTAAGATAGTTTAGATCACTACAAGAAAATGTTAAAATAGCAATGAAAATATTTAATGGAATTTCATTGCTAAATTAGCAACAAAAATTTAATTCCGTTGCTAAAATTCAATTAAATTTTTATGTTTAGCAACGAAAATGAAAATGGTTATTTTCAGTTGCTAAATATGGAGGGAAATTTTGGCGCCAAAATACAACAACATAATTTTGCAATGGAAAGCTTATTCCATTGCTAAATAAGACGGAAGCAAATGGCACAAAAATTTTCAGAAGCGAAAATAGCAAAGGAAATTTATTCTATTGCTAAAATAGCAACCGAATATGTATTTTGTTGCTATTTTAGCAACATAAGAGTTTCTATTGCTAATTTGGAAGTGAAAATTTTTAAGCTCCCCTAAATAGCAACCAAATATTTCTTCTGTTGCTAAAATAGTAATGAAATATTTTTCGTTGCTATTTTCGCTATTGAAATTTTTTAAGGTCCCTTAAATAGCAACCGAATATGTTTTTCGTTGCTAAAATAGAATGGAAATAAAATATGGTTGCTATTTAAGGTACCTTTAAAATTTGCAGTATAAAAATAGCAACGGAAACCTTTTCCATTGCTAAAATAGCAACGAAATTACTTTTCGTTGCTATTTTAGCCACGGAATAGGGTTTCATTGCTATTTTCGGAACTGAAAATTTTTAAGGTCCCCTTAATAGCAACCGAATTTTTTTTTCGTTGCTATTTTAGCAACGAAAATCAAATTTGGTTGCTATTTTAGGTATCTTTAAAATTTTCAGTAACGAAAATAGCAACGGAAACCGATTCTATTGCTACAATAGCAATGGAAAATGAATAAGGAGATGTTTATCATGATGTTTGTTCATCATATTAATTGAACTTATTGGAATGTTTATTTTTTGATATTATGTGAATTTATTTGGATATTTATTACTCTTGATAAAGTAAATCAATTACAGATACTTGTTAATTGCTTTGTTTTATTCAAAGAGCAAGCTATTTATTTGTTCCATTCAAAGAGCGAGCTATTTATTTGTTCCATTTAAAGAGCAAGCTGTTTATTTATTCCATTTAAAGAGCATGTTGTTTATTTGTTCCATTTAAAGAGCATGTTGCTTATTACATTTGCAGTACTATATTTAATTAATACGAAATTTAACAAATTAAAAAAATAATTGAACCAAAAATTTGCAAAAAAATCATAATAAATACGAAAATATAATTAAATCAATTACAGATACTTGCTCAAAAAGCAAGCTGTTTATTTGTTTCATTCAAACAGCAAGCTGTTTATTTGTTCCATTTAAAGAGCGAGCTATTTATTTGTTCCATTTAAAGAGCATGTTGTTTATTACATTTGCAGCACTATATTTAATTAATACAAAATTTAAAAAATTAAAAAAATAAATAAACCAAAAATTTGCAAAAAAATCATAATAAAAACGAAAATATAATTAAATCAATTACAGATACTTGCTCAAAAAGCAAGCTGTTTATTTGTTTCATTCAAACAGCGAGCTGTTTATTTGTTTCGTTTAAAGAGCGAGCTGTTTATTTGTTCCATTTAAAGAGCATTCTATTTATTACATTTGCAGTACTATATTTAATTAATTAATATGAAATTTTACAAATTAAAAAAATAATTGAACCAAAAATTTGCAAAAAAAATCATAATAAATATGAAAATATAATTAAATCAATTACAGATACTTGCTCAAAAAGCAAGCTGTTTATTTGTTTCATTCAGACAGCAAGATGCTTTTTTATTTCAAAAAAATAACATGTTGTTTATTACATTATGTTTGGAATTACATTATTATTTTTGATTGACTTAATGATCAATTTATTTTGGTTTTCAATTCCAAAATATAATTAAATTTTATACGCTCTACTTTTTAAATACAGTATAAATTTGTAATTATTATTTATAAAAATATTAATTTTAGAGACTCAAAAAATTGTTATTAATATTTACATATTTAAATTGAGCAATATTTGAATGAGAGTTTAATTTTTAATATAATTCCCTTTTGCTTTGTTTGTTAATTATAATTCACATTCTACCTGAATATTCAAGTAGTTTTCAAAATGTACTCTGATATAACAAATAATTAGTGAATTAACATGTCCACAACCATACTTAATTATTACACTCTTCATTAACCCTAGCTAATCATTTGAAAAGCTCATCTTTATTTTAGCGGGATCAATAGGCGCCAAATGAAAAAATCGACAGAAACCAAAACCTAAACCTAAACCCCATCTCCCCCTTTCTCCCTTCTTTCTCATTTTACCCAATCTCCCTCTGTCCCCTTTTTTTTCTCTCTCATTTCTCTTCTCTTCTAGAACAGATATGGCTGAGGAAGAACCTAATAAGGTTGAATCTGAAACTCCTTTTGAACCAAAACCGACTCCGACTCTTGAAGTTGTTGAACCTTCGAAAGATGTGGCGGAGGAGAAATTTGCATTACCACCCCCTGTTCCTCTTTCGAAATAGAAGTCTAAGGAATCTAAAGCATTTTTACTTCCATTTTAAGATCCAAGTCAATGAATCTCACTTCCTTCTCAACCGTCCACATTCACCTCGGCAATGTGAGTAGCTATTACTTTTCTTTCTTTTTGCATTTTTCTTTTCTGAGGATTTATTTGACTGCTCCACAAGTTGTTTTGATGTTGTAAATGGAATGAGTGACAGGGACTTGAAGCAGCAAAGAAGCAGTTCTAATTTAACCTGGGGAATTTTGCATTACAAATCTGAATTTTCTTTTTATGTTACAGGGCCTTCTCGTGGATCCTCCTTAACTTGGCATAAGAGCTTAAAAATTGCTCTTGATACAGCTAGGTAAGTTAGTTCACCAAAAAGTTCCAATCTTTGAGATTTTTATTTTTGATCTAAAAATTTTCTTTATACTCAATTGTTGAGCAGGGGATTAGAATAGTTTATTAAGCCTATTGGCATTTCATGTGTCTATTTTTGAACTTCTATTCCTTTGACATGGTTATTTGTGAAATTCTTTAGCCTAATACTTCCTCTCTATTTAGACTTGTGGTTCAAACTGTGATTTACTTTATCTGTAAATCATATTTACTTTAACATCATTTTTTTGTTGTTTCATCAAAGTTTGATAACCATTCGAATGGAAATCTCTAAAAAGTCCATGTCCATAAAGTGTGCAGAGTTGAAACTGGGTTTATATAAGAGGATTTAGCTTTGAAATGCCAACAGACAGTGTCTAAGAGGATTTACTTATAACCTTCCATCTAAAAAAAACAATAGTGTCAAGTAGGGTAATAACCGAGATTACTCAGTATGATTAGAGGAATAGTTTTCATGGTTTATGGGATAAGAAGGATTTGAACTCTGTGCATCAGTGGCTTTATGATTATGTTAGTTTGGTAACTTTGTTGGTTGGAAATAGGGAATATAAACATGCTTCGATTGTTCTGAATTTCTAACATTTCTTTCTAATAATTATAGCCTGGTATACATTTTATAATGATAAAAACTCGCAAGTCTATGCTTATTTTTTTCTCACATCTCTTGGGCATAGAGTTCTACACACTTGTGCAATGATTCATCTAATTTTGTCTGATTTCTAGCTTGCAGCGTATGTAGCAGAAAGTGAAATAAGTTCAAGAATTGTAGGTTCTTCTTTTGATGGAGCTGAAAACACAACAATAATTGCTGCTGGCATTGCTCTGATCTCTGTGGTTGCAACTTTATCAGTTCTCGTCCAAGTTGGAAAGAAGCCAATTGATGTGCAGACAACTAAATACTCAAGACCATCAGACCTATTAGATCGTAGATGAGTGAATGGCAATGGTAGAACCTTGTATCTATGGTAATTATGTAATTATCTTTAGTTATATTTGTGTTTCATTCTTTCTGTATTTGTTGATGATGGGTTTAGTTAAACATTTATTCTACTAGGCTAAACATTCACTATTATTTAGATTTGCAGGCGTGGACATCTTTTAGACTACACTTCTGCTGTTGTAATATATGAAATGTGTGTTCAGGAACCAACTATCGCTATAAGTCAGGGACATCATATGCTTGTTTTATTTTGATTTTGAAGTAAGAATTTCTTGTGAGTTTTGAACACACCATGAAGGTAAACTCTTTGGATGTTATACTTTTTCTGAGCATAAACAGACTTATATTCTTTATCAAACTGCATTTCTACCATTTTACTTTCATTATTTAGTGCAAGTGTTTGGGATTTAGATCTATGAGCTGATCATTTGGAGATAGTTTTTGTGGACTCTTGTTAGAATTCTAGCAGTTATTCACCAAAATGCTTTTAATTACTGTACTAGAGATCCAAACTGTAGACAAATAGAGGCTTAGTGAAGAAAAGAATATTTTAATCTTTCTTGGGGGACCGAAAAATAATATGAGTTTAAGTCAATTAAGCATTAATGCTCTCTACTAGTTGTTGAATTTTTTTTGTTCATAATTTATATTCTTTGTTGTTGATTACTGATTTCACTTTAGCTTAATTGAACAAACTGTTGATAAAAATCTTTTTTTTTGTGCAAAATTGTTAAAAATGAAATTGAAGAATTTGATTGTCGTGGAAGATGATCTAGGCTTTTTTTTTATTCTTTTTTGTTTTTTTCCTTGTCGTGATTGATTTTTCTTGATAATTTCTAAAATTATATTATTTCTCAGCTTTAATGCCTTCACCAAAAAATTAAATATCGAATTTATACTTTTTTTTGTTTTGTTCAATAGTTGAGATGTTTAGAACAATATGATGGAAGGGTCCTTGTGATCAAACTTGAGAGCTCACAAGATCAGATCCCAACTCAGGTCAGGTTTTTATTCATCACTGGCTTATAAACCATGTTATCAAGTTGTCTGTTGTTGCACAGGAATCATACAAGCATAATTCTAGTTGACAATTTAACAATAACAGTATGATGCAAAAATCCTGCTACATGATCATACTTTATGGACACAAGATCAGAGTAAAGCAACTAGTAATGATTCCCAGAGTCATCCAAGAGCCAAAGTTACTGCATCTGTTTTTCTATCTAATCCAGGGTCTAATGCTTGTGGGGCTTTACTGGCTTGGATCAAATGATTAGAGAATTAATTATAATTAAGTAGCCTAACCTTGTTAATTATGTCAAGAAGTCACAAGCTGTACAGTAATGTAGGTTTGCTTTTAGGGTCCTTTTACTTATTTCTGTCATTTCCATCTGTATTTGTCTTATTCTCAAAAGTTAGTTAGAGAGAACAGGATGATCTGGCATTACAATTGTAGCTCTCATATATTCTGTAACCTCCATCAGTGCAAGGCATGCTATATGAATATAATCAATAAGAATATCTCTCTTCTCAGCTTCTCTCTATGTTCTTTATGTTATCTCTAATTCTTCTACAATTCAATTCCTATGGGTTTTGTATTATCATGTTTTTCAGTTAGGCATGGGATCAATGAGAATATGCTATTTAACTTCTGCTTTGACTGGGCATGGGATTTGTATTATTATGTTTTCAGTTGCATTGACAAGTAGCTTCAAAGCCTTACGACCCTGGACCTGCAAACAGGAATTATTGATTTTTTTTTCAGTTAATTGGCTGCTAACTTTTGGTGCTTGTATCATAAATTGTTTGTTTCTTCAGAGCTACCAGACTGTCGTAATTTGAAGCTTGCCATTCTTGGGACTAACCATGAAGATCTGTGCCAAGACAAGTATGTCATACAGGTAGTCGCTCTTACCTCATGTGGTTTAAAGTAAATTTCATGCGGTTTGCAATTAATATTACAAGCACAATCATGCTTCTTCTGTCATTATAAATATGCTAAATATTTTTGGCTTTATTATGCGCTTTCAAACTCCTATGTTAAGAGCATAGTGGATGATATGTTAAATCTTATTTATTTATATCATATATTAAATAATAATATAAAAATATCATATATATATATATATATATATATATATATATATGCAGGTCGATCTTATATGCTCAACCAAAGAAGCAGAAGTCTGGGTTAACAAACTCAGGTACCTTTCATTTTTTTTTCTTTTTCTATTATTAACTAAATATTAATATATTTTATATTATTTAGATGGGTTTGCCATCATCTTAGCAAACAAAGGGTGACTAGATGAAGCTTTAATATGAATTGGCTACTAATCTTGATTATTATGTTCTCGAATTCGATCTAAATATGATAATACTACAAAAATTAACTCAAGAAGATAATACTGCAAAAATGGTTGAAATGCAAACAAATTTTTGTAGCCTATAAGAAGGTCATTCATAGGGTTCTTATGTGTTTATATGTAGGGTCTATATACAAAATATGAGAGTCAGACTTATGAGACGCTTACAAAGACCATGGACATGCATCTAAATAAGGCCCTAAAAGCTTTATGGGGAAGATTTGTAGGAACCAGATGCACAGAATGCTGCTGCTTATAGTTGAGAATCGAGACATAGTTTTTTCTTATTACACCTGATAGCATTTGCATTATTAGGTGAACTTTGTTTGCTTTCAATTGAGTTAAGTGTCTAATAGCTCTAGTGTTACATGGATTTCTTATCAATTTTTGGTGCAAAGGTGTTTAGATTCTACAACATTGTTAACCTTTTTGGGCCCTCGAAACAAAATATTTAAACATAAGAGCTATTTTTTGGGATTTTCCTGAGTCTGTGGAGTAAAATGATGTCATTCCTGGATTAATGTCTTTTATACTTGTTGGATCACTCTTTGATTGTGTAGAGTGTTATCTAAATCTCTCTTTTTTTCTCCTTTTCACTTACTCCAAATAATAAAGAATTACATAAGAATGGTGGACTTGTTTCTGATTGCAGTCTAGGTGTTTGAATATTGTTTGTTGTATGTTTCTTCATATTCTTATGATTTTATATGTTACATTTTCAGGGTTGAATCTTAAAGTAGTTATAGAACTCCGTTTATTTTTGCCAAGGTATCAACTGGAGTTGGAATGGGAAATGTCACATTGTAAATTAATAGTTATTTTCCATAAAAAATCAATAATATTTTAGTGATAGAATAGCTTTGAAAAATCCGTCATGATTTTTTTAATAATAGTGGCTGAATTTACCAACAGAATTACAAATTTTAGCAACAGAATTTCAAAGTCTGTTGCTAAATTTAGCAATGAAAATCCAAATTCCGTTGCTAAATTTAGCAAATAAATTTGGATTTTCGTTGCTGAATTTGACCGATTCACAAAAACTTACATTTGTTGACTTTTGCAACGGAATTTAATTTTCGTTGCTAAATTTAGCAACGAAAAAATTTTTCTGTTGCTAAAAAAAAGCAACCACTCGTTCCGTTGCTAATTTTGATTAGCAACGAAAATTCATATAATTGCATAAAGGAAAGCGTGACAAACATGGGCCCAAAAACCTACAACTAAGATTCTATACTATTACATAAGAATCTTCGAGTTGGGCTTCTCCACTCCGGTGGACTTCGTCTTGATTTACAAAGTCTTCAAATAAATTCTATTCTAAGAAATAAATGAAACTTTTACAATAAAATATAATGGCATGCAGGCCATATTTAATTACAAAAACCCAGGGCCCATGAATGCACCATGCATATCCATTCATCACACCAAACAAGCAAATAAATATACATAGCATTCATGGATCAAACAAAGTCCAATTTTAATTAATTTAGCCAAGCCCATTAATGGAAATTGTGTACTTGAACCTTTAAGAGATGACCCCGTGATGGGCCTGGGCCGAAACCCAATGGACTAAATCCTCTTATTGAATAAGTTCTCTTAAAAGCCCAAAACACAAACTAGTTAGATTTGTGCCATAAATCAACTCTAGTATAATTTCCAATTTTGCCATTTTTAATATTATGTCATACAGCCCATAAACATTAAAAATACATATAATATGTGCTAACATGAATTAAAAATAAAATCATGAAGAACACATATAATAACACACGGCATTAATGCAAAAACAAACAAACAACAAAACTAGTTGTTTAATGCTTATGTAATGCCATGAAATGCACAAACATTTAAATCAATTTTATGAGTCATTTAATATTCTAAATAAGTCCATAAATATTGATTTAATATTCTGTACAAATCTTATCTAAATGTGTTTTTACCATTTTAATCAAAACAAAACAAACAATCTTGATTAAACATGTAACAAACACAAACTAGTCATAGTTTTAAGTGATTTTAAAATTAATCAATTAAATTGTCATGGACCAGAATTAAAATCAAATTTAAAATATGTCCAGACCTGATAATTAATCTTTAAATATCACTTACAAACATGCCAAAAACGTTTTTACATTTAATTTTGAAAACTAGTTGTTAAACTAGCAATTTGCATGCCAACTAGCACCTAGTTTCATAATTAACATGTACCATCAGGTATAAATAATTAAATCCGACCATTACCAGCCCTAATAACATCTTAGGACAGTATATTAACATGTCATATTAATTATAATACCTATCTAATCAATTAAAATTGTTTTTACACCAAAACAATGCAAAAAACTCAAAACAGAAAATTTCAGATTTGCATGTTTTCAAAATAACGATTTTTAATTAATTTTTTCATGCATCTAAAGCACTAAAATAAGCATGTCTAGGCTCTGATACCACTGATGGAATATGACATGGTATGATAATCATGATAGCACAGCGGAAAAACAAAAATTTTATCATACATACCATACATATCCAAAACACGAATCGAAACATGCAATTTTTAGGGTTTTAAAACTTACAACTTTTGATGCCTTTTAATCTTGAATTTGGTGATGACCAGCAACTAAGATACCTCTATCCACCTTAGATCTTGATCACCAATGCCAAGGAACAGCCTTTTACGCCACTCCCTCTATCCTCACACACACACTTGCAAAGAAGGCTTAAAATAGAGATTGCTAGCTCTCTTTTAAGTATTGTGTAATGGCAATTGTTTGAAGCTACAAGACTTGATCTTGTTCTTCTTTAAGGTGCTATTAATGCCTAAGAACACAAGAAAGCAAGAAAGAGTTCTTCCTCTTGTGTGTTTCGACCTAGAGAGAAAAATGTGAGAGAGAGAGATTTTTCACGCCAACTTAGAAAGATTAGGGTTTCTTTTTCACGCCAAAATCAACTCCCTCTTCCTAGGGTTTTATCTCTTTAATATATATCCCTATCTTTTGGCAAGTGTTTGATTTGAACTTTACTATCTTAAGATAATTAATTCAATCTCAATCACTTCCTAAAATAAGTAATATATATTGATTTAAACACCTTAAGATAATACATTTAATCCAAGATAATCCTTTTGATTTAATCTAAGATAAATGTAAGACATAATAATTAACTAAATCACTTAATAAAAGAATTAATCATGTGCGGAAATTCCATAGATATTATCTTGGAATTTCGGCCACACCATCCATTTATTAAGTGAATTAATTCAATTAAAATCCTTTAGGTTTTAATACTCAATTAATTAAATTAACACAAGATAATTAATTAATTGAAATTAAACCTTGTGGGCTGAATTTTTCTCTCTCATGGGCCAAAGCCCAATAGCAATTTTATAACCCATTACACACACTAATTTGACTTTAATTAAAAGCCCAAATTAATGTCCAATACTTAATTTAAATATTTTAAGCCCAATGCTTTGTGTGCGATCCTATAGGTCCATTTAATATTGGCAATGAATTAATAAATTAATTCAAAGACTATATATATTCTCTAGCAAGATATTATAGCAATCCAAATTAAATGAAAATGCATATGGCATTTAGTGACCTAATGCAATTTTGCATAATCCCTTACCCATAAATATCAGAATTAATATAAGGCATGGAACTAGTCATCCTTATATATATATTAATTCCTTTCTTGATATTCCAGTGACACTGAACTCTCAGATAAATAATGATTACTCATTATTTCATATCGGTATGGCCATACACTTCTCAGTTCACTGATCAAGTGGCCGATGATATTTTCTCTCTTATTGAGAGGGGTAATCCCTTCACTTCTCTCATGCTCTCTAACATGAATCAATGCATACCCAATCATACCCGTACTTGTCACTCTGTTACGAGCACGTTAGGTGTATGTCAAAGTACACAGTAATTCATAAAGAGTTTCATAGAGATTTCAGGTCTAAGAACTCCGATACAAAACTTGCATATGAGAAACACTTATGACTTGTACCATGTAGTGTTCTCATGAGCGGATCGAATCCAGATACCATGTTCTTTAACATGTATCTATGATCTCTGATTGACACTCTTGTCCTAATGATCCGTAAGACAAAACTCATAATATCAGAGAGAGCATACTAGTCTTAATTCATTTGTTATTCCCATAACAATGACTGACTAGGGATATTTAGAATGAAGTCCCATTTGTTTCAAGGTCTTACAATCCATGTGCCTCACACATGATAACTTAAACCGAAACGACATTCTTGGATAGTTTTATCAACTGACATGCACAGGAATACAAAAGATAAAACAAATGCCTCATTTTATTAACTAAGTGTTTTATTACAATGTACTGGGGCTAGGGCTTACACTAACAGGATACGTGTTATTCATTGTTGTAGAAGGCATCAAAATCTTTTCCTTATGTTAGTCATTGTAATTCTCACAACTAAACTTGTACTTGCATGCTTGTAGATTGTTGCTCGAAGCACACTTAATAGGTTGTGATGCATTTCTCAATTTCTCATCTCTTGTGCTGTATTTTTGTGCTTTAATTGTTCAATTCCTACTTGTGTATTGTCTGTATAAGCTTAATGTGTTAAAATCTAATAAGGAATGGTTTACTTTTGCAGTGGCACCTAAGTGCACTAGGATAGAGGTCGGCTCTTCATCATTAGGCCCACAAGAACTTAGGAAACTGAAGACTCCAAGATGTGTTCCTAATGAATTTAAGGAAGAATGGGTTTTATTTAATTATCGAGAGTACCTGGATGCTCCCTACATTGATATGGAATTGATGCAGAAGCTCCGTATAAATGATGAGATTGATCGCCTGATCAATGGCATTAGCTGGAGGGCATTCATAGAGCGGAAGGAGCAAGCCTACCCCCATCTTGTGTGAGATTTCTTAGCAACTATCAGAATCTAAATAAGGAAGGACCATTATACTGATGGAGGCAATGTTAGCTTTTGGCTCAATAGCTCCTTACACCGAATGAGATTTAATGACTTCTCTATTGTGTTGGGTTTTGATCCATATGCTATGAGGGGACTTGATGATCTAAATAGGCAGGAGATTTAGAATGAAATTTGTGATGAGGAAGAGCACACTATATTTGATGCTAGCAATACTAAGGCCCATCACTTGAAGAATCACCCATTGAGAGTCATGCATAGGTATTTGGCATTGACAGTTTTTAGCCATCATAAAGGTCTTGGCAAGGTTAATGCTAATGAGACCACCATCCTTTATACGATGGAACATGAAATTCACCTCAATGGAGCAATCTTCATTTCAGCCAAGATTGATGATTTGTAAAATTGCAAGAAAAGGGACTCAAAGCTTGCTTTAGGGGCCATTTTGATATGCTTGGCCAGATTTGTCAACTACACCAACCTTGAAAAAGTCATCGGCAATCCAATTATCATGAACAGGAAAATGTTAAAGAATATGTCAGTCCTCATAGATGATTAATGGTTTCCAAGGCAAGGGTACATAATGGTGTCCACTAGGGTGCAATATAGAAAGGTTGTGAAGAAAGGAGCCATATAACTTCAGTGAGTGGAGGCTAGCACTATCACTCTTTCCAATGAGCAGTACACTGCTATCACATCCTGCCTTGATATCATGACCGTCCAGATGGATGACATTGTCACTTCCCTGGGGACATTGCAATCGCGTTTTAATGCCCAGTTTCCTCCTTCACCACCTGCTCAAGAGTGATTGATTTTTTAGGGATTTTCCTCAACCCATAGTATTTTGTGATTATTTTGTTTGTATTTTGCTGAGGGCAGTAAAAAATTTAAGTGTTAGCTTAGGGTATTATTCAGAGATGTTTTTGAATTGATTTTATTTTTCATTGTTGGATACTTTGCTTGTTTAACTTTAGTACCATAGTAGCTTTAGTTTCATTTAATTTTCTTGTTTGTCATTTTAATTTGTTAATTTAGTTTACTTGAATTTCTTTAATGGTTAGCTATATTTTTTTTATATGTTTTATGTTTGTGTGTATTTATGTTTTATAGTTTTATATCTATATTTAAGTCTTATATTTATATTTAATTTAGTGTGTTTATATTTAATTTTTAGTTATTCTTTTACTTTTAATCTTTTGGTTGTTTTTAGTCATTTTTGCATCTTTTATTCGACTTTTAGTTTTAATTTTTACCTTAGTTATTGTTCTTTTTTTAGGTTGTTGTCCTCGGTTGTTATATATTAAAGACTTATGCATTTTTTGCTTAGTTTTCCCTTAGTTGTTCCTATTATGGACACTCTAAACTTAGTTCAAAAAAAGCTTATTTAGGGTAATTAAATGACCAAAGAGCAGTTAGTTGTTCATTGTTTACCTTTTTCATTTAGGTTTAATTAGATCAACACAAGTAGGTCCTATAAAATAATGTGCACTTTAGGCCTTTTTTTAGAAAAATCATAAACAAAACTAGTGCATGAAGGTGATTGAATAGGAATTCTAGAGTGTTAAAACCTTTTTCATCACCCTTCAAAGCATTCATAGCAATTTGAATATAGAGGTTGAAATGGTTAAGCAAGTTTTCATTGTAAGCCCCTAAAAGACTTTTGACCTACCTGGTATTAAATTGTCTCCCTTGCATAACCCCTTTGAGCCTATTGAGGTATGCTAATTACATATCGAATTTTTAATTTTTGGCACACTTATGTAATTATCCTAGCCTTAAAGCCTTTTTCTTGCCCCGTTAGAACTGACCATTCTTAGATTGAGTAAGAGAAAAATTTTAGGTCTAAAAGAGATATGAGCTAAGATAAGGATTGAATGTCAAGGAGAATTTTAGATTGGAATTATTTTGTGAATGTGAAGATTATTTGCAGAATGTAGCTGTTTGTAATGGCATTGTTAGCAAGCCCCCTATTTCAAATAAAAAAATCCAAAAAGAAGAGAAGAAAAAGAAGAGCAAAATGAAATAAAGTTTAGATTAAGTGTAGGGTAGCTTACTGAAATTAAAGAAGGAACTTTAGAGTTTTAATTTGATCAAGCAATGGCACTATCAAGTGAACATCTTAGGGTAGTCCTTCTCCTAGAAATCAAAATTTTGAGAAATCATTATGCATTTTGGATAATCTATCATTTAAAACCTCTTATGAATCAAGAAAATGGTAGAATTTGAGCTGAAAAAAATAGAGTATTATTAGGTTGAGTAGAGTTATTTGAATGGCTATTCTATCTTGTATATCTTACACTTTTCTTTGTTAGTCATACCCCAACAATCTTGCAACCTGTTTAAGACCTAATGATCTTGTTTTGTTTAGAATTATTTTTCGAAGATAACCTTTAGTTTTTGATGTTAAAAGAAAGGCCTATGATGTCTCTTTAGTTTCAAGAGCAAAACCATATATGTAAATTTTGTATACAAATTCTTTTCTAGCTTGTCAAATTACACTGGAATTTTATAATTCAAAAGTTATCATTAGGCCTAGCATACACACACCAGGAGACTAGCTTCTATGATTTAAGGTGAATTCTTTTTGGTTTAGGATGACAGTTAGTGACTTTTACTGTAGTGTTATTAAGCTTTCCTTGAACTTGTAATTTCTTTTTCTGAGTTTGGGTATACGAGAATTTGGTTCTCTAGTTGCTCAAGGGCGAGCAAAAGCTAAGTGTGGGGTAGTTGATAACTCCGATTTTATGTTTATTTTTAGTGTATTTTTATTTATTTTTGTGTCTTATTTTACGTGTTTTTCCTATTTTAAGTGCTAAAATTTCATTTTAATGAAAAATAGGATTATTTTGATATTTATGAAGTTTTTCAGTATTTAAAAGTGTATTCTTGAATTTTGTGCAAAAACATTGGCTAGCACTCGGTTGAGACCATTTGTCTTAACTATATGCCTTACTAACCCTCAAAATGCACCGTTTCACCAAGGGTCTCGATTGAGACCATTTGTCTTCGCCGTGTCCAATGCATATTTCAAGGTTGATTTAGTTTAGAAGGGTGTACACAGTTGAGACCAAAGTGTCTCAGTCGTATGCTGAGCTACAATATTTTTTTATCCAATTAGACTAGACCGAGACCATTTGTCTCAACTGTGTCCTTGGACCACTATAAAAGTTGCATCCTGTATGGTTTTAGAGGTGGTTTTTTTTAGGATTTTGAATTCTAGGGTTTTTTCTGTAGTTTTAGCTTGTAGTTCTTCATACTTTAGGGTTTTTATTCTTAGTTTCTATAAATTTACTTGTAAAAATTACTCTTTCAATATAGTTTTACATCAAAAATACAAAAATACATAGCTGTAGTTAGTTTATAGTTTAAAGTTCTAGTTTCAATCAAGACTCAGCTTGGAGAAGAAGAGAAGAAGTTGCTGCACTTTAAATCCATACTTTTTATATGGGTTTTATAGTTTCTTTTCCTCTTTCCCTTATTATTTACATTATGAGTTGTGAGTGGTCATTTTGTTGTTTGGGGATCTTTAAAACCCCTAAACCATGTAAGGAATATAAAATTATTTTCTTAATATATGTTTCAGATGTTTCTTTTCCCTTGTGTTTATCTTAATATGGATGTTTTACAAGTATTTGTGTTATTAATCTTATTTAAGTTGATGGATGAAAGCTTGTTTAGTGTTTATATCATGCATGCTCTATTTTTCTTCATATTTGTTGTAGCTTTAATGGCATTTTCGAAATACAAGCTATTAGATCTAGGGTTTGTGTTGTAAATTTAGAAAAAGAAAGGGAATGAATAGATTTTGAACTAGTAAGCTCCGAAATGGGATACTAGATCATACCTAGGTCTTGGGACCCATGCTTATACTGGCTATCAGGTAGGGTCTGGAATGGGATATCGGGTAGTTAGAATAGTAGGCCTTGGAATGGGATACTAGGGGTTTATATGGGTTGTCCACATCTGAAATATATGAATTTTATGTTAAAAATGAACCTCACATAGGAGTGGGGAGGATTAGATTCCTGAACAACGTCTTTAGTAATTGTTAATGTACATATTTTTATATTTTCTACTTTTAATTGCCTTGTTAACTCACACTTTGCAATTTTTTTATCTTTCATTTTAATTGTTTTTATCACTAAATACAACACAACCAACAACAATTGGGTAATTATTTAAACACATATTACAAATCAATCAATTTTCCTTGAATAATTCTTATTCCCTAGGGTTCGATACTTGTGGGTCTCAAAAATATCCCACTTTATTACTTGTGAATTTGTTACACTTGCCGCATTCCGACCAATATAATGCATTGTATTTTGGATAATTACTAATAATTTATATATGTGTATGTTGTATGCATGAATGGTGAACCTGTGAATGTGTTGCAATGATGATTGGTGGATGATATCAGAAGTACTATGTATGCTATTAGAGTATTAGAGGAGGAGGTTGCCATTTAGGAGTGTTTATTTGTCAATTTATAGGTTTGGGTCACACGGTTTACAAGCCATTATGCTACCAAATTTTTTACGAAATGAATAGTAATATAGAGACGCTAAAATGAATTTAAAAGTCTACGATTATTTACCATGAAAGTAGTAAGAGAGCTCAAACAGAAGACAAAGTAGAAAAAACTAAAGGAGATAGCTAGAGAATGCTTTTTTAGAGACCAAAATTTCTGAGGACGACACGTGTGGGCCATCAGCCAACTAGCATCTGAGACAAAGTCCTTTAACCACCTTTGGTGTAAGCCATGCATTCATGCACACTTCTTGCATTTTTGCATTTCATTTGTGCATTCTTGCATTCCTACATTCTACATACATTCTTGCATCTTTTCATGTATTCTCGCATTTTTAAATGCATTCCTGCATTTTTGCATACATTCATGCACTCTTGCATTCCCATATGTTTCTTTTTAACACAAATGTTCTAATACATATAACTTTTTGCATGTGTTTGCACATGCACACATTCCCCTTCACATGCATTTCGTAAATTTTTCATATACAATCCTTTACATGTGTCTCTCATGCATAATTTCTTGTATGCATCGCTTATACAATTTTGTACATGTTGCTTTACACATAATTCCTTATGCACACACAACTCTTTTACATATATTGCTTTACATCACCTTAAAGGTAAAGAGAAAGTAAGCTCCGCTATTCTTGTCTCAATAATTCTTCCAAGCCTTTATCCAACACATTAATTGCAAAGCCAAGAGATCCCAAAATTTCTCGAGTTAATGCAATGACCACTACAGTGCTATCCTTTTGTTAATTTTAGAGAGTATTCCTAACTTAGTTTATTTTGCTAAGATCCCGACATAGTTTTCTTTTATAGGTTTGAGGATCATCACTTCCCTGGTGCATTCTAGATGGCCACAATGTCTTCCTTTTTCCAATTTCAGGAAGTATTTCTAGCTTAATTTATCTTGCCAAATTATACCCAAAGTTTTAACATAATTTTCTTTTAATTTATAGTTTTGAGGATCATTACTTCCCTGACGTATTCAAAAATAGCCACGACACTGTTCTTTTCTCAAAAAATGATTCAAGGGTCAATGCCTCCCTAATGCATTTAAGATGACTATTGTAGCGCCATCCTTTCACTAATCTTAGGGAGTAGCCTTATTAAAATAGCTTGGACCTCAAGCTTAATTTATCTTATCAAATTATGCTCCAAGATTCTGACATAATCATTTTTACCAGTTTTAGACTCTAGGATTGCCTTTCTTCTCCGAACGCAAACCCGAGGACCACTATCTCCACGATGCATTCAAATTGATTATGACCACTATAGTGCTATCCCTTTCTTAATATAGGAAGTATTCTTATTTGAGTAATTCATGCTTTAAGCTTAGTTTATCTTGCTAAGCAATGTCTAGAATTTTGACATGATTGCCTCTTGTTAATTTACTTCCAATTTGAAATTCTACTTCATCCAAGTAATTCTCAATTGTGAATGAGTTTGACCTTAATCATAAAAATTTGTGCTTCATTCAAACATGGGCTAAATAAGATCTATTCATGTTTTATCTCTGTCTACTGAATTATATAAAAGCCTTAGTTATACCTTGTGGTTTCTAAATTTTGAGTACCTTAAGCTAGTTTTAAAAATAAGGAAAAAACTATTTGCTATAAAGGGATTGGGTAAAACTCATTAAGAGTACTATAATCTTTTTGATTACCCGTCAAAGGAATCTTGGGGTGAGACAAGACCTGAAAAATGATTCAATTAGCCTTTCTTTGTATAGCTTTCTATATGACTTCCTCCTACCCAGATTTCATAGCCATTTGCTAGCCCATTGAGCCTTTATTTTAGGCATGCTAAATGCATGCTCATTTTATTGTTACACACGTTGAAACAACCCATTAACCCAAAATAGTTTTGGCTTCCCTTTAGGAAGATGACCATTGTGGTTAACCTCAATTCACATTTCAAGAATAAGCAGGGTACTAATCTTTGGTGTAAATTTACTCATAATAAATTGATTTTATCTAATGAGATAAAAATGACAATAAGAGAAAAGAAAAAGAAAAAAGAAGGAAATGAAAAGAAAAGAAAAAGAAAGAAAAAGAAAAAAGGAGAAAAGAAAAGAAAAAAAAGAAAAAAAAAGAAGGAAAAAATCTCAAAGTTAAAGCCACAACAAAGACAACAATGAAAGGAAAAGGGGGACAATGAATCATTACCCCTTTAACCATCTTCGGCTAATTAATGAAAAGGAAAGAGGGGAAAACTTCGAACTATTACCTTTCAAATAGTCTCTTTTGAACAAAAAATTATCAAGGCCAAAAGTGAGAGTGCTTTGATTCGTTAAAATTCACCAAGGTTAAATTTGAGAATGCGTTGAGAGTGGGAAATGGGTAAAAAGTAGTCCTCCTAGCAGTTAAGAAAAACATACTAGTCATTTTCCTCTAGCGACCTAATCCTTCTTTGATTGCTATCCACCTAAGCCTAATGTTACAACTAATGTAAAACCTCATAATTTTGGGTTCGGTCTCATCCAAACTAGAGGATATGACCTTCTAATAAGGTTTGTATGTAAGGAGAGGCATGTGGTGTTTCTTGAGCTTTAAGTGGGAAGCCATGAATGCATTTATGCATTTAAGTAAAATCTCATCCCCAAATTTGCACCATGAATTTGCTTTCAAACGAAAAAATTTTGATTTGACCTTTAGCACACATATACAGGAATTGCTTGGTATGAATTGTGTTTATATGTTGGTTCAATAAACCTTGGTATTTACATGCCTATAATTCTATTCCGTCATTGAGAGTGACCCCTTAACTTCTCTTGTTGAGATTAAACTAGTTGAAAATGTGATCAATTTAGCTTATCCAAGGTGAATAAAATTCTAGTTTAAAGTATTTGATGAGTCACAATTATTTTAAATTTTAGACCCTTCTTGGCAAACAACTCTTTCCACAAATAACACATGTGGCATTTGCTGCACGTAATTCACATACATGATTGTACAACTATATTTGAATTTTACACATATACTATGCATATATAGGGTTTTGTATATATTCATATGAATAATTTCTTTAAGGAAAATGTGAACGGACTCCACACGTCAAAGTTGATTGTGAGATAGTCTTAGATAATCAGATCAGGATAAAATTCTCATAAGAGAAATCATATGGTGGGAATATATCTAGAGATAAGGTCATCTATGCACATCATACTGGGGGCAATTACAAGAGGATGGCCATCTTTCTCAAAGATAAAATCCCTATGGGTGGAGATCATACAAATCCCTAAAAAGGAAATCCTTCGCGAAGCTAGATTGACGACACACACTCTTACTGGAGGCAATTAGGTAAGATTCTTTATCCTAAAATATTTAAATGTTCAAAAATCCAAAATTTTCAAATGTACAAGAATTCCAATGTTAAAAAACCTAAATTCCTAAAATGTACAAAACTCCTTTAAATACCAAAAATCACAAATGTATAAAGAATAAAAATTTTGTAAATACCCAACACACTAAATGTTTCAAGGCCTTGAAACTCTCCCAAATTGTAAAAATTCAAAATACACTAAAATACAAAAATTCAAATTGTACAAATTCAATATACATTTAAAAATATAAAAATTCAACGTACCCTCAAAACTGTACAAATTCAAATCTACCCAAATTGTGAAAATGTAAAGCTTACATAAAGTGTGAATTCATGCATTCAAAAGAAAACACAGTAGCAAACAAACAAGCTTAAACTAACAAAAATCAACAAAACCCTTATCGATAATCCAAGCCTTTCAGTTAGCATCTGAGTCTCTCAGTGAGCATTAGGCCCGGCATATTCCATGTCTCTTAGGAGCACTAAGCCTTTCCAAAGAGTTCAACTCAAAAATTTCAAAGGAAGAACACATGCAACAATAACAACTCCACATTTCATTAAGGGAGCCCAAAAGAAGAAAGTCTTGTTATGAGATATTCAACAAATTCAAGCTTTAAAATCCAAAAGCTCTAAAACCTTAAAGAATGTCCTCTTATGAGGTACCCAAAAAGTTATAAATCTCAAAAATTTCCAAAAACTCTAAGTCTCTCAATGAGCGTAAACCTTTAAGGCTTCCAAATTTTTTAATGAGCATAAATCTGGGCACCACTGCAAATAGCAGGGTTTGCCAATGAATTCAAAGTCCTCTTTAAGCGGCATTCATATAAGACCTCTTGGAGAGGCATTCATCAAAGTCCTCTTTAAGATGCATTTATATAAGACCTCTTTGAGAGGCGTTCATCAAAGTCCTTTTTAACAGGCATTCAAAGTCTCCCTATGAGCACAAAGTCTTATTTGAGAGGCATCAAAATCTTTTCAACAAGTGATAGGTCACGAGCTCATGGAGGAAATGAAGATTATGTAGTGTGGTTTTATCGGTAAGCCTATGTAGATGGCCTTGTCACCAAAACTTCACATCCAAGGAGACAAACACCTTTGTCAACCAGCAAAGGGTTAAAATATCAACAAGCTAATGGTAACTGCCCCAATTGATCAAGGGTTAAAACCTTGATAACCTAGTGGTAATTACCTAATTAGAAATTTGCTACCCAAGTGGTATATGTTTAACACAATTGGAAGCTCCCCACCTCAAGTACACATTTTCCATCCTTTACTCTGAACTTTGGCTAACCTTGGAACTAGTGCAGTAGCCTCCCTAAAGTTGGGGGTAAACATAGACATTGGATCCTAAGACGACTTTTAATTAGAGTTACCTAATGAAGAAACGATTCTTAAAAAATAGATAAGGAACGAAAGTGCTAGGCTTTCTCCTGGATTTTATATTCCCAAAATGCTTTTTAAGCTCTCATGTGGGTTTTAAATGTTTAAAATTCCTTTTTGGGTGTTTTTCCTCTTTTTTCCTTTGTTAGCAAGGTCAAAATAGGTTTCAGAGGATAAAAAAAAGTTAGCAATCAAAGTCAAAGTCAAAGGCTATGAGTCAAGGCCATGACTCATTTGTGAGTCACTCCCTTGACTCACGAGTCAAGCCCATAACCTACTCCCTGAACCTATTCTACATTCGAAAATAGGGGAAAAATGTTTAAGGGAAAAAATCTATTCCATCTTATCTGAATTTTAATCCTAATATAAAAGAAATGATGATTTTGGGATTTTTAAAAGGAATGATCAGATTTCAAAAAAAAGGGGGCTAAATTTTCTCTCTCTGTTCCTTTTTTCTTCCTCTGTTTTTAAGTTACAGAGAAAAGAAAAATAGGAAAGAAGGCCAAGAGCACTAAAAATCCTTGTTCTTTGATGGAACCAATACTATAAGTAATATTCTTGAGCCCCAAAACCAATTAAATTGGTGTTAAATTTAACTTACACTAAATGATCAATTTTTTCTTTATTTTCTTTGATTTTTGCTAATTATTTGATTTCTTCATTTTGAACTTGTTAATTTGTAATTAGTTGAGTTTATGGATTGTTTTGCATATTAATTCATGTTAACCTATTAAATTTATGCTAAAATTGAGATTTGATGCATTTTTAAAGTTGTTATTCATCATCTTCCTACTTGAGTTCATGACTTTGAATTCCATGTTTTCTTACTTTAATTTGTGTTTTCAGTGTCTAAATCATGTTATTCATGTATAATAATGAGTTTTATACCTTCTTTATGCTTAAAATTGGTAAAAAAAAATGAAGTTTGAAAGCTTTTGGCCATTAATGGCATAGTTCCAGTACTTGGAACATGTTTCTGACTCACCATTTTCCCCGTTTTTCTTCTTTTTTGCTCCGTGACCTACTCCCTAAGGCTCTCCAATGCATGTGACTCACTCCCTTGATCCAACTTTTTCACATTTCTCTTATTTTTATGATTTCTAATATTTGTTTATTATTTATTTTATTAATTTAATATTTTTTGGTATTTAATTATATATTAATTTGACATTGTATTTGTTTTTTTATCCACATTAATTTTTGGCTTATTTATTTATTATTGGTCCTATTATTGATATTTACTTATCATATAATTCACCACAACATGCCTAATAATATTATTTATTTGTTATATTTTATTTTAATTTATTGTATTTGATTATTATTCACATTTAATATGTAAATTATGCACTTACATAATTACACATGCACTTAATTCTCTTTAATTCCATTATTTTACTATTAATATCATTGTGGTCATATTATTATTATGTATCATTTATTTTATTATATTAAATTAATCATATATCAATTTATTGGAATTAATTAATTATTTACTATTTATTATCTGATTTAATTTATTAACTTAGATTGTCATTTTCTATCCTTTTTAATACACATAACCCATCCGCACGGCGTGTTGGGTCGGAGAACACAGCAGGAGTAGTCTAGGATTTTATTTATTTTCTTATTTATTTATTTTGGGCCTGTATTTAATTGTCTTTTTATTTTCGTTCTATTTTATGTAAATATGTAATAGCTTAGTAATAAGGTTTTCACACACATTTAATTAAAAACAACACTAAAATATTTATACTCAATTAATCATGATTTTCCCTAATAAATTGGATTAATGTCCTATTTTATTCCAAAAATCACCCAAAAGAATTTTATAAATACGTATATATGAGAACTAATGTTTTCAATTCAATAAATAGCCCGATTTATATGTCTTTTTACCTTTCTTCATTTATTGTAAATAAATAATTTTTTGAGCAATAAACTAAAACCTCATTAAATGATTTTTTATACAAGTTTGAGTGGAATTTTTTTTAATAAAAAGAACCAATGTCCCGATTTTCACCCACAAAACAACATGTAAAATTAAGAATTTTTCTTTATAAATACAAATGGTTCTTATACTTAAAATTGATTAATATGATTCTTTTCCAAAAGCCACAAAGGCCCAGTGCCCTATTTTTTAATCCAAAATACATCTAAAATGCTGCCTTTTATAAACATACATGTGAGGACCAATGTCCTTATCTAAATGAACTTAATTAATTCCCTGATTTATGTATGATTTATCTTGAATTTATTCATTTATTCTTTAATGCTTTCTATGATGGGATATCACATGGAATAAACATAATGATTATGCAGCGAAAAATTTAAAAATTTTGATCATACATGCCACGCAATATACAATATAGAATCGAAACATGCAATTTTAGGGTTTTGCATAAACTTACAACCTTGGATGCTCTTCAAAACTTGATTTTTGCAATGGCCAATATATAAGATAGACTTATATATATCTAATCTCGATGCCTAATGCCAAAGGTATTGCCTTTGCATAACATCACACTATGCTCACACACACACTTGCAAAGATGGTTTAAAACTAGAGTGCTAGCTCTAATCCTTTTTGTATTTGGCAATGGGTATTCAAACAAAGACACAAGATCTGATCTTGTTCTTTCTAGGGTTCACAAATGGCTGCCAAAAATCAAAAAGAAGAAGAAAGAATTCTTTTCCCTTGAGAGTGGCGGCCATGAGAGAGAAAAAACCTAACTTGGAAAAACAATTTCATCAATTTATATCACTTGCTTTGAAAATCATGTGGATGCCGAAATGCCTTAGAATTAGGTAGTATATTCAGTCTCTATTACTTCCTAATTAAGTGATTTTAAATTAATTCAAATTATTTTAGTATTCAAATTCAAATTAATTTAAATTGGCATTAGTTATTTAATAAAAACAAATCACTTCATTAGGGCTTAATGTGTGTGTCGAATTCAACTAGGATTCTAGCTTGAATTTCAGCGACACCATCTCCCTAATAAAGTATTTATTCTTGATTCAAATATTATTAGGATTTAAAAACTAATACCTTAATTATCCAAAGATAATTAATTAATTGATATTAAACCTAGTAATGCCGATTTTACCTCTCTCATGGACCAAGGTCTATTTAGCAATTTCATACCCATTAGCCACATTAATTTGACTTTGAATAAAGGCTTAAATTAATGCCCCATACTTTATCTTAAATATTTTAAGCCCAATGCTTTGTGTACGATCTTATAGGTCCATTTAATATTGGCAATGAATTAAAAAAAATCCAAAGGCTATATATATTCTCTAGCAAGATATTATGGCATTCCAAATTAAATGAAAATACAAATGGCATTTAGTAACCTAATGCAATTTTGCATAGTCCCTTACCCATAAATATCTGAATTAATATAAGGCATGGAACTAGTCATCCTTATATATACTAATTCCTTTCTTGATATTCCAGTGACACTGAACTCTCAGATAAATAATGATTACTCATTATTTCATCTCGGTATGGCCATATACTTCTTAGTTCATTGATCAAGTGGCCGATGATATTTTATCTCTTATTGAAAGGCGTAATCCCTTTACCTCTCTCATGCTCTCTAACATGAATTAGTGCATGCCCAATCATACCCATACTTGTCACCCTGTTATGAGTACGTTAAGTGTATGTAAAAGTGCACAGTAATTCATAAAGAGTTTCATAGATATTTTAGGTTTATGAACTCCAATGCAAAACTTGCACATAGGAAACACTTATGACTTATATCATATAGTGTTCTCATGAATAGTTTGAATCTAGATACCATGCTCTAAACATTTATCTATGATCCCTAATTGACACTCTAGTCCTTATGATCTGTAAGACAGAACTCAACTTATCAGAGAGAGCATACTAGTCTTAATTCTTTTGTTATTCCTATAACAATGACTGACTAGGGATATTTAGAATGAAGTCTCAATTGTTTCAAGGTCTTACAACCATGTGCCTCACACATGATTACTTAAACTAAAACGACATTCTTGGATAGTTCTATCATTTGATATGCACAGGAATACAATAGATAAAACAAATGCCTCATTTATTAACCTAAATATTTTATAACAATGTATTGGGGCTAGGGCTTATACTAACAATCTCCCACTAGCACTAGTCCCAATTGGGCATAGCCCTAAGACCGAACACTCTCAATGAGCTTCGTGCAGATTTGGATGCAACTGTTTTGTCAAAGGATCTGCTACATTGTTTTCACTTGCTATCTTGCTAATCTTGACGTCCCCACAATTAATTATTTCTCTAATCAGGTGGTACCTTCTGAGTATATGTTTGGATTTCTGGTGTGATCGGGGCTTCTTGGCTTGTGCGATGGCCCCGTTATTGTCACAGAAAATTCCTAATGGATCTAAGATGTTTGGGACCACTCCTAATCCAAAAATAAAATTTCTAATCCAAACAGCCTCCTCTGCAGCCTCACTCACTGCAATATACTTAGATTCTGTAGTTGAGTCGGCAACGGTCTCTTACTTCAAGCTTTTCCAGCTGACAGCACCACCATTCAAAACAAAAATAAAACCAGATTGCAATTTTGAGTCCTGGGTATTGGTTTGAAAAGCAGCATCAGGATAACCTTGTATGACGAGCTCTTCTTGACCACCATACACCAAGAAGTGATCCTTAGTCCTTTGTATGTACTTTAGAATCTCCTTTACAGTAGACTAGTGCTTCTCACCAAGGTCCTGCTGAAACCTACTAGTTATACTCAATGCATGTGCAACATCCAATCTAGTACATAACATAACGTATATGATAGATCCAATGGTAGATGCATATAGGATTCTACTCATGTTATCCCTATCCTCTTTGGTTTTAGGACACTATTCTTTAGTCAAAAGAACTCCCAAAGCCAAAGGTATGTACCCTTTCTTTGAGTCTCCCATACTAAAATGCTTTAGTACTTTGTCTATGTACTTTTCTTGACTTAGTCCCAAAAGCCGATGCAATCTATCTGTTAGTGTAAGCCCTAGCCCCAATGCATTGTTATAAAACGCTTAAGTTAATAAATGAGGCATTTGTTTTATCTATTGTATTCCTGTGCATATCAATTGATAGAACTATCCAAGAATGTTGTTTTAATTTAAGTTATCATATGTGAGGCACATGGTTGTAAGACCTTGAAACAAAAGAGACTTCATTCTAAATATCCCTAGTCAATCATTGTTATGAGAATAACAAATGAATTAAGATTAGTATGCTTTCTAAGATAAGATGAGTTCTACCTTATAGATCATAAGGACAAGAGTGTCAATCAGAGATCATAGATAGATGTCTAGAACATGGTATTTGGATTAGATCCGTTCATGAGAACACTACATGGTACAAGTCATAAGTGTTTCTCATGTGCAAGTTTTGCATCGGAGTTCTTAGACCTAAAATCTCTATAAAACTCTTTATGAATTACTGTGTACTTTAACATACACCTAACGTACTTGTAATAGGGTGACAAGTATGGGTATGCACTAATTCATGTTAGAGAGTATGAGAGAAGTGAAGGGATTATCCCTCTCAATAAGAGAGAAAATATCATCGGCCACTTGATCAATGAACTGAGAAGTGTATGGCCATACCGAGATAAAATAATGAGTAATCATTATTTATCCGAGAGTTCGGTGTCATTGGAATATCAAGAAAGGAATTAGTATATATAAGGATGACTAGTTCTATGCCTTATATTAATTCTGATATTTAAGGGTAAGGGACTATGCAAAATTGCATTAGGTCACTAAATGCCATTTGAATTTTTATTTAATTTGGAATGCTATACTATCTTTCTAGAGAATATATATAGCCTTAGAATTAATTTATTAATTCATTGACAATATTAAATGGACCTCAAGGATCACACATAAAACATTGGGCTTAAAATATTTAAATAGTGTATTGGCATTAATTTGGAATTTTATTTAAAGTCAAATTAATATATGTAATGGGTATTAAAATTGCTAATTGGACTGATTCTCATAAATAGGTTTTTGCCTTAAAAAACTAGTTGTTTAAGGCAAATCTATAAAAATAGGTTTTTAGTTGTTTAAGGCAAATCTATAAAAATAGGTTTTTGCCTTAAACAGCTAGTTGTTTTAGGCAAATCTATTAATCAGGTTTTTTGCCTTAAACTACTAGTTGTTTAAGGCAAATCTGTTAAACAATTGGTCAATGAGAGAAATATTTGACATGCACAAGGTTTAATTTCAATTAATTAATTATCTTAGGGTAATTAATGTAATTGAGTATTAAATCCTAAATTGTATTTAAATCAAAATAAAACACTTAAGAGGGAGATAATGTGACCGAAAATTAAAGAAAAAATCCTACTAAATTTTGGCAACTATCAATCCCTAATGAAGTGGTTAATTTTTTATAAAATGACTAATGCCATTTGAATTTGAAACCTAAGAGAATTTGAATCAATTTAAATCACTTAATTAGGAAGTGATAGAGGCTAAAAAATATTCATTATTCCAAGGGGATTTTTGCATTCACATCTTTCCTAAATTAATGATATAAATTGATTAATTCTTTTGACCTAAGGTGACAAATTTTCTCTCTAGTGCTTTCACTCTCAAGAGAAAGAATTATTTTTTCATGTCTTGTGTTATTGGGCAGCAATAGCAACCTAAAAGGTGAACAAGATCAGATCTTGTGGCTTCAAACCAATCCCATTACCAAATACTAAAAGATTGGAGCTAGCACTTTTGTTTTAAGCCATCCTTGCTAATGTGTGTGTGAGCATAGAGAGGAGTAGCATAAAGGCAGCTCTTTTGGCATTGGTGGTTAAGATCTAAGGTATATAAGTCTATCTTATTTGCTGGTCATCATCAAAATCAAGTTTTAAAATGCATCTAAGGTTGTAAGTTTTTCAAAACCCTAAAATTGCATGATTCAATTCGTTGTTGCATATTGCGTAGCATGTATGATCTAAATTTTTAATTTTTGCATTTTGTGATCATCATTTATATGCCATGTGATATCCCTTCATTATCTCTATAGATTCAAATACCAAGTATTGTCTTGGCTTCACCTAAGTCTTTCATTGAGAAACATTTCCCCAACCATTGCTTAACCTTTTGCAATGTTGGAATGTCATTCCCAATGAGAAGGATGTCATCAACATATAGGACCAGAAACACTATTATGCTCCCACTAACCTTCTTGTACACACAAGACTCATCTTTATTTTTTATGAAGTTAAATTCTTTGATTGCTTCATCAAAATGGAGATTCCAACTCCGGGATGCTTGCTTTAATCTATAAATGGATTTTTGAAGCTTGCAAACCTTCTTAGGATGCTTGGGGTTGACAAAACCCTTAGGTTGTGTCATATACACATCCTCAAGTAAATTTTCATTGAGGAAAGCAATTTTAACATCCATTTTCCATATCTCATAGTGATGATATGCAGCTATGGCAAGTAAGATCCTAATAGACTTGAGCATAACTACAGGCGAAAAGGTCTCATTATAGTCTATACCATGAGTTTGCCAAAAACCTTTTGCTACTAGTCTACCTTTGTAGGCTTGTCATCTTTGAGTTTAAATAGCCATTTGCATTCAATTACCTTAGCACCTTTCAGTGGATTAACTAAGGTCCAAACCTGGTTATCGTACATTGATTGCATCTCAGATTTCATGGCTCCAAACCAATTTTTCGAGTCAGGGCTCTCAATAGCTTCTCGGTAAGTATTCGGATCCTCACGATCAACTAACTATATAGTGTCACTATCGATGATTAGAAATGCGTATCTCTTAATCTCCCGACGTACCTTACCGGACCTTCTAGATTCTTGTGCAATAGGTTTTTGTTCTACAATTGGTTGTGAACTTGATCCCATTTTCAACTTATCCTCTATAGGAGTTTGTGGCACTTGAATTTCTACAAGTTCTACTTTACTCCCACTGTCTTTCTTGAGAAGGAATTCCTTTTCCAAGAAAACAACCTTGCGAGAAACAAACACTTTGTTCTCGGTTTGTGAATAAAAGTAGTATCCTTTTGTTTCTTTGGGATAACCTATAAATAAGCAAACAATAGATTTGGACTCTAGTTTGTCAGATGTTAATTTCTTAATATGTACTTAATAGCCCCAAATTCTGAGAAATGACATATTGGGCTCTTTCTCAGTCCATACCTCATATGGTGTCTTCTCAACTGCTTTAGTTGGAGTACGGTTCAATAGAAATGTAGCAGTTTCAAATGTATAACCCCAAAAAGAGACAGGAAGATTAGCTTGACTCATCATTGATCGAACCATGTCTAACGGAGTTCGATTTCTCTTTTGGGACACACCATTCCATTGTGGTGTTCCAGGAGGAGTGAGCTGTGAAATAATTCCACACTCCTTCAAATGACTGACAAACTCTTGGCTTAAGTATTCGCCACCTCGATCTGATCGAATGGCTTTTATACTTTTGCCAAGTTGGTTTTCTACTTCGTTCTTAAACTCTTTGAATTTTTCAAAAGTCTCAGACTTCTGCTTCATTAGATAAACGTAGCCATATCTACTGAAGTCATCTGTGAATGTTACGAAGTAACTAAAACCACATATATCCTGTGTACTTAATGGTCCACATACATCGGTGTGTATTAATCCTAATAAGTCACTAGTCCTCTCACCTTTCTTGTTAAAAGGACTCTTCATGATCTTTCCATGCAAACATGGCTCGCATGTGTCATAAGATTCCAAATCAAATGGCCCAAGCACTCCAGATTTGTGGAGTCTTGAAATGTATTTTTCGTTTGCATGTCTTAAACGACAATGCCAGAAGTAAGTAGGGTTCAATTTGTTTGATTTAACCCTCTTTGTATTAATGTTGTGTATGGATTCTCTGTTTTGTAGATCAAGGATATAAAGGCCATTTTGTAACATAGCAGTGCCATATAAAATGCCTTGGTGACAAATATAAATATTGCCATTATTAATAACAAAGTCAAATCCATCCATATCCAAACATGAAACTGAAATAATATTTCTGCTCATAGCAGGCACAAAATAACAATTTATTAAATCTAAAGAAAGTCTAGAAGGTAAAGTGAGTCGATAGTCGCCTATCTCCATGGCCGCAACTCATGCTCCATTCCTCATACGGAGGTCCACTTCACTTTTCCCAAGTAACTGGCTATTTCTTAGCCCCTGCAAATTTGAACAAATGTGAGAACCACAACTGGTATCCAATACCCAAGTGGTAGAAATAGAAAGGTTAACTTTAACAACAAAATTACCAGAACTGGACACCTTGGTTCCATTCTTCTTTTGTTATTCCTTAAAGAGAGCGCAGTTCTTCCTCCAATGCCCTAACTTGTTGCAATGGAAGCATGTGCTCTCACTCTCTTTGAGCTTTTACGCCTTGGGCTTAGGTTGGGCCTGAGGTGCACTCCCACTAGACTTAGGCAGTGCCTGGTCATTCTTGGGTTATACCTTTCCTGTCCCCTTTCCCTTAGCGGGTCCCTTCTTAATTCCCCCTTGAACCATAAATACGAGATTGGTCTTTCGAATGTTCTCTTCAGCATTCTTAAGCATCCCATGAACTCGATGACCATCTTTTTCATTGCATGCATGTTATAATTCATAACAAATAGATCATAATCATCAAACAATAAACCTAAGATCAAGTCAGTGGCCAATTCCTTTGGGACTTATATCTCAAGCTTCTCAAGAGTATCAAGATACCCTTTCATCTTGAGTACATGGGTACTAACAAGAGTACCCACAACCATCTTACAACAAATCAAGGCCTGTGTTGTCACGAACCTCTCGTGACGAGCTTGTTCTTGGAACATCTCCTTGAGGTGCACCATGATCACATAGGCCTCTTAGTCCATGAATTGCTTTTGTAAATCAGGCACCATAGTGGCTAGCATCAAATAGGTCACATCATTGGAGTCACTCTTCTTAGTCTCAAAAGTTTCCTTTTGAACTGTAGAGGCATTCCTAGCAGGTTCTTCGGGGCAAGGGTGCATCCAAAACATACGACTTATTCTCTTACTTAAGAACAATTCTCAAGTTTCGAGACCAGTCTATGAAATTGGTGTCATTCAGTTTGTCCTTTTCTAGAATCGATCACAATGAAAAGTTATTGTTTGAAGAAACCATTTTCAATCTATAATAAATTTAACAAAAGGTCTTAATAAAATCCCACAAACTAAATTAATATCACTTTAAATAAATCGCGTTAGTGATTTAATATGGGCCAAGATCCACTTTTCACAACAAATTATTAGTCAAGCTGAGCTTGTACACCTAAAGAGTTAAGTTACTTAGGTAGGAAAACTCCAATCATATCTCATACCTGACTCTTGGATCAAATGAGCTAACATCTTAAGATGTTATAGCACAACCCATTTATTCATTGCCTAGGTCCGGGCATCCCTTTCCATGTTAAGTCCAACCTAAATTCACAACCCATACCTCATAAAGATAATCGGGCATATCTAAGACTCCTAGTCTACGTGATCGATGATCGATGCCTTGACATGTTTCAAATTAGGAAAGCAACTTTCTGACTTAATATTTAAGGGATTCATTTTATTACGGCTTACGTGGCATATGCTTTGTCATCTATTCATAACATGTATATATATAAGTGCATAAATTAAAAGTGTGACAAACATGGGCCCAAGAACCTATAACTAAGATTCTATACTATTATATATGAATCTTCAAGTTTGGTTTCTCCACTCCGGTGGGCTTCATCTTAATTTACTGAGTCTTTAAATAAATTCTATACTAAGAAATAAATGAAACTTTTACAATAATCAATAATGGTACGCAGGCCATATTTAATTACATAAACCAGGGCCCATGAATGCACCATGCATATTCATTCATCACATTAAACAAGGAGACAAATATATATAACATTCATGGACAAACAAAGCCCAATTTTAATTAATTAACCCAAGCCCATTAAGTGAAAGTTGTGTACTTGAACCTTTAAGAGAAAACCCCGTGATGGACCTGGGCTGAAGCCCAATGGACTAAAACCTCTTATTGAATAAGTTTTCTTAAAAGCCCAAAACACATACTAGTTAGATTTATGCTATAAATCAACTCTAGTATAATTTCCAATTTTGCCATTTTTAATATTATGTTGTACAACCCATAAACATTAAAAATATAAATAATATGAACCAACATGAATTAAAACATAAAAATTCATGAAGAACATATACTGTATACAACATTGATAACAAAACAAAACAAACAACATGAAACTAGTTGTTTAATGCTCACATAATGCCACAAACGATGCACAAACACTTAAAATGATTTTATGAGCCATTTAATAACTTAAATAAGGTCATAAAAATTAAGTTAAGGTTCTTTTAAGATCTAATATAAATTTAATTTTTCCATTTAAATCAAAACAAAACAAAACAAAAAATGTTGATTAAACATGCAACAAACACAAATTAGTCATTATTTTAAGTGATTTGTAAATTAATCAATTGAATTGTCATGGATCAGAATTAAAACCATTTTTAAAACATGTCCAGACCTATTATTAATATTTAAAAATTACTTACAAACATGTCAAACACGTTTTTACATTTAACATTGAGAAACTAGTTGTTTACAAACACATATCATGCAAACTAGCACTTAGTTTCAAGATTAACATGTACAATTAGGTATATATAATTAAAACCGACCATGAACAACTCTAAGAACATCCTAGGAAAGTATATTAACATTTCATAATAATTATAATACCTAATAAAACATTTAAAATTGTTTTTACACACAACCAATGCAAAAAACTCAAAACACAAAATTTCAGCATTACGATTAATGTAACGAACGACTTTAATCAAGTTGTAATGCATCCAAAGCACTAAAACAATCATGATTAGGCTTTGATACCACTGATGGGATATCACATGACATAAAAATAATGATCACGTAGCGGAAAAATTAAAAATTTTGATCATACATGCCATGATATATATAATATAGAATCGAAACATGCAGTTTTAGGGTTTTGAATAAACTTACAACCTTCGATGCTCTTCAAAACTTGATTTTTGCAATGGATAATTTATAAGATAGACTTATATATATCTGATCTTGATCCCCAATGCCAAAGGTGTTGCCTTTGTGCCACAGCACTCTATGCTCACACACACACTTGCAAAGATGGCTTAAAACTAGAGTGCTAGCTCTAATCCTTTTTGTATTTGGCAATGGATATTCAAACAAAGATACAAGATCTGATCTTGTTCTTTCTATGGTTCACAAATGGCTGCCAAAAATCCAAGAGAAGAAGAAAGAATTATTTTCCCTTAAGAGTGGCGGCCATGAGAGAGAAAAAAACCTAACTTGGAAAAACAATATCATCAATTTATATCACTTTGTTTAGGAAATCATGTGGATTCCAAAATCCCTTAGAATAAGGTAGTATATTCAGCCTCCATCACTTCCTGATTAAGTGATTTTAAATTAATTCAAATTATTTTAGTATTCAAATTTAAATTAATTTAGGGTTTAATGTGTGTGCCGAATTCAACTAGAATTCTAGCTTGAATTTCGGCTACACCATCTCCCTTATAAAGTATTTATTCTTGATTCAAATATTATTAGGATTTAAAAACAATTTCCTTAATTATCCAAAGATAATTAATTAATTGATATTAAACCTAGTAATGCTGATTTTCCCTCTCTCATGGACTAAGGTCCATTTAGCAATTTGATACCCATTATCCACATTAATTTGACTTTGAATAAAGGCCCAAATTAATGCCCAATACTTTATCTTAAATATTTTAAGCCAAATGCTTTGTGTGCGATCCTATAGGTCCATTTAATATTGGCAATGAATTAATAAATAATCCAAAGGATATATATATATATATTCTGTAGCAAGATATTATAGCATTCCAAATTAAATGAAAATGCAAATGGCATTTAGTGACCTTATGCAATTTTGCATAGTCCCTTACCCATAAATATTAGAATTAATATAAGGCATGGAATTAGTCATCCTTATATATACTAATTCCTTTCTTGATATTTCAGTGACACTGAAATCTCAGATAAATAATGATTACTCATTATTTTATCTCGGTATGGCCATACACTTCTCAATTCACTGATCAAGTGGCCGATGATATTTTCTCTCTTATCCAAAGGGGTAATCCCTTTACTTCTCTCATGCTCTCTAACATAAATTAGTGCATGTCCAATCATACCCATACTTGTCACCCTGTTACAAGTATGTTAGGTGTATATCAAAGTACACAGTAATTCATAAAGAGTTTCATAAAGAGTTTCATAAAGATTTTAGGTCTAAGAAGTCCAATCCAAAACTTGCACATAAGAAACACTTATGACTTGTACCATGTAGTGTTCTTATGAACGGATCAAATCCAGATACCATGTTCTAAACATGTATCTACGATCTCTAATTGACACTTTAGTCCTTATGATCCATAAGACAGAACTCAACTTATCAGAGAGAGCATACTAGTCTTAATTCATTTGTTATTCCCATAATAATGACTGACTAGGGATATTTAGAATGAAGTCTCAATTATTTCAAGGTCTTACAACCATGTGCCTCACACATGATTACTTAAACTGAAACAAAATTCTTGAATAGTTCTATCATTTGATATGCATAGGAATGCAATAGATAAAGCAAATGCCTCATTTATTAACCTAAATATTTTATAACAATATATTAGGGCTAGGGCTTACACTAACATTCTATGCCATACTTTTACAACTTTCAATATATATGCTTTATAACTTTTCAACGTGCTAAGGTGTGCTTTATTTTTCTTGCATAGTAATTCATTTGAGAAAAGAGATAAAATAAATTAATCATTAAAACTCATTTATATAACATTAACCAATTTTGACTTCACAAAGTAAGGACTCCATTTTCAAATGTTTTATTAAGTGGTGGCTCCATAATACCTACCTCGTGGTGCCAAGTAGATGGCTTTATTAGTAGATCGCCAACAATGGAATAGGGGTATCCTAAGACACTATCTCATCCCTTTTTAAGACCTGAGGCAATGCAGATTAGGTTGAATCCTTATCCATTGTGAAATGATTGGCCTTTATAAGTTAAATGAACCTTTTTTTGGCCTCGAGCCTTAAAAGTGGGTTTTCGAGAACTAACCGAATGCCTATGGGATTCGATGCGTGTCACACCACCATATTTGTCTTTTTCAAGAGTTCTATTTTTAACTTGAAGATCTGTTCTTCTGGGTAGAGTTGTTGCTTTTGAAGAAATTCCAGCAGCGGAAACACCAAGTGCTCATCAAGGTATAAGTAACTCTTTAAAGCCAATCAGGGAATCTGCTTAACATAGATGTATAAAAATACTTTCATCTATATTTCCTTTGTAATTTATGGATTTTGGAAATAATATCTCTTCATGTAAACATTCCACATCAATGATTATTTGTAATTTTGAATTTGTGGATGCTTTCTATCTCACATTTTGATATGTTAGTTGAAATTTGACTTTTGGTCTAAGACTTGTATAATTTGTAAAGAACTGTGTGTTTGTAATAATTCTTTTAAAATAATAAGTATTTAATCTTATAAGAAATTAATAAGTTGATTAATTTGTGAGTTGAAGAACTCGTAAATTAGGAGAAAAACTTGCAATCATCATAAGTTTTAGTTTCGACCAATAAAGGCATTTCATTAATAAAGATAAAAGCAGTGAATAATACAATCACCCAATCGACAAATAGTCATTTTCTGATCAAAATTTTGAGAACAACACTACAAATGATACCTCTTTAAAGCCTCAATGTCCCATGTTCTTGGGACATCTTGCCCATTTATGCTATGTAGCTTGTAAGTTTTGGGACCAATGATCTTTTCCACCTCAAATGGACCTTTCCAATTGGGCATTAGTTTGTGTACACTAGAGTTTCCTCTACTGATCTCTACCTTATGTAGCATAAGGTCTCTAATTCTACAAGTTTTGGGTTTAATTTCGGTGTTATAATATCTCGCAAACTTTTGCTTGTATTTTGCAATTTTAGCATTGACTTCTTCTATTTCTCTTCAATCACATCAAGCTCCATTAGTCTTTCATCGAGATTTTGATCTTTGATAAAGGACTCAATTGTGAGTGAAGAAAGGCCAATCTCTACTGGAACGACATCTTTCGAGCTATAGACTAGGAAAAAAAGAAGTTTGGTGTGCACCTACTCTAAGGGACATTATGTAAGACCAAAGTATGTTATTGAGCTCTTAGACTCTTTTTTAATCACCCCAGTATAGTTCTATTAGAGACTTCAATCATTCCATTTGTCTATGGGTGTTCCATTGAAGTGACTCTTAGATTGATTTTTAGATAAAAATAAAATCCCTTGAATACAATGCTATCAACCTGTAGATAATTTCTTTCCAAGCAAAATTTTTTATCTTTGCAGTAGTGATGGTAGACATAGGCCTAGCCTCGATCCACTTAGAGAAATGATCAATTACGATGATAAGGAATTTCATTTATCATTTCCTAGGTGGGAAAGGTCTAAAGATATCCAATCCTCACTAATTAAAAGGTCTAAAGATATCCAATCCTCACTGATTAAAAGGCCACAATATCCCAATCAACTATTGTTTGCTAGCTGACTTCCTTATGATTCTCCTATAAATTTGACATTACAGGCAGTGCTTTGTAATCTCTTGTGCATTCTTGAAGATGGAAGGCCAAAAGTAACATGTTTGTAATACCATCCTACATATGTCCCTGGATGCCTCATATGCTCCACAATGTCCCTTGTGGATTTCTATGAGTATATAGGCTCCTTTTTCTTTAGACATGCACCTTGACCATGGGTGGCTAAAGGCCTTTCTGTATAGAAGATCGTCAATTAGTGAATAACTTAGAGATTTGCTGGTGATATTTCTTTCTTCTGCTTCATTTTTAGGGAGACTACTTGTTTGCAAATTTCTAATGATGGGTGTCATCCAAGTTTCTACTTCATCCATCTCAATTATTTTAGCCTTTTCTATGGTCAAGAAAGATAGCTATTTGACCAAAACATTTTCATTAACAAAATTTTGATTAATGGAGGTGGGTTTTGCCAAAAAAATTAACTTGCCTCATATAATATCTAAGGACCTTTTCAATGGTTATTCTTATCTTAGCACATTTTAACTTCTAAATTTTTGCTCTAACTTTAGCTAGATAACTCTTTATGGTAGGTTCTTTGGCTTCAAATATGCTGAGTACTTGGTTGGTAACTAGTTGGGAATCATTTTTTTTATTATGAGACTCTATGGTCATACAAATTTGACTAGTCTCAAGCCTTGCAATAGCACCTCATATTCAGCAACATTATTGGAGGTATGGAAATCTAACTTTATAGCATACTGCACTTTGGAAATCTAACTTCATCTGAACTCTTTTTTAGCTCTAAAACTCTCAAAACTTGGCTGACTTAATAGATGGGCTTTTGCTAGTTTTTCTTCTTGTGTACTAAGATAGTTACAACTGCTTCACCAAAAGTTGACAAATAAAGGTATAACTTTTCACCTGACATAGGTCAACTTAGCATAGGAGGCTCAGACAAAAATTTCTTTAGCTTTTTTGATGCCTTCTAAAAATCTTCTCCCCAATTGAAGTTTTCATCTTTCCTCAATTGCTTGAAAAAAGGAATATAGCTTTCGACCGGGAAAAAATGAATCTGCCTAGAGAAGTGAACCTTTTATTTAGTTTTTAGACCTTTTTGGTACTTTGAGGTCGCTCATATCTAGGATTTCTTGGATTTTATTAGGGTTTGCCTCAATGCCCCACTGTGACACCATAAATCCAAGAAACTTACTTTAAGATACCCCAAATGTGCACTTTTCAAGATTAAGCTTTGTCTTATTTTAGTTCAATGTGGCAAATACATTAGCTAAATCTGCGGCATGATTAGATTGGCTCTCGCTCTTGATGATCATGTCATCTATATAGACTTCAAGATTTCGACCGATATGATCCTTAAATATTTTGCTCATTATCTATTGGTAAGTTGTACCTACATTTTTTAGACCAATATGCATCACATTGTAGCAATATATGCCTTCGTTGGTGATGAAGCTTGTTTTTCCTTGGTCCAATAGCAATACTAAAATTTGGTGGTACCCTGTATATGAATTTATAAATGAATAGATTTTGTGATAGGATGTTATGTTGACAAGTTGATCAATGCTAAGCAAAGGATAGCTATCTTTGGGGCATGCCCGATTCAGATTTGTAAAGTCCATGCACATTTTGCTTCATTGTCATCAATAGGCACCAGAGGTTGTTTATTATTCTTAATCAAGTAAAGAGCTTGTCTTGAAACTTCCAAAGCCTTTTAAGAAAGCTTTGAGGTCCTTTGTTGTGATAAGAGTAGAGTCATTGAGCTAGTTAACAACATAAAAGAGCTTATCATCATTAAAAAAAGTAAAAGCTCCTATGGAGATCTATTAGTCTCAGCATGAGATCTTTCTCCTGTATTTCCCTTTTGTCTATCAGATTTATCACTTTGCCTTTTCATTTGTCCAGCTTTGGCTCTCGACAAAAGTACCAAATGATAAATCCTAAAATGTTAGAACCTAGAAAGAGATAAAGATAAGCATAAGAATCAATTGGGTCGATCTGCAAATGTGGCAAACCAACCTGCAAAATAGGTGAAGACTAACCCTTAGTGCATAAGGGATCTGATGCTTAAGTCAAAGAAGGTTTATAGAGAGAAAGAGTTGCAATATATTTAGTTGAACGGGTGCTATCAAGTGCACCAAATTGGCTAAGTAATATAAGAGAATATATTTAAGACCCCAAGAATATCAAACCCAAGGGAAAAGGGATTGCTAAGTAAAATATCCATAATTGAGTGGAATTAATTTGAGATGATCCCAAAGTTTTGAATTGAAGGGAGGTCTAAGCTAGATAGGAAATTAAATCTAAAAATTAACAACTAAATTGAAACAAGGTCATCAAGGAAATCAACAAAATTTAAATTTATGCTTAGTAAATTCTATCCTCATAAATGCAATTGGAAACAAGTAAAACAATATTAACATGAATATCTAGAAAAACCCAACTCAAAATAGGTCTTTTACTTAGAACACCATTCTAGATTACTAAGCTCTCTGATTAAGAATAGCCTAATAACTATCATCAACTCTAGTTCATAAATTCCTAGATCTCAAATGAATCTCCTTTGGGAACACCCTTTTTAAAATCCATCTGCTCCCTAACACACTTGAACTAAATACAATCTACACCTAGGAATCAAAACTTCCCTTTGGAATGCAAGGACAACTAAATGCAGAAAATAAAAGAGAAGGCATATATAGATACAATTACCATTCAAATTCAATATTTAATAATTTCTCGATACACTAAAAATCAAACCAAACATCAGTATAAATGCAAAAAAAGTCATAGGAAAAATAGAAGAAAACATGAAAATATTCATTAAACTCAAAATCCCAATACAAATATGGTTCAAGAATTCCTAAGCAAGAAGAATTACTCTAATATCAAGAATATAATCATCAAAATATGAAAATTTTAAGTTCATAGTACACCCTTGATGAAAAAAAATAAATCAAAGCTTATTTTTCTTCAACCTTGAAATCCTCCTTGAATCCTAAAATTAAATCTAAGCTAAAAAATTAAAACCCTAATTTGTAGTGTCCAGAAGAAGGAAATAAACCCTAAAAAACTATCTCTCAAAATCCTCCTCTCTTTTAGAGCATTAAAAGACCTTATATAGTAGAAGTCTAGCCACAACTAGGAGTCATTGAGCTACTAAAAATCATCCAATTTTGCACAACAATTTGAAGTGACCCCGTGGGGCTATTTGGTGTCCCAATTGAGCCATCAGCTACTACAAAACACTCCAAAAACTTTTAAAGTGACCCCACCGAGCCATAAAGTGTCCCAATTGGGTCAATTTCCAACTTTGGGCTTTTAAAACTGCAAAATTAACACAAATTAACTTTAAACTCTAAAACTTCAATGCACACAAAATTTAAACTTAAAACACACAAAATAAACATCAAAATAAACTCTAAAACACACTTTAAACACATAAATATAGGCATAATTTAGGAATATTAATAATACCTTGCTTTTGAAGTCTCTCTTTGTTTTTATGGTCTATAGGTAGCTAGAGCCTATGAGGCTAGGGTACTTGAGTATCAGATCTCCTGAATTTGTAGTGTCCAAAAGAAGGAAATAAACCCTAAAAAACTATCTGTCAAAATCGTCCTCTCTTTTAAAGCATTAAAAGACCTTATATAGTAGAAGTCTAGCCACAACTAGGAGTCATTGAGCTGCTAAAAATCTTCCAATTTTGCACAAAAATTTGAAGTGACCCCGTGGGGCCATTTGGTGTCCTAATTGAGTCATCAGCTACTACAAAACACTCCAAAAACTTTTAAAGTGACCCCACCGAGCCATAAAGTGTCCCAACTGGGTCAATTTCCAACTTTGGGCTTTTAAAACTGCAAAATTAACACAAATTAACTTTAAACTCTAAAACTTCAATGCACACAAAATTTAAACTTAAAACACACAAAATAAACTCTAAAACACACTTTAAACACATAAATATAGGCATAATTTAGGAATATTAATAATACCTTGCTTTTGAAGTCTCTCTTTGTTTTTATTGTCTATAGGTGGCTAGAGCCTATGAGGCTAGGGTACTTGAGTATCAGATCTCCCGTATCTGCAGTTGGTAGGCTTAGGGCATCTAATGTGATAGTTTATAGGGCATAGTTTACTGATGTGATAGATATGATGACACAGATAGATCAACTATAAAGCCTGATCAAACTGTTAGGGCACTCTATCAATGCAAGTAGCTAATGGGCATTTTGGCTGATGGGCAACAATTGGGCCTAAATCTAGACTGGACTTGTGCCTATTGGGCTAGACCTAAGTAAGATAATAATATGTACAAACTAAATATATTTAACAAATTATAACAAATAATATTAAAAGGCAAATTGTGTAATTAGGAATAAAATAAATTACATGGCATGCATAAAATATATTCACAAGATAAACAAAACGAAAAAAAAAAAGCAATGCAATACATGCTAATTAAAAAAGTGAAAGAAAAAAGAAAAAAGAGTTAAAACATATGTAAAAATGTAACAGTGGCCAATGAATAGTGCCATGAAAAGAGTGGTGCAAGTGGTACACACGAGTGGCCTAAGTTGGCCAAAAATCCATGTAACATGCATGGGAGAACAAAGAAGGTAGACAGAGATGAGTGGAAGTATGAAGAGAAGGAGAGGCAGGAAGTTAAAGGCGGCACTAGAAGGCTGAAGTGTACGAGTCACACGAGAAGTAGAGAAAGAGCTATGCACTGGTCGATAACAAGATCACTAACCATGACTCAACCAAGTTTTAGCCATGACTCACTATTGGCTAGCACAGACAGTGTCCTTTAATGGCAGCAATTATGGATTTTGATTCAAAAAATTCTAATTCTCATATATTCACTTAAACACTCATTTAACCTTAAAAACTTTGTACTTAAATGAGAAAAACCACACAAAAATCATTAAATAAAGAAAACACACATTTAAAGCTTTGTAACCATCATTTAAAAAGGCAAAATGGCATAAAGAAAGAAATTCCAAAATTCCAATTTAAATTCTCAAATTCATGTTAATCATTACTATAGCAATTTGTATGATCAATATAATAAATGAAAACACTAAATATTAGAGTTTTCAAGTGAAAACCGTAAAATGAAAAATTTAGAAACTCATGCCCTATGAAGTAAAAGAAGAAGATGATGATGAACAATAACAAGATATTTATTTTATTTCTCTTATAATTCATCTTAAACTCTAATAATCCTAATCAAACAACTATATAATTAACATTTATGCAAACAAAACACAATTAACAAACTTAAAAGCCAAGAAAAATCAAGTTTACAGTATCTAGCAAGAAATACAAAGCATAAACAATATGGTTTTTATATTTAAATTAGTTATATTCAAGGCATGTAAATTAATTCGGGTTTAAGCTCATGAATAATACCCTCAGTAATTGTCTCAAACACCAAGAAATATTAGTGCCTATTTGCTCTCTCTTTTGATCACTTTTCCTTTGAAATGCAGAGGAAATATTTTGGTTACTATGTTTTTTATAGAGGAAATGAGAGAGCTCCCCCCTCATTCATTTGAGGTTTTTCTTTTATTTCCTTTAAAAATAGTCGGTGATAATGAGCATTGAATGATCAAGATAGCTTTAAATAAAAATCTTTAATTTTTCCTTAAAGTTCTAGTTGTTATTTTGGCCAAAGATATCCTATAAGAATCCCAGTGCCACTTGCAATTTAGTGAGTTATGGTTGTGATTGGGATTCGAAATTCATTTTGACCTAAATACCTTCATTTTGGTGTGGCTTGGTTAAGTCACACCCATGACTTAATGAATCATAGGTGGCACCCAATTGAGTTGTGCTCAATTAAGAAATGAGTCAACAAGGATTGAATTAGGGATAGAGAGTGACTCAAGGGTGAGTCACACCCATAACTCAGTGAGTCATGGGTGCCATTCACACCTGACTCACCCTTTAGCCCTTCAACTCTTCTTTTAGCCTTTTCTCAGCCAACTAACATCCTAACCAGAAACGAATCTCAATTTTTAGGCTTGAAAACGTCATTTTTAAGATAAGATGTCTCTTAAAACTTATTTCCCTATGTCTTAGATTTCTAAAAATTCAAGAATTAACCAATTTTAACTTGTAGATTGAGATTTACGGCCAAAATATTGACAACTGCTCTTAAATTATTTTTAGGGAAATAATTGGTTTTCTAACTTTGAAAAGTTTCTAGGAATAATAGGTCCACAATTAGGTCATGTACTCTTCATGCAATTTTATTTTCAAAATAAGTATAATCTATATAAAAATTGTATTCAAGGAAAGAACTATGCTTAAATAACTACAGACTGGTCCAAGTGAAGGGATAAATTCGGGTTGCTAAGGTATAAGCCTAATTTTGAGGGTTTTAAAGACTGAACTAGGTTTGGGTTTCTTCATGAAAGTTGTATTTATGGGTTTAAGATTCATGTGGATTTGGATTCTCCCAATTTAAAGGTTTGTAGGTTGAGATATGGATAAAATACTCAGGACTGCTTAGGACTCCTGGGCTCATTGTCCTCATTTTGCCGAGCTTGAAATAGATAAAGGGGTAGAGCCCGAGAAAATTGATTTTGAAAGCATAAAAAAAATTCAAAAGAAAGCCTTGCACTTTTATTCCCTAGTTTTATTATGAGAAACATTATCCTAATCGGGTAACCCTAATCAGAGTTGGCTCAGGACCCAGTGTCTACACCTTAGTAATTCCTAAATTAATATATCTGTTGGGGTCTTCTTAAGCTGCTTAAGAATCCGATCTTCCTCAGGTAACCTCTCTTTTGTTTGCACCATTAGCGCTAATTGCCTTTCCACTTTAGTTACAATCCTACTGCTTCTTATTATAGCCTAAAATAACTTTTCTCGCCCTTTCTTCTTATATGCATTAGTGTCCCAAAGGTCTTCTGACTTGCCCTTGTCACCATCATCAGACTTCTCTAACTTAGCTTCACTATATGTGACCTAAATACCCATTAGACTAGCTATTGTTCGAGTCTTGCCTACCTCAACTAGCACTTTTGCTCTCGTAGCCAAACCATTATCATTTTCTGAAGCTTTACAAGTGATGGCCAAATACTCATTAACATACAAATCTTAGAGGACATACCACTCCAATAAACTTAACCCTAACATGATGATGGATGGCGGTACAACATTATGCGATCCTTTTTTTTGAATCCACTACCTGTTTGGTGTCGATTTGGTTTTGAGAATGATCCATGCCTAGTGTGCTGATGGAAGGTTTGATACCATTCAGATTTGTGTCCTACCAGCCCTTTATTCCTTGTTGGTTTTGGCAGCAAAGGTTGTAACTTTCCTTATTTCATAAAATGTTCAAGACACCAAGACAACAACTTACCCGAATTTGAGTAATGCCTTTGAGTGTTTTCTATCATTGATACCTTTGTAGTCTTGCCATTATTACTACTATTCTTATGGAACCTCGAATTTCTATAGTTGCATTTGTTACCATAGCCATTACCCCTTGAACATATAGAATTAGCCCTTTCCATCAAGTACTCCCTTTATGCCTCAATTACTATATCCTTCAAGGCTTCCCAATATTTTAGGCCCTTCATTGTAAGGGTTTCCCTCAAATAAGGACTAACATTTCAATTGAATAGTCTAATTTGGTTAAGAATGTCAAGTTTTCTTTTCATCTCTCTCACTTTGTTCCTCCATCATGTGAGGTAATCATCGAAAGACTCCTCTAACTTTTCATACAATAACTCTGTATCTTTTAAGGTAACTTCCATACATGTATTATAGTCATACTACCTGAGGAACTTTTCTTTCATTTTGAATTTGTAGGGTAAGACCTTATTACTGTCTAGCTTTGTATCAATAGAGTTTTCCTTCCCAGTTGTAAACATCTTAGCCATAGCCTTTAATTTTTCTTCCATCTTCCTAATAGTAGAATCATCTAACTAAGGTGCCTTATTCTTCACTGCATGAGAAACCCAAGGCTCATCATCATCTTTTATGTAATCTTGGTCAGAAGCATTGTCGACATCTTCCCATTCCATTTTATGTCTAGTCGGAGGACCCTTTGGTACCACTTTCTTGACATTAGACACTTAAGGATGTATGGCATCAACTGCCACAATTCTTCCAAACAGTAGTCAGTTCAACTCATAAAGCCAATGGTCCTATAGGCTAGGTGCCAGAGGCTGAAACAAAATTAATTTTGAGACTAGCAAATATCACTACCATATCCCTCTTTAAGTCATCCAATTTCTTATCAAATCTTGAGAACCAAAAGGACCCACTAGTAGAGTAGTCTTAGACATAGTTTCCCCTTTTAACTCTTTCAAAATTCCTTTAAGAACCTTTTTGGTGTGCTCACTGTATCTGACTCAGGGCCCTTATCTGAATTTTTACCTAACATAGTTGCCACTATTGAAATATAAGAAAAACTTTTTGATAAGATGACAACTTTGACCCCTACACTACCTAGCGACAAGTGGTCTATTATGACTAAAAAAGCAATGTTTTCAGCATGATGCATGGTCATGATATAGATGTACGAGCATGAAATGCAGCATTGACAACCACACACGAGAATCCTCTCTATCTTATTTCTCCCATACATATGGTCAAAAGTCTCTTTCCTAGGTAGGCTTAGTCCAAAGGTCAATAGGGGACCAAATGGACATGCATGGTGCATGGCAAAAATTCAACAACATAATGCCTTTCAATAAAAAACATTCAAATGGTTGCTTTGCTATGGTCATCAAGTACTGAGCCTCAAAAAGGCATGCAATAATGTTTTAGGGTATCTCTATTCTGTTGTTGGTAATCGACTATCGGAAGGTGTCAATTGGCACCACAAGGCTAGAATTGTAATACCCTATACTTTTCTGAGTTCGAATATTATCACATTGTAATTAGGTTATTATTTAGGAAATTATTTGCATCGTTATTACTTATTTCATTTCCATGTAAATCAAGATAAGGTTCATATATCATTTCATTGGTCCGTTATTTGCCAATTTGATTATCGTCGTAAATTTACTATTCATTTTGCCAAAAGTTACTATTCATTTAGTAAAATTTTGGCAGCATAATTGATATAATTTTAACCTATCCCTCCTGCAAAAGTTTAAAACACACTCTCAATATTCAGCCCTCTAAACTCCCATAATACAGGCAACAACACACTCATACTTTACTTTACCATTCCATTAAGTGCATATACATCCCATCAGTCATAATATATATACATAATCTTGCCTCAAGTATGATATATAAGAAAGTAATAAATATCACACTTAAATCAAGCCTCCGTCTTCGAATTTGTTTTGCTCCACTACTTTATTACCTATCCCTATACACGGCAAACAACTATGCACTAAGCATATAGTCTAGTGTTGCATACCCAACTAACAAATCTCACTAAAATGTATATATTCTAAATTATTATTAGTGTTATTATTTTTCTTTTATTATCCACTTTATTTATCTTATTTACATATTCTCACTTTCATTCTTAAATTTAATGTGAAATACACTTTTACACTTAATCGTCTCATCTTTTACCAAAATTACATCTATATCTCCATCTTTTGCCAAAATTACATTTAGGTCCTATCTTTTACCAAAATGACATCTAGGTCCTATCTTTTACCAAAATGACAACTAGGTCCTATGTTTTATCTAAATGATGTTTAAGTCTTATCTTTTACCATAATTACCATTTTATCCCTAATTTCTTCCTTTTAAACATTTTTCACAATATATTTTACATTTTTAACCAAAAGTTACATTTTCTTTCATTCTAGTCTTTAAATCTATTTCTTTTATCAAAATTACAATTTAGTCCCTAGTTTCCATTTTTATTCATTATTACCATTTTCTTCAATTTATTACCATATCATTACTATTTTAATTTTGCTCTTAGTAGCATATAATGGAAATGAAACTCTCGAATTGGATATATGGGAAGTAGACCCCACATGTCCAAGACTACATATTTCTCTTTTTTTCTCATCTTTTTCATTCATTTCTCATATTTATGGTGTGAATTCGCCTTTGGTCCACTCTTGCGAGTCGCCATGACTGACTACCACGGTGAGTGTCCCTATGGCTAGCCAATTATATCATATACTTATGGTTTTGCTTCTAGATACTAAAGGCAAATTTATTTTCATAACACCCATATAAAGTAAGCATTATTTTCACATAATCTCACATTTTTACATTATGTATCAAATTGTTTTCACAACACATATATCATTTTGATTCTTTTATCACATAACATCAATTTCATACATTAAATCACTATGATGAGACTAATTAGGTTACATACACCATTCGGCCACCATTATGTACCATGTGTATAGATTTGTTTAATTCACCAAACATATTCCTACCATGTTTTTCATACATGTTAAACATGATTTTAGCCTTAAATCAAGTTAATTCCTTACCTAACCTTAATTTCACATACTTATATAATAGGGTTCAAAACTAATATACCACTTTTAATAATATTTTCACACATTTAGCTTCACATATCTCATTATTTATCACTTAATTACATTAATTTTCCATTAAATCAAATTATGGATCACATTACATTCATGAGCCCAAAGTTACATACTAGGTTCCAATTCCATTTTCTTACTTTTAATCATTCTTTCATGAAAATTTCCATGTCAATTCCAGTATTTGACCTTTAATTTCATTAATCTATCATTAGTTTAAATTTAGATGTAATATACATATAGAACCCTAATTTATATAATCTAAATTTTCATGAAATAAGTTAGTTTAGGTATCCACGTACCTTAATTCACTTGATTTTATTCAATTCTCTTTCTTTTTTTCTTTTTCCTTTATTTTTTTCTTTCTCCTTTTCTTTTTTTTTTCACCTAAATTGAATTGTACATAATGGATATCCATGAATTTCTCTTTAATTTTTCATCTAAAATCATATAAAAACAATAACCTACTAATTTCTCCATTTAATTCTAACTGAAACACATGAATTTACTTACTTGAATGATATTTTCTCACTAAACTCCTTTACTTTCCAAACTTGATTTTGCTTTAATCTTTTATCTATGATAGAAAAGATTATTTTTATGGTATTTAGATGAAATTTGGGTTAGGAATTTAGTGGCAAATGGGAGCTTGAAGAAAAAAGAATGGTGGAATTTTCATGGTGGAAGTTTCGGCCTTATGAAGATGATAGAGGAATTGGCTAAATTTTAGAGAGATTTGAACAAAATTTTGCACTTCTTTATTCAATTTAATGGCTTATATTAAGCTACTTGTCATCCTCTCACCAGCTACATGTTTTAATTATTATTTTATCTCCAAAATAAGTCTAAAATTACATTAATATATTAACTAAGACATGTTTAAAATTTTGGGTCAATCCGACTCTGTTTCGATATACTTCTAACTTTGAAGGTAAAATTTCACCAGTCCGAAATTTGAAAATTCAAAGTTGTTAGAAAAAATATTTTTCACTTTCAAATATTAATTGAAAATATTTCTAGCAGTTTTATGCAATCGGAATAATTTTCTGAGTTCTATAGAATATTTTCGGGTAGGTCAAAGTTTGGTTAAACCTTAATGTGGTCCTGAAATTTTTTTCTTTATTTGTTTTGAAGGCCTATTTGATTTCGATTTTATCTCAAATTATAACATTAGACTCGTCATGAATTGTTCTTTTCAATGGTGATAAAAAAATTTACGAGCCCCTAGTGGTACTATTCACTCCGATATCACCTAGTGTCACTATTCACCTAAAAATTACTATTCTGATGGCCCTAATTATGAAGGCATTATAAGAATAAAGAGTTGCTACTCAAAACCTAGAGAGAGTTTGGAGTCTCACTCTTATTTATACCTTTGATTAATGTGACACATTGACTTTTAAATTAATTATTTTATCCTCTTTTTTACACATATAATTATGGCATAATAAAATAAAAGTGCACCTAATCACATAGCGTAAACAATTAGTCCTGAGGCAACTTCTATCAGGATTGCCTAATGAGGAAAATTACTTTATAAAAAACAAGGAATCAAAAGTTTAGGACCTTTTGATTTTTTTATAAGTCTTTAAAATACTTTTGGAAATTTAATGTTTTTTTTAAATATTGGGGATTTTTAAACACATGATTAGAAAATCAAATGTTAGATTTTAGTGTCATTATTAGGAATCTCTGTACAATGTAAGCAATTTGGACAAATTGGCCAATTTATTCAACGGATTTGATGGCTCATGACCAGTCATTGGACTCACTTGGCCATGAGTCACATATTTCAAAAGAATTATTTGGCCAAATTGGTCAAATTGACCAATTTATTCAAGGAATTTAGTGACTCACAACAGGCCATTGGGCTTGCTTAGCCGTGAGTCACTTTTGTCAATAGAATTATTTGGCTATTATATGTCATCATTTAATGACTCATGGCCATGTGTCATCTATTCTTTGCCATGAGTCATAAATTAATGACCATAAATGGCCATTTTCTAAGTTTAAACTTTCATCTCTTTGATTTCCTACATTTTACCTTCAAAATCTCATTAATTTTCCTTCATTCTTAAGCCAAAATTCATCATTTTTCTTAAATTTTCATCAAACGTCCAAAGTTTAAATTTCTTTATTCAAGTTTCTTTCATCAAATTGTAGTCAATACAGTCCTGAAACTTGACATTCCATCATCTATTCGAGTAAGTACATTGAAGGTAATATATAAGTCATTTTTTAAGATTAGCATTTTTACTGGTCAATTTATTTATTCATTCTTGAATATTGTGGATCTGACCTTGATAGTCATAACATCATTTTTAGTGTTATTTTTCTAAATTTTAAGTGGTGAAATATCTTTTAAGTATATTTATCGCATACAAGAATTAGTATAATTTGTGTCAAGATTTTGCTTCATTTATTTGGATCTGCCTTTTCCTTAATATTATTTAAAGTTATCTCTCTAAAAGGTCATTTATTTGAGTATTAAATTATATTTTGAGTGAGACAATTGCATAGGAAAAAGGATGGTCACATGTCGCTACAAAGTGGCATGCGCCCTAATATGAACCTTTATTATTATTATTATTATTATTATTATTATTATTATTATTATTATTATTATTATTATTATTATTATTATTATTATTATTATTATTATTATTATTATTATTATTATTCCCTTTCAAATGCTTGAGCTTATTTGTGTAGATCTACGACCTCATGGCCATGGATCTGGGTGTCAAAATATTTTTCTTTTAAATTTCTATTTTTCTTATTAAGTTTCATTTTATTTTATTTTATTTATATTTTAATGTTATTTTTATTATATATTATAAATATGTATTTTTAATATTTGTGTTATCATTTTATTCCATACATTATATATATACATTTCATTTGTTTATTTTATGTATTGTATTTAATTTATATTATTTATATATATTGTTGTCTATTAGTGCAGCATGGCAAGTGGAATGGTAACCCTTTACTTCCCTACACTTGGAATATTTACCATTGTCAATAAAAGCATTTTGGTTGCTTAAAGGAAAATGTCATGTAAAATATTTATATTAATAATTTAGACTCTTTATCAATAAAATAGGACCAATATCCTAATTTAAATTCCAAAAAAATCACATGCAAATATTAATCTTTTTATCAATGTAAAAGAATTTGTATATAATTAACTAATACAGGACTTTCACTAATAAAACTTGACTCACCATCATTGTCTTCAAAACTCACCAATGAAATGTCTTTTCATAATTTGCATGTGAAGACCAATATCTTCACCAAATGGAAAATCAATGAACTACTCAATTTATGGATGCCCATTTAATCCATTAATTATACTATGGTTCACAGATTTCCTACTTGATTGGGTATGACTTTAGTTTATTATGCCAAGATTATACATGTAACAAAAGGGATAAAACAATTAATTTAAAAGCCATTATGTCACATCTAACAAAGGTATAAATAAGAGTGAGGTTATGAACTCTTTTTTAGTTTTGGCCTTATAAGATCGGAACACCATTTCCTAATGTTTTATTGGGTGGTGACTTTTTATTCTTCTTTGTGGTGCCCAACTAATGCATCTTGATAAATGATTGCCAAAAATGGGATATAGATACCCTGAAATGCTATCTTATGGCTATTGAGCCTCACCTCCAAACTCAAGGAATTGGGTTGAATCTTTTGACCATTGTGAAGGGCCCAGTTACCTTAGGTATAAAAGCTCATATGATCTTAATGGGACCCCAAAACCGAGCTTTCCCCATCTACTCATGAATCATGGGTGTGTCTTGAAAAGAAAATGGCGGGCATCACCCTTAAGAAAGCAATAAATTATGGAATAATTATTTATAAAAATATTACATGGGTATCTATAAATTGGAAAGTCTATTAGTTGTTCATTTGGTGAGGACATTGGTCCTCGTAAGCAAATTGTGAAGAGGCATTTCATTGCAATTTTTGAAGATAGGGACAGCAAGTCCAAGTTTTTTTAATGAAAATATCCACATTATAAACAAATTCTTTTACATTGATAAAAGCTTAATATTTACATATGGCCTTTGGCATTAAATTAGAACATTGATCCTATTTTATTAATTAAAAGTACAAATTATTTAAATATAAACATTTTACATGATGTTTTTCCTTCGGACAGTCAAAATCCTTTTGTTTGCAATGGTAAATATTCCAAGTGCAAGGGAACAAAAGGTTACCATTCTATTTGCCATACTGCACTAACAAATAAGGTTATGTACAAAAATATTATATAACATAGAATAAAATAAAACACATAAAATAAATAAATAAATAAATAAAATATACATATATAACCCATGAAATAAAATAGACAACAAAAATAATAAACAAATACATATTCATAATATACATTAAAAATAACATTGAGATAACAATAAAATAAAGTAAATAAAATGAGAATTAATATATAAGGAAATTTAAAAGAAAAATATTTTGACATGTAGATCCATTGCCATCAGTTCATATATCTGTGCAAATGAGCTTGTTCACTCAAAAAGGAAATGACAATAATAAAGATCCATATCATGGTGTGTGCCTCTTCGAAGTAACATGTGCCTACCCATTTTCATGTATAGCTTATTTGCATAAAAATAATTTTTAATACTCAAATAAATGGATTTTCAAAGGAAATAATTTTAAATAAAAATAAGAAAAAAGTAGATCTAGACAACAAAATAAAATTCTCAATATAAATCTTACTATTTATTACGTGATAAATATTAAAGATGTTACGCTACTTGAAATTTAACGAGATAGTAATGAAAGTGATGTTAAGGCAATCAGGATCAGACCCACCATATTCAAGAATGAATATATAAATATAACTGCTAAAAAAACCCTGAATCTAAAAAGATGACTTTAGATATTACCTTAAGTATACTTACTCAAGTAGATAATGGAATGTCGAGTTTGAAGATCGTATTGACAACTATTTGATGAAAGAAATTTGAAAAATAAAAGTTAAACTTTTAATTTTTGATGAAATCTTAAAGAAATTGATGGATTTTTGGCTATGAAATGTAAGGAAACTGAAGGAAATCAAATGAGTTTTTAAAGGTCGAAAGCTAGAAAAATGTAGGAACCAAAGAAACCATAAAAATGGCCATAATTAGTCAATTAATAGGCATAAAGTGATAACTCATGACCATGTAGTGGTGACTTATGGCCATGAGTCACTTAATAATGTGTGAATTGGCCAATTTGGCTAAATTATTCTTGACAAATATGACTCACGGCCATGTATATTTAAAGGCCAACCATGAGTCGATATTTCTTTTTAAAAAATTAGCCAATTTGGCCTAATAATTGCTGACAAGAGGTGACTCATGGCCATGCAAAGGTGATGGCCAGTTGTGAATCACTTTTCTATCTAATAAATTGTGTGAATTGGCCAAATTGTTCTATCTCGTGTAGAGATTTCTAATTATACCACTTGAAATCCATCATTTGATTTTTAATTATGTCTTTAAATTTTCTAAAAAAACTTATGAAATCTCCAAAAAATATTTTTAAAAGGTCATAAAAAAATTAAGAGGTCCTAAAGCTTCCTAATTTTTTTTATCTTTTATAAGAGTATTTTTCCTCATTAGGTAACCTTAATGAAATCTACCTAAGGCCTAATGTTTACATTGTAGATATTGGGCTTAAGCCAGCCTCTATCGAGGTTACCTAATGAGGATAATATTGTTATAGAGACAGCCAAGAAGCAACAATTGCTCTCTCTTCTCCTGCACCGATATTTGTTTCGAGAAAATATTTTATCGAGTTTTAAGGTAAAAAAATGGTCTTTTAAAAGTGTATTTTCATTTCTTTTGTTAAATCAGGTGAAGTGATCATAATTGGGGGGCCATAGGTTGACTTAAAAGTGAGTTATGGACTCGACTCAAGTGTTATGTCTGTGACTCATCTCTGAGTCACAGTCTTGAGTGACTGACTCACTTCCTCTTTTAGCTCACAACTCACTAGCAAGTCATGCACTCAAGCCCTTGACTCACCAACGAGTCACGGCTTTTGGTTCGTGACTCACTCTTTTTTGGCTTAAAATGATTTTTGGGTCCCATTAAGTACAACTCATGAGTTATGGTTTGTGACTTTCTGTCATGTCCATGATTGGGTTTTTTTCGGCCAAAGTTCTAGATTTTCACCTTGCAAAATAGAGGATCATTTCAAGATTAAAAATCTATCTTTTTCCCTTGATCTTAATCTATAGTCTTTAAGAACGGATGGGATTTCTTTTTTTTTTTTTTGGGGAATGATTAACAAGAATAATTTTAAAAAAAACTAGAGAGAGAAGGAAAAAAATGGTTTTTGCTCTAGTTTTTTGAATAAATACAAAAAAAAGAGAGGAAAGGAGATAAGAAAGACACTCACTAGTTCTAAAAGACAACTCTATTGAAGGTAATGTAAGAGGTAAAACTCTATCTTTTGTATAGATCTAGGGCTTTAATTCTTGTATAAATCCATTTTACATTTTCTTTAAGTTTGAGTTGCTCTTTTCTTGCTTTGGTTCTTTGTAAATATTGATTTTTTGCTTTCTTTATGTAAACATTGTATCATTAGCATGTTTGTCTGTGTTTTAGTGAGTTGTGCATGAATATATATTTTGTTTGTGAATTTGGATGAGTTTTATACCTTATTGCTATTTTCTCTCTATAGAGCTCACTTTCTCTAACTTGATAAATTCATGTAAATTGTGTTTTTTGATGTTTTTAAATCTTGTTTTGAGTTTATATGTTGTTTTTAGGAAGTTTAATGATTTTTTTTGTGAGTTTTAAGCCTTAAAATGGGTTTTGAAGGTTTGAGGTTTAGCCATGGTGATGCTCTAGCAGTGCTAGACTATCCAGAGCTGACTCACGAACTTGGTTTGTAAGTTAGTCATGGACTTAGTCCATGACTCGCTCTTGACTCAAGGCTGTGACTCACTCTAAAAAGGCCAGTGACTCGCTGCATAAGAACGTGATTTATTCCACTCAAGGCCATGACTCGATCATTTTACGTAGTGACTTGGTCCCTTTAGGCCATGACTCAATCTCTTTTAGGCTATGATTCACCTTCCACTCTAAATGAGTTCGTGACTCACTCTTTTGCTCTTCTTGGGCCCTTTCTTCCTTCATTTTCTCCTTTTTTCCTTTTGTGTATTATATGATTAATTTTAAGTGTATTATTGTACATACTTATTCTTATTTCATTATTTTATTACATTATTTTTTAATTAATCCATTATCTTTGTTATTTTTTAAGTGTATAAATATTCAGGATTTATTCGGAGGACCCTAAAAAAATAAAAGGATCCAATTGGTCCCAGGAGGTTTAATTTATTTAAATATTTTATTTTATTTTATTTAAGCTATTTGTATTTTGGCCTGTATTATGATTTAGGTTGTAATAATTAGTAAAAAAAGGTATTTTGCCATGAAAATCTCGGAAATTCATATTAAAAATTTTTTATTTAATTAATTGGCCATTTATTAATAAAGTGGACCAATGTCCTGTCCTATCCAAAAACTCACACGAACGATTTTTTTTAAATATTTATGCATGTGGGAATTAATATTGCAAAGTTTAATGAATATCCTGATTTATGTGTAACACCGTAAAATTTACATCTGATATGTTTGGCATGTCTTAGAGCATAAATAGTAACCTTAGGACAGTTCTTGGAATAATTAGAGTCGAATAGAATAAGGAAATCTGAAGGTATATAAGGGTCAAACGTGTCTAGGCCAGGGAAATCCGAGAATGGATGACCCAGTGGGCAGTATGAGTTAACACCAAATTATGAAAATAGATATTACACAAAGTCTGATTGTAAAATTTGAGACAAGACTAAGCTTAAATAGGCTCCAAATCAGGTAGAGAAAAATTTTCTCGGTTAAAGTAAAAAGGGTTGATTGAAAGTTAACTAGGCTCAGAAATATTCTACAGAGCTCCAAAAAATTATTCTGATCATGAAGATTGATTAGAAATAGAATAAATAAGCTATCGGAAGTAGAAAATAAGTTTTCTAACAGTTTTGAAACCTCGGGTTTTGGACTAGCTGATTATACTCTTAGAGCTGAAAGTATATTAAAACGATATCAAAATAATTTAAAATTTTAAACATAAACTTATGAAGATTCTAGTGTATGTGGGCCAAAGTTTGAATGCATTTTGACAAGTAGAACATCGGTTTTAGAAATTGTTTAAATTAGAACAAGTAAAAGATTTGACTAAAAGTTTGACCGGGATTTTAAAAATAGCAAACGACTTCTAAAAATCACTAAAACTTTAAGATCTATTATAAACGGTTTAAATTAGTGTCTAGTGGTGAAAAATAACCTTCTAACAAGTTTGTATTTTCAGGTTTTTGACTGGCTGAATTTTTTCTCCAAAGCTAGAACTATACTAAAATGAGCTTGGAATGAGCTAAAATTTTAACCACAATGCACTTCATATGTCAGAACATTCAGGGTAAAATTTCGGAGCATTGCAATGAGTAGAACATTATATTCTAAAAAATGGTTAAAAAATCGAGTTAAATTCAATTAACAGAGTTAAGGATATTTTTCATTGGTCCAAGGGCATAATTGTCATAAGATATTAAGGTAAGATTTATGAAACCATAAATTGAGCAAGAAGATTTATAGAGGAATGAATTGGGCCTAAGAATGGATTAATTATGTGGAAATTAGGTTAATTGGGCCAAATTGTTGGACCAAAGTGGTTGGACCTGATTTGGCCCAATTAAAATGAGTATAAATAGGGAGAATATCAAAAAAATCTAGAGAAATTAGCCAATTTCTCCCTCGTTCCAGCTATCCCTCAAGGCTTCCATTCTTTCATTATTTTTTCTCTTAATCCCATCCTTAGGAAAATATATCCCATCTTTTATTCTAAACAACTCATGAGCCCTAACACTATCCCTAACCACCTTTAAAATTCTTTTTCAATTAAAGAAGAAAAGAAAATCCCATAAAGAAAGAAGAAGGAATTAAAGAAAGAAAGGAGAGAATGTTTGGCCAAGTGGAGTTTAAAGGAAAATAAGTGGAGCAAAGATAGGAACGTGGCAAAAAGGGATGATTCAAATCATTTTAAGGTGAGTAAACTCAAGCCTACACGTTTGTTCAATTAAATTCCTTGAATTTGGTGAAAGTTATATTATGTTTTACATTATGTAACTATTTGAGTTTCAGTGGGAAAGTGAGATAACTCAAGGTAACATGATAGAATAATAAATTAATATGATGTAAATATGAATTAGTGAAGGAATTGATTTAGGAATGAGAAAACTCATGTGGGCTGAATTATGCATGATAGCTTAAAATAGAGTATCTTGATAATTAATGACATATTTGGTAGAAAATAAATAGTATGATGAATGAAGAATGCAACATAATTTATTAGCATAAAAAAACAATAAGTAAACATAATAGTGTATAATTAAACATAATCATGTACTTAGAGATAACTTAGGAATTATAATGTAACTTGGGTATGCAATGTTATATAAATGTATTAGAAGACCTTAGAAACGTATATAATATGGAAATGAAGGAAGAATCACAATAAATTGTAAAAACCATAGTGAATCCAAATTGTACATGTGATGATAATGGCATTTTTACATTACTTTTATATGATATTGCCTGCATATAAGATGAATGTATAATTGTTAAGTAAGTTTGGGCATTATAATGGTATGTAGTATTTGTGACACAGTGTCATTAGTAAAGAAAAATGATATTAAAATATGAACTTAAGGAATAAGGTGAAATAATTTAAGACAACCTTACAATATGACGTTTTAACATATAATAAATATGAAATGAAATGGAAATCAAGCATAATGTGGGTGATCATATAGTGATCGAATTATGCACCATGTAGTATGATAGGATAATGTGAAGGTAATTGTTATATGAACCATAAGTTGTGAATAACGATAATAAAAATATATATTTTGGTTGCCTTGAGGTAAAAATAATGTATGGACACAAGAGTTATTACGTGTACATAAAGGTATACTTATAAGGAACAAAGAGATATTAAGGTTAAACGGGTACAAGTTGGCATATATATATATAAGTAATTTAATTTTAGAAACATATATGTATATATGAGTAATTTCATATGTATATGTATTTATGAGTAATGTAATTTTAGAAACATATAAGGTATGAATTGGAAGAAGAAAACACATGGTATGTTCAATACTACATTGAGACCAATTGGTGTACTTATTGATAATGCAATATTTTATCATATTTAGATATTAATTACTATGAATATGATTAAAGAAGAAATAAGAGGTTAAATAAGAAATAAGAGGAAGAACATGAGGAATATGTTCAAAAATGGTAAAAATGTAATTATGCGATAAATTAGGGGCAGAACTATAATTTGGCATTAAGAGGGGGCTTAAGGAGTTAAAATATGACAAGAGAAGAATGTGGGGACTAAAAAGGTAATTTACCATTCATAAGAAATTACAAGGATCAAAACAAAAATTTTACACTAGAAATGTAAAATAAAACCAACAGTAGCCGAATGGGGCAAAATGGAAGTCAACTATAATAAATAAATAGTATAGGGACTTAATTGTAATTTTGCTTTCAACTTAGAAATTATGTGTAATTTAATAGGGAAAAGGAATATAAAGAAAATAAGCAGCAAGGTAAACAATAAGAAAGGTTAATTAATGTTAATTAGTATAGTAACTTAAGAAGGGTAAAATCATATTAAGGAAAAGTTAAGGGTCAATTGGAAATTTTCCTTCAAGTAAGAGATTATGTGGGATTCAATACAAAGAAACAAGTATAAAAGAAATTAAAATTTAAATTAAGGCAATAAGAGAGTCAAATTGGATTTAATCATCACGAGGTAGCATACAAGGACAAAATAGTGATTTAATCAGAATAGTATTATTAATGAAATTTAAATTGACACATTCGTCATTAGATAACAATATTACGTAGCTTGTGGTTATGTAACTGCATGCAAGGATAGGTATTGATGATATCTGAACAATGAAACAAAATGGCATGCACACATAATGCCTTGGCCAGTGTAGAAATCAGTCACATTATGTAATAGATTCTTGAAGTTTGAATTGAAAAAAATAATACGTTGAAAATTTATAAATAATAATAGCAAACATCTTATATGACACGTAGAGAAATGAGAATTCTATAAACTTAGTATGACAATAGGTGTAAAAAAAAATGCTACGTATTGTTTTAAAAGTGTTTTAAATATCAATTCACAAGTTTGGGTACTATAATCCATAGGTTATTATCCGTCATACCACTGGAACTCATTCCGGGTGAGTAGTAATTTAAACGAATGAAAAATGAACCCACGTCAAAAACAAGTTGAACAACAAAGAACAATTAAATATGATACCTATAAATTGGCGAATGAAATATAAACTTAAGAACTAACCGTCAATAAACCAATCATTAATCAACGAAATTAGAGGATAATTATTTAGAGTAACTATGAAATGTAATCATCGACGACCCACATTATACAAATTTACGAATGAATATAGGGTGTTATATTTAGTGGTATCAGAGCGGGTTCAGGAGATTCTAAGATCGAAGTATTTAATTACATTAGAGTGGATTGAGGATTAAACTAATATATGTAATAGTCTAAGGAATTAGAAAACCAGGTTATGTATGGTAAGAAAACCAAAACAGTGAAATGGTAGAATAGTTATGGTATATATATATATATATATATATATATATATATATATATATATATATATATATATATATATATATATATATATATATATATATACACACTTTTAATAAGGATAAGTTGTTAGAGAGTATGCCCAAGAGCCCATGTAATAGGGATGTATTTCATATGTATGAATTCATATTCTTAATAAAAGGCATCATTCATTTATTAATGTTATGTTTAAATACATGAGTTTGTAAATCTTAAATTAATAAATGAAGTCCTAGATATTATAAACATAGTGCAAAGGCAATCATGAAAGTGTTCATGATAAGAGATGCCTATTGCATGCAAATGTATTAATATCTAAATATCCCTAATCATAGAATTAACAAGATAGGCATTGTTAATTCGGACAGACTAATAAATGTTATGCTTCTTGAATGGTTCAAGCAGTGGTTCTCATAATTTATTGTGTGGGCCCACCAAGTCTTGCATGAAAACTAGTTTAGTCGATAGTTCGATAAATTGGTGTTCTTGGTGTGTTCTTGATGTGTTCTTGTTTAAAACAATTTTTAATCTTCTAAATCTAATATATCTGATATATTAAAGTGTTTTTAATTAATTGTATTAATTAAAATGGGCCTTAAATTAATTGGATTAATTTTAATTCATTAAAACCACTTAATGGGCTTAATCATATTTACGGACTTGGTTTAAATTAGTGAATGACTTGGTGGGCCCAAGGAGCTAATTTAAATTAAATATTATAAACTATAATTAAGTTTATTAATGGGATTTAAGGGCTGGAGTGGGCTTGGCTCATTTCGAAAGGCCTAAATGGTCCAATAGACACAAAACTAGTTTGTGTGTGAACAAACTTTAGGGTTTTGTTGTGTGGGTTTCAGCCTACCCTTATTTTAAGCCCAAAATTGATTTTTTAATTATTTAATATGATTAATTAATTAAATAATCAATTGATAATTAATTAATAATCAATTGGATTGATAATTAAGGTAAGAACACATACATGCAAAAAAGTTTCCTAAAATGAAAGTTTCCAAAATGGAAAAAGTTTCCTAATTTGATCACATTATTAAAATAACTCAAAAGTATGTTTCAAGAGTTGAAACAAAGTTAGTAATCCATTATATGTTTTACTTTATGCATTAGAAATGAATATAAGGGTGTATGATTGGCATGATGGATAGTTATGGACAAGGCCCAATGTGATTGAGCATTATGCATGTTTTGACCCAATGAGGACTTTCATGTCCCGGCCACTTGTTTTTGGTTTGTATTTCTTTTTCAAATTATAATATGTAATTAGATTACTTAGATTAGAATTAGAGATAGAGATGGAGACCACTATAAAGGAGCAAGATGGGCTGAATGGAGATCCAACAAGATTGAAGATAATGTAATTATTTTTTACTTGTTTGAATCATGCATACTACCTAGGTGTGACCTTTTGATTTCCCTTTTGGCTCAAGGAAATCAATGTAGTAAAGTCCATAACTATATCACATTTGTATGCTTATATTTATGTGATAGATATAGGATGCATACAAATGTATGCCAACCATGTATGATGAGACTTAATTAACTAAAACCCTCAAACAAATACTAAGGTATATAAGCCTTCCACTAATTTGAGGAGAATCAGAGTTCTTTATAGTGTAGGTTGTTAACCACAGTCAAGCTCACATTATATCGAATATATTCAAATCTAATTAAATGGGTAATCTTAGCTAGCCCATTAGTTTGTTGACCACAGCCAAGACTAATGGTTCTAGAGGCAAGATTAGAGAATGCATGTATGATATGCATGTATCAAGAGTTGATAACCAAATGATCCAATAGTTTTGTAGAGACACAATTGGTATAGAGATACCTACCTTTCAAGGGTATGGAGTTTGGCTTGTTGACCATAGTCAAGGTCAAATTACATATCAAGGATTGGATATTGGCACACTAGGAAAACCATCGGGTTTTCTTGGAGTAAATAGTGAGGGCTATTAATTCGCAATAAAATAGTGGGAGTAAATGGATTAATTAAAGACCTTATTAATGTATACATATATATGAACATACTCTTATATGTTTTATTTTTCACATCTAGGTCATCATCATGAGCACATCAAACATTAATATACGATCAATCTTGGATAACAAGCTGGTTGGTAGCAACTATTCTGACTGGATCAGGCAAGTGAGAATTGTTCTCAGAGCTGAAAAGATCCATTATATCTTGGATAAAAATCCACCACCACTTCCATTAGATGATGCCATTGATGACATCAAAGGCACTTATCGAAAATACATGGAGGATAGTGAAGCGGCAACATGTCTGATGCTGGGTGTTATGTCCTCGGAGCTTTAGAAGCAGCATGAGATAATGGATGCAAGAACCATCATTTTGCACCTTGAGGAGCTTTATTCTTCTCAGGCTAGAATTGAGCAATATGAGATATCTTGAGCTCTATTTAGTTGCAAAATGGTGGAAGGCACTTTAGCTGCTACTCATGCATTGAAGATGTATGGTATATTGAGCATTTGAGTAGACTTGGCTATGTAATGGATAATGATCTATACATAGATTTAATCTTGTACTCGTTGGCTCCAAGTTATGCACCTTTCGTGCTTAACTTCAACATGAACAAGATCTAAGTTATCATTCCTGCATTAATCAACATGCTCAAAACAGCTGATGGATCCTTTAAGAAGGATCCAAAAAGTGTCATGGTTGTCACTTTTGCTAAAGGTAAGAAGCAGAAGAAGAAGATAACCAAGGCGTAGCCAAATAATGGTGGGATCTCCAAGAAGAATGTTGCCAAGAAAGAGAATCCCAAAGGTACTTGCTTCTATTGTGGAAAGGATGGTCACTAGAAGCGTAACTGCAAGGCCTATCTAGATTCTCTTAAGGAGAAGAAGCAAGTTGATGCTTCTACTTCGGGTATTCATATGGTTGAAATTAATACTTATTCTATTGCTTCAAAACAATCTTGGGTATTAGATACTGGATGTGGATCTCACTTATGTAATGATCTACATGGGCTTAGAAGCTTTAGAAGAGTTAGAAAGGCAGAGATATGTTTGCAGTCAACTACTGGATAGAACATCTCTACAACAGTTGTGGGGACTTACCATTTGCCTCTTCCAAGTGGATTAGTATTGGAATTAAATAATTGTTATTATGTTTCAGCTTTATCCAAGAGTATTATTTCTTTCAGTTGTTTATTAAACGATTATGACATTTCTTTAAAGGACAAGTGTTGTTACATTTTTAAGAACAATATGTTTTATGCAAAAGCTATCATTGAGAATGGTATATTTGTTTTTGATTTAATTAAAAAAGTGCATAATGTGGATACCAAGAGAATGAAACATGATAATCTAAATACCTCATACTTATGACATTGTCGTTTAGGCCATATAAATGAGAAACGCATGACTAAATTACATAAGTCAGGTGATTTGGGATCATTTGATTATGAATCATTTGATACATGCGAATCTTGTTTATTAGGAAAAATGACAAAAGCTTCCTTTATTGGTAAAGGAGAACGAGCTAAAATGGTTTTGGACTTAATACATTCAGATGTATGTGGTCCAATGACTACACATGCCAGAGGAGGTTACTCCTACTTCATTACTTTCATAGATGATTATTCCAGGTTTGGATACATCTATCTAATGAAATATAAATCAAAAGCATTTGAAAAGTTCAAAGAATTCAGAAATGAAGTAGAGAAACAACTTGGCAATAGTATTAAAACACTTATATCAAATCGAGGTGGAGAATACTTAAGCCCAGAATTTCAAGATTATCTTAGAGATAATGGGATTTTATCTTAATGGACTCCACCATATACACCACAACACAATGGTTTATCGGAAAGGAGAAATCGAACACTATTAGATATGGTTCGATCAATGATGAGCCGAGCATACTTGCCTAAGTCTTTTTAGGGATATACACTAGAAACTGCTGTTTATGTGTTAAACAGAGTTCCTAGTAAATCAGTTGATGTTACTCCATATGAGATGTGGAATAACAAGAAACCCACACTTCTCATATGAAAGTATGGGGTTGTCCTGCTTATGTGAAGAGGACAATGTCAGACAAACTAGATGTTAAGTCTGACAAATGTTTATTTGTGGGATATCCAAAAGAAACGTTCGGATATTATTTCTATCATCACTTAGAACAAAAGGTATTTGTTTCAAGGCATGTTGTCTTCTTGGAAAGAGAATTTCTCCTACGAGAGGATAGTGGGAGTAAAATTGAACTTGGTGAAGTTCAAGATCCACAAATAGAAGTGGATCAACTGATTGAACCCGAGACTGAATTTCATAATGATGAGATTACAGTTGAACTTGATTATACACAAAATCCTAAAAGATCTACTAGGATGCGTTCTATCCCTGTGAGATATGGATTTCATGTTGATTCAGATAGAGGCATAACTGTAGCAGAGGACAATAAGCCTACAAGCTATCAAGAAGTTTTGAACAGTTCATAATGTGATTTATGGCTTAAGGCTATGCAATCTGAAATGGACTCCATGTATGAGAATAAAGTATGGAGTTTAACTCAACCACCTGAAGGGATAAAACCCATAGGGTGAAAATGGGTCTTCAAAAAGAAGACCGACATAGAAGGTAATATAGTTACCTATAAAGCTTGCTTAGTAGCAAAGGGCTGTCGTCAAAAATAAGGTATTGACTATGATGAAACTTTTTCTCCTGTAGCGATGCTTAAGTCTATAAGAATACTTTTAGTCATTGCAGCTTATTATGATTATGAGATTTGGCAAATGGATGTGAAGACAACTTTTCGAAATGGAAATCTGACTGAGGATGTGTATATGACACAACCAGAAGGGTTTACATCTGGAAATGACGAAAAGGTATGCAAGCTTCAAAGATCCATTTATGGATTGAAGTAAGCCTCTAGGAGCTGGAACATACGATTCAACGAGACAATCAAAGAGTTTCAAAATGAAGATGACCCTTGTGTGTATAAAAGGGTCAGTGGGAGTGCAATTTTCTTCCTAGTTCTATATGTAGATGACATATTGATCATGGGAAACGACATTTCTCTTCTCTAATCTATTAAAATATGGTTATCCAAATAATTCTCCATGAATGACCTTGGTGAAGCATCCTATATTCTGGGAATAAGGATCTATAGAGATAGATTCAATAGGTTGCTAGGTCTTTGTCAAAGTACATATATAGATAAAGTATTAAAGAGGTTCAATATGGATCTCTCTAAGAAAGGGTTTATACCCATGGTACATGGGAAATACATTTCTAAGTCTATGTGTCTGCAGACACTAAAGGATAGAGAGAGCATGAATAGAATATCATATGCATTTGCAATTGGTTATATCATGTATGCTATGTTATGTACACATCCAGATGTAGCATTTGCTTTGAGTGTCACAAGCAGATTCCAATCCAATTTTGGAGAGAAACATAGGGCAGCTATCAAGAATATCCTTAAGTACTTGAAAAGGACCAAGGATATATTCTTGGTATATGGAGAGGGCAATTTGGAAGTAAATGGGTATACAGATGCCAGCTTCCAATCTGACAAAGATGATTGTAAATCACAATTTGGTTATGTGTTCATAATGGGAAGAGAAACAGTTAATTGGAAGAGCTCCAAACAAGAAACAACTGCTGATTCCACGACAAAAGCTAAGTACATTGCTACTTCGAAAGCAGCCAAAGAAGCAGTCTGGATTAAAAAGTTCATATCTGAACTAGGAGTGGTGCCTAGCATTGTTGATCCAATTCCTTTATAATGTGACAACAATGGAGCCATTGCTCAAGCAAAGGAACCACGATCTCATCAGCCAACCAAGCATGTTCTCAGACGCTACCATCTCATAAGGGAAATAGTAGCTAGAAATTATGTTAAAATAGAAAAGGTTCCCACAGATAATAATGTGGCGGATCCCCTCACTAAAGCAGATTCCCATATTAAGCATGATCACCATATAAATAGCATGGGTCTAAGACATATGAGTGATTGGCTCTAGTGCAAGTGGGAGATTGTTAGAGAGTATGCCCTAGAGCCCATGAAATAGGGATGTATTTCATATGTATGAATTCATATTCTTAATAAATGGCATCATTCATTTATTAATGCTATATTTAAATACATGAGTTTGTAAATCTTAAATTAATAAATGAAGTCCTAAATATTATAAACACAGTGCAAAGGCAATCATGAAAGTGTTCATGATATGAGATGTCTATTGCATGCAAATGTGTTAATATCTAAATATCCCTAGTCATAGAATTAACAAGATAGGGCATTGTTAATTCGGACAGACTAGCACATGTTATGCTTCTTGAATAGTTCAAGCAGTGGTTCTCATAACTGTGATTATGGAAGATAATCAAAGCTAACATGTGGATGCTTGTTAGAAGAAAAAGTTCATTGGAGACCTACAAAGAGAATCCTCACATGGATATTAAATCTATGTCAGTGAGGAATCTCTTCATAGAAGTTGTGCAAGTATCCTTGGACTTGAGATCACCAAAGTTATCTTAAGTAGCAAGTGGTATATTTTGACTTCATAACTGATTACTTCCAACTGGGAGTGAAATAGTTAGGAGATTAGGTATATCATGACCTACTTGAAGATAGTTGAGTGATTGACAAAGGATTCACCATCCTAGATTTAATAAGGAAAGTTATCTCGTATGATTCTATAATTGCCTTGTTCAGAGAATCTCTGGCTAGAGTAATATTCCAAGATGGATAGGGATCCATGAAGGGCATTTTAGGAATAATGGTTAAATTAATAGAACATACATAATTAGATTTATATGAGTTGATAGAAATCCATACTCAGAATCTAATTGAGATAAGAGTGGTGGAAGGAGTAATTGCAGGGTAATTGTTCCTATGGAAGGGTATAGCCAAACCACTTGACTTTCCTGACATTTGGGTAGTCATGATGCCTAGCTAGAGGCCAATAATAATTTTTATAATAGTGTATCAACAATATCAATAGGATTGATAAAATGATTTAAAGAAGTTTAAATCATGTGAGTTTTGAATAGAACTCACAATTACATATTATACTGCCAATATAGACAGGAACATAATAGCTCACACACATATAGAAAAAAAGGATAAAATGGTAAAATGATAAGGATAATAATATTTTATATTATTATGGGGATGGAGAAGTGAATAAGATAATAATTAATTAAAAAGTTTAATTAATTATGATCAAGTAAAATTGTTCGCAGAACTTTTTTGAAATGCTCTATAAAATTGGACCTAATTAAAATAATATATTTCATAATTGATTATTATTGAACTATAAGTTTTAAAGGGCTGATATAATACTTAATAGGCCTATTAGAGGAATTATAAAGGCCCAAAGAAGTGAAGTTGGCACAGAAGCCCTCCAGAAAAAGGGCCACATGCCAACTCCAAAATAGAAGGCCTTAGAGGCCTACTTCTTGGATTAAAATAAATTAAATATGTTACATAAGTGTTATGGAGCCTACATATTTAATTTGATTGGATTTGAAATTCATTTGGGTAATTAAATCCAAATATATGTACAAAGGGCCTAGTTTATGGGTTTCGTGCATAATCTTTTGTGAAAGGGCTTAAATTGGATTTAATTGAGCCTAAATAATTATAAATAATTCTAGAAGCCCAATTAATAATTCTCTAGCAATTTTAAAGAGCCCAATCCCATTATAAAGTTGGATTTTTTAACCTAACTATAAAAATTCAAGAGATGTGGAATTAGGGTTAAGTAACTGTGAACAATTAAGAAAACACTCTCTCTCTCTTTTCTCTCAACCCTAGCCACCACCTTCCCTAGATAGGATCTAGGGATTTCAGCCAGCCCTTGTTCCTTCCAATTATTGGTTCTTTCAATCCTTTTCTAGTGTGGATTATGAAGGAATATGACATGGTATGAAAATCATGATAGCACAGCGGAAAAACAAAAATTTTATCATGCATACCATACATATCCAAAACTAGGAACGAAAACATGCAATTTTAGAGTTTTGAAACTTACAACTTTAGATGCACTTCAAGACTTGATTTTGATGATGACCAGCAACTAAGATGAATTTATTTACCTTAGATCTTCACCACCAATGCCAAAGGAACAGCCTTTATGCCACTCCTCTCTATGTTCACACACACTTGCAAAGATAGCTTAAAATCAAGAGTGCTAGCTCTATATTTGTGTATTAGGCAATGGAATTGTTTGAAAGACACAAGAACTCTTCTTGTTCTTTCTTCTTTTCTCTATATCTTAGTCACCTTCCATGAGAGAATTAAGAGCAAAAGGAATCTCTACCAATCCCACTAATAGTCTCATGGCTAAAAGAGAGAAGAAGAATAAAAGTGGCACCCACCATTATTCCTTTAATTCATTTAATATATATCACTTACTTTAGTCATGTGTGAGTGCCTTAAATTAGGTAGCAATTTCAGCCACTAACACTTAATAATTAAGAGATATATATTTTAATTTAAATTCTATTAGAATTTAAATTCAAATGGCATCATTTAGCTAATCAAAACAAACTTACTTAACTAAGGTAATTAGTTGCCAAATTTAACTAGGATTCCTAGTTTAAACTTTGGTTACTTTAATTCCCTCTCAAGTATTATATTTTGATTAAATATAATTTAGGATTTAATACTCAATTAACTTAATTATACATAGATAATTAATCAATTGAAATTAAACCTAACACATGCCAGTAAATTTCTCTCGTGACCAATTGTTAACAGTAAAAATCTGTTCACCCATTGCATGCATTAATTTGACTTTAAATAAAAGTCTAAATTAATTTCCAATACAATTTTAAGCCCAGTGCTTTATGTGCGATCCTATAGGTCCATTTAATGTTGGCAATGAATTAATAAATTAATTCAAAGGCTATATATATTCTCTAGCAAGATATTATAGCATTCCAAATTAAATGAAAATGCATATGGCATTTGGTGACCTAATGCAATTTCGCATAGTCCCTTACCCATAAATATCAGAATTAATATAAGGCATGGAACTAGTCATCCTTATATACATTAATTCATTTCTTGATATTCCAGTGACACTGAACTCTCAGATAAATAATGATTACTCATTATTTCATCTCGGTATGGCCATACACTTCTCAGTTCACTGATCAAGTGGCCGGTGATATTTTTCTCTCTTATCGAGAGGGGTAATCCCTTCACTTCTCTCATGCTCTCTAACATGAATCAGTGCATACCCAATCATACCCGTACTTGTCACTCTGTTACGAGCACGTTAGGTGTATGTCAAAGTACACAGTAATTCATAAAGAGTTTCATAGAGATTTCAGGTCTAAGAACTCCGATACAAAACTTGCATATGAGAAACACTTATGACTTGTACCATGTAGTGTTCTCATGAGCGGATCGAATCCAGATACCATGTTCTTTAACATGTATCTATGATCTCTGATTGACACTCTTGTCCTAATGATCCGTAAGACAGAACTCATAAGATCAGAGAGAGCATACTAGTCTTAATTCATTTGTTATTCCCATAACAATGACTGACTAGGGATATTTAGAATGATGTCTCATTTGTTTCAAGGTCTTACAATCCATGTGCCTCACACATGATAACTTAAACCGAAACGACATTCTTGGATAGTTTTATCAATTGATATGCACAGGAATACAAAAGATAAAACTAATGCCTCATTTTATTAATTTCAAGTGTTTCGTTACAATGCATTGGGGCTAGGGCTTACACTAACAATCTCCCACTAGCACTAGTCCCAATTGGGCATAGCCCTAAGACCGAACGCTCTCAAATGAGCTTCGTGCAGATTTGGACGTAACTGTTTCGTCAAAGGATCTGCTACATTGTCTTCACTTGATATCTTGCTAACCTCGACGTCCCCACGATCAATGATTTCTCTGATCAAATGGTACCTTCTGAGTATGTGTTTGGATTTCTGGTGTGACCGGGGCTCCTTGGCCTGTGCAATGGCCCCGTTATTGTCACAGAAAATTTCTAATGGATCTAGGACGCTTGGGACCACTCCTAATCCATTAATGAAATTTTTAATCCAAACAGCCTCTATTGCAGCCTCACTTGCTGCAATATACTCAGATTCTGTAGTTGAGTCGGCAACGGTTTCTTGCTTCGAGCTTCTCCAGCTGACAGCACCACCGTTCAAAACAAAAACAAACCCAGATTGCGATCTAGAATCCTGAGTGCTGGTCTGAAAAGCAGCATCGGCATAACCTTGTATGACGAGCTCTTCTTGACCACCATACACCAAGAAGTGATCCTTAGTCCTTCGCAGGTACTTCAGGATCCCTTTTACAGCAGACCAGTGCTTCTCACCAGGGTCTTGCTGAAACCTACTGGTTATACTCAGTGCATGAGCAACATCCAACCTAGTACATAACATAGCGTACATGATAGATCCAATAGCAGATGCATATGGGATTCTACTCATGTTGTCCCTTTCCTCTTTGGTTTTAGGGCACTGTTCTTTAGTCAAAGGAACTCCCAAAGCCAAAGGTATGTATCCTTTCTTTGAGTCTCCCATACTAAAATGCTTTAGTACTTTGTCTATGTACTTTTCTTGACTTAGTCCCAAAAGCCGATTCGATCTATCTCTATAGATTCGAATACCAAGTATTGTCTCGGCTTCACCTAAGTCTTTCATTGAGAAACATTTTCCCAACCATTGCTTAACCTTTTGCAATGTTGGAATGTCATTTCCAATGAGAAGGATGTCGTCCACATATAGGACTAGAAACACTACTATGCTCCCACTAACCTTCTTGTACACACAAGGCTCATCTTCGTTCTTGATGAAGTCAAAATCTTTGACTGCTTCATCAAAACGAAGATTCCAACTTCGGGATGCTTGCTTTAATCCATAAATGGATTTTTGAAGCTTGCAAACCTTCTTAGGATGCTTGGGATTGACAAAACCTTCAGGCTGTGTCATATACACATCCTCAAGTAAATTTCCGTTGAGGAAAGCAGTTTTGACATCCATTTGCCATATCTCATAATCATGATATGCAGCTATGGCAAGCAAGATCCTAATGGACTTGAGCATGACTACAGGCGAAAAGGTCTCGTCATAGTCTATACCATGAGTTTGTCGAAAACCTTTTGCTACTAGTCTACCTTTGTAGGTCTTATCAGCTTTTAGTTTGAATAACCACTTGCATTCAATTACCTTAGCACCTTCCGGTGGATCAACCAAGGTCCAAACCTGGTTATCGTACATTGATTGCATCTCGGATTTCATGGCTTCAAGCCAATTATCCGAGTTTGGGCTTTCAATAGCTTCTCGGTAGGTAGTAGGATCCTCACGATCTACTAACTCAATAGTGTCATTGTCAGTGATTAGAAATCCATATCTCTCAATCTCCTGACGTACCCTACCAGACCTTCTAGGTACTTGTGTAATGGGTTCTTGTTCCACAACTGGTTGTGAAATTGATCCCATTTCCAACTCATCCTCTATAGGAGTTTGTGGCACTTGAATTTCTCCAAATTCTACTTTACTCCCACTGTCTTTCTTGAGAAGGAACTCCTTTTCCAAGAAAACAGCCTTGCGAGCAACAAATACTTTGTTCTCGGCTTTTGAGTAAAAGTAGTATCCCTTTGTTTCTTTGGGATAACCTACAAACAAGCAGACAGTCGATTTGGACTCTAGTTTGTCAGATGTTAATTTCTTAACATGTGCTTCACAGCCCCAAATCTTGAGAAAAGACATATTGGGTTCTTTCCCAGTCCATACCTCGTATGGTGTCTTCTCAACTGCTTTAGTTGGAGTACGGTTCAATAGAAACGCAGCAGTTTCTAATGCATAACCCCAAAAAGAGATAGGAAGATTAGCTTGACTCATCATAGATCGAACCATGTCCAACAGAGTTCGATTTCTCCTTTCGGACACACCATTCCATTGCGGTGTTCCAGGAGGAGTGAGCTGTGAAATAATTCCACACTCTTTTAGATGATCATCAAACTCTTGGCTTAAGTATTCGCCACCTCGATCTGATCGAATGGCTTTTATACTTTTGCCAAGTTGGTTTTCTACTTCGTTCTTAAACTCTTTGAATTTCTTAAAAGTTTCAGACTTGTACTTCATTAGATAGACATAGCCATATCTACTGAAGTCGTCTGTGAAAGTCACGAAGTAGCTAAAACCACTTCTAGCTTGTGTACTTAATGGTCCACATACATCGGTATGTATTAGTTTCAATAAGCCATTAGTCCTTTCACCTTTCTTGTTAAAAGGACTCTTTGTCATTTTTCCATACAAACATGGCTCGCATGTGTCATAAGATTCTAAGTCAAATGACCCAAGCACTCCAGTTTTGTGGAGTCTTGAAATGCATTTTTCGTTTGCATATCCTAAACGACAATGCCAGAAGTAAGTAGGGTTTAATTCGTTTGATTTAACCCTCTTTGTATTAATGTTGTATATAGACTCTTTGTTTTGTAAATCAAGGATATAAAGGCCATTTTGCAACATGGCATTGCCATAAGAAATGCCTTCGCGACGAATATGAGCATTGCCCTTTTTAATAACAAAATCAAATTCATCATTATCCAAACATGAAACTGAAATAATGTTTCTGCTCATAGCAGGCACATAATAACAATTATTCAAAACAATACAAAGTCCGGAAGGTAAAGTGAGGTGATAGTCGCCTATCTCCATGGCAGCAACTCGTGCTCCATTCCCCACACGGAGGTCCACTTCATTCTTCCCAAGTAACCGCCTATTTCTTAACCCCTGCACATTTGAACAAATGTGAGAACCACAACCGGTATCCAATACCCAAGTGGTAGAAATAGAAAGGTTAACTTCAACAACAAAAATACAAGAACTGGACGCCTTGGCTCCATTCTTCTTTTGTTCTTCCTTAAAGAGAGCGCAATTCTTCCTCCAATGCCCTATCTTGTTGCAATGGAAGCAAGTGCTCTCACTCTCTTTGAGTTTTGGTGCCTTGGGCTTGGATTGGGCCTGAGGTGCACTCCCAACTGACTTGGGTTTTCCCTTTCCCTTTCCCTTTCCCTTAGCTTGTCCCTTCTTAATTCCCTTTTGAACCATTAGTACGGGATTGGTCTTTCGAATGTTCTCCTCAGCATTCTTAAGCATCCCATGAAGCTCAGTAACTGACTTGTTCATTGCATGCATGTTATAATTCATCACAAATGGATCATAAGCAGCAGACAATGATCCTAAGATCAAGTCAGTGGCCAATTCCTTTGGCACTAGTACCTCAAGCTTCTCAAGAGTATCAAGATACCCTTTCATCTTGAGTACATGGGTACTAACAGAAGTACCCTCAGCCATCTTGTAAGAAATTAAAGCCTTTGTTGTCACGAACCTCTCGTGACGAGCTTGTTCTTGGAACATCTCCTTGAGGTGCACCATGATCGCATAGGCCTCTTGGTCCATAAATTGCTTTTGCAATTCAGGCACCATAGTGGCCAGCATCAGACAGGTCACATCATTGGAGTCGCTCTTCTTGGTCTCAAAAGTTTCCTTTTGAACCACAGAGGCGTTCCTTCCTGGTTCTTCAGGCAAGGGTGCATCCAAAACATACGACTTCTTCTCTTGCTTAAGAACTATTCTTAAGTTTCGAGACCAGTCTATGAAATTGGTGCCATTTAATTTGTCCTTTTCAAGGACCGATCGCAATGAGAAATTGTTATTTGAAGATGCCATTTTCAATCTACAATAATATTTAGCAAGATTAAATGAGGTCTTATTAATGATCCCACAAACCGAATTAATATCCCCATAAATAATTCATGTTAGTGATTTAATGTGGGCCAAGATCCACTTTTCACAACAACTTATTAGTCAAGCTGAGCCTGTACACCTAATAAGTTAAGTTACTTAGGTAGGAAAAACTCTAATCATGTCTCGTACATGACTCTTGGATCAAATGGGCTAACATCAAACAATGTTATAGCACAAACCCATTTATAAGTTGCCTAGGTCCGAGCATCCCATTCCATGTTAAGTCCAACCTACATTCACAACCCATGCCTCACAAAGATAATCGGGCGCATCTAGGACTCCTAGTCTACGTGACCGATGATCGATGCCTTGACATGTTTCGAATTAGGAAGGCAACTTTGTGACTTACTATTTTTAGGGATTCATTTTATTACGGCTTACATGGCATACGCTTTGTCATCCATACATAGCATGCATATATATATAATTGCATAAAGTAAAGTGTGACAAACATGGGCCCAAAAACCTACAACTAAGATTCTATACTATTACATAAGAATCTTCGAGTTGGGCTTCTCCACTTCGGTGGGCTTCGTCTTGATTTACAAAGTCTTTAAATAAATTCTATTCTAAGAAATAAATGAAACTTTTACAATAAAATATAATGGCACGCAGGCCATATTTAATTACAAAAACCCAGGGCCCATGAATGCACCATGCATATCCATTCATCACACCAAACAAGCAAATAAATATACATAGCATTCATGGATCAGACAAAGTCCAATTTTAATCAATTTAGCCAAGCCCATTAATGGAAATTGTGTACTTGAACCTTTAAGAGAAGACCCCGTGATGGGCCTGGGCCGAAGCCCAATGGACTAAATCCTCTTATTGAATAAGTTCTCTTAAAAGCCCAAAACACAAACTAGTTAGATTTGTGCCATAAATCAACTCTAGTATAATTTCCAATTTTGCCATTTTTAATTTTATGTCATACAGCCCATAAACATTAAAAATACATATAATATGTACCAACATGAATTAAACATAAAATCATGAAGAACATATATATATAATACCCGGCATTCATGCAAAACAAACAAACAACAAAAACTAGTTGTTTAATGCTTATGTAATGCCATGAAATGCACAAACATTTAAATCAATTTTATGAGTCATTTAAAAACTAAATAAGTCCATAAACATTGATTTAATATTCTGTACCATTTAAATCTAAATGTGTTTTTTACCATTTTAATCAAAACAAAGCAAACAATGTTGATTAAACATGTAACAAACACAAACTAGTCATTGTTTTAAGTGATTTTAAAATTAATCAATTAAATTGTCATGGACCAGAATTAAAACCAAATTTAAAATATGTCCAGACCTGATATTTAATCTTTAAAAATCACTTACAAACATGCCAAAATCAATTTTACATTTAATTTTGAAAACTAGTTGTTAAACTAGCAATTTACATGCCAACTAGCACCTAGTTTCATAATTAACATGTACCATCAGGTATAAATAATTAAATCCGACCATTACCAGCCCTAATAACATCTTAGGATAGTATATTAACATGTCATATTAATTATAATACCTATCTAATCAATTAAAATCGTTTTTACACCAAAACAATGCAAAAAACTCAAAACAGAAAATTTCAGATTTGCATGTTTTCAAAATAACGATTTTTAATTAATTTTTTCATGCATCTAAAGCACTAAAATAAGCATGTCTAGGCTCTGATACCTCTAAAATTGCATGTTTTCGTTCCTAGTTTTGGATATGTATGGTATGCATGATAAAATTTTTGTTTTTCCGCTGTGCTATCATGATTTTCATACCATGTCATATTCCTTCAGATGCACTTCAAGACTTGATTTTGATGATGACCAGCAACTAAGATGAATTTATTTACCTTAGATCTTCACCACCAATGCCAAAGGAACAGCCTTTATGCCACTCCTCTCTATGTTCACACACACTTGCAAAGATAGCTTAAAATCAAGAGTGCTAGCTCTATATTTGTGTATTAGGCAATGGAATTGTTTGAAAGACACAAGAACTCTTCTTGTTCTTTCTTCTTTTCTCTATATCTTAGTCACCTTCCATGAGAGAATTAAGAGCAAAAGGAATCTCTACCAATCCCACTAATAGTCTCATGGCTAAAAGAGAGAAGAAGAATAAAAGTGGCACCCACCATTATTCCTTTAATTCATTTAATATATATCACTTACTTTAGTCATGTGTGAGTGCCTTAAATTAGGTAGCAATTTCAGCCACTAACACTTAATAATTAAGAGATATATATTTTAATTTAAATTCTATTAGAATTTAAATTCAAATGGCATCATTTAGCTAATCAAAACAAACTTACTTAACTAAGGTAATTAGTTGCCAAATTTAACTAGGATTCCTAGTTTAAACTTTGGTTACTTTAATTCCCTCTCAAGTATTATATTTTGATTAAATATAATTTAGGATTTAATACTCAATTAACTTAATTATACATAGATAATTAATCAATTGAAATTAAACCTAACACATGCCAGTAAATTTCTCTCGTGACCAATTGTTAACAGTAAAAATCTGTTCACCCATTGCATGCATTAATTTGACTTTAAATAAAAGTCTAAATTAATTTCCAATACAATTTTAAGCCCAGTGCTTTATGTGCGATCCTATAGGTCCATTTAATGTTGGCAATGAATTAATAAATTAATTCAAAGGCTATATATATTCTCTAGCAAGATATTATAGCATTCCAAATTAAATGAAAATGCATATGGCATTTGGTGACCTAATGCAATTTCGCATAGTCCCTTACCCATAAATATCAGAATTAATATAAGGCATGGAACTAGTCATCCTTATATACATTAATTCATTTCTTGATATTCCAGTGACACTGAACTCTCAGATAAATAATGATTACTCATTATTTCATCTCGGTATGGCCATACACTTCTCAGTTCACTGATCAAGTGGCCGGTGATATTTTTCTCTCTTATCGAGAGGGGTAATCCCTTCACTTCTCTCATGCTCTCTAACATGAATCAGTGCATACCCAATCATACCCGTACTTGTCACTCTGTTACGAGCACGTTAGGTGTATGTCAAAGTACACAGTAATTCATAAAGAGTTTCATAGAGATTTCAGGTCTAAGAACTCCGATACAAAACTTGCATATGAGAAACACTTATGACTTGTACCATGTAGTGTTCTCATGAGCGGATCGAATCCAGATACCATGTTCTTTAACATGTATCTATGATCTCTGATTGACACTCTTGTCCTAATGATCCGTAAGACAGAACTCATAAGATCAGAGAGAGCATACTAGTCTTAATTCATTTGTTATTCCCATAACAATGACTGACTAGGGATATTTAGAATGATGTCTCATTTGTTTCAAGGTCTTACAATCCATGTGCCTCACACATGATAACTTAAACCGAAACGACATTCTTGGATAGTTTTATCAATTGATATGCACAGGAATACAAAAGATAAAACTAATGCCTCATTTTATTAATTTCAAGTGTTTCGTTACAATGCATTGGGGCTAGGGCTTACACTAACAGATTACTCATTGGAGGTATTCGATTTTGGACACTGTAGTTTGCGACAACCCAGTGAAAAGTAAAATCAACTGTTCAACAAAAATCAAAGGTGATTTTTCTTATTCTCATTAATATGTATATTGTAAATTCATGGAAAGATCAGATATATTGGTTAAAAATTTTAAATTTCGGTAATGTATGAGATGCATGTAACCGATAATTCCTAACATAAGCTAATTATTTATATAAGATAGTTAGCTAGTTTTGCTGCTTCTTAAATGTGAGCAGGAACAAACAATTAGCTATATATATATATACAAACACACTTTTAATAAGGATAATCTAATTATTTATATAAGATAATTAGCTAGTTTTGCTGCTTCTAAAATGTGAGCAGGAACAAACAATAAGCTATAGATAAAAGTAAACAATAATTATTCTGTAAATTTAAATAATAAAATGTACCAAATTTTGCAATTTATTAATGTCATAAGATAAAAAGAGAAGTAGTCGATTTTATGGTGAGGATAATAGCTAAGTGTAAGTATTCTTACAATACATAAATATGAAGAAAGGTGTATTATACGTAGTTATATATATATATATGATATGTGTATGGCATAATTTCATAAAACCCTTACATGAATTAGTATATATATATATATATATATATGTGTGTGTGTGTGTGTGTGTGTGTGTGTGTGTGTGTGTGTGTGTGTGTGTGTGTGTGTATACGCATTTATTTCATACAGTTACAATATGGAGCCATTGCAGTGATCCCTCCACCATTAAGGTATTATAGAGCAGTAGGATTGCAGCAAGCAGTCCCTTCGCTATTTATGGACTGTGGAGCTATAGGATCACAGCAAGTGGTCCCTCCCCTTATATGGCATACATTGTGAAGTAGTTGGATCACGGCAAGTGGTCCCTCCACCTCGGTGGATTAGCTGGATCACATTAAGTTGTGGTCACTCCACCCAGTCATCATGGAGTTGTTGGATCACGGCAAGTGGTCCCTCCAGTTACATGTAGATTATGGTGGGCTAGCTGGATCACATTAAGTTGTGGTCCCTCCACCTATACTAGAGCAATAGAATTACCCTAAAAGCATGGTCCCTTCAGTCCATGGACATCACTGGGATCTCATATAAGCATAAAGGAGCAATCACAATCATATATGTGTTGTATGGTATATACAATATAAGAACAGAAATACATCCAAGTCCGATTATCTAATTATATATTTTATTTTTTTATTTGTTTATTTGGTATTTATCTATTTATCTTTTTAACCATTTTTCAACAATAGATATGACCATATCTACAGATAGAACCCAAATAGTTTCTCATTCTAAGGAAATTTCGAGGATGAAATTTTATTAGGAGGGGAGAAATGTAACACCCAAAATTTTACATCTGACATGCTTGGCATGTCTTAAAGCATGAACAGTAACCTTAGGACAGTTTTCAAAATAATTAGAATCGATTAAAATAGGGAAATCTGAAGGTATACAAGGGTTAAACGTGCCTAGACTAGGGAAATCTGAGGATGGGTGATCTGGCAGACAATGTGAGTTAACACCAAATTATAAAAATGGATATTAAATGAAATCTAGTGGTACAATTTGAGATAAAATTGAGATCAAATAGGCCCCGAATCAGGTAGAGAAGAATTTTTTCGGTTACTGTAAAGAGGTTGCCTGAAAGTTGATCGGGCTCAGAAATATTCTACAGAGCTCCAAAAAATTATTCTGATCATATAGATCCATTATAAATAGCATAAATAAGCTATGAAAAGTGAAAAATAAATTTTTTGACAATTTTGAAATATCAGGTTTCGGACCGACTAATTATACCCCCGAAGCTGGAAATATATCAAAATGATGTCAAAATAATTTTAAATTTTAAAAATAAGCTTCTGAATATTCTAGTGTAGGTGGGGAAAATTTTTAAGCCATTCTGACAAGTAGAATATTGGTTTTAGAAATGGTTTAAATTAGAACAAGTAAAAAGTTTGACTAAAAATTTGACTGAGACTTTAAAAATAACAAACTACTTTTAAAAGTCACCAAAACATCCAGATATATTATAAATAGTTTAAATTAGTGTCTGGTAGTGAAAAATAACACTTTTTATGAGTTTGCATTTTTGGGTTTTTGACTGGTTGAATTTTTTCTCCAAAGCTAGAACTATATCGAAAAGAGGTCAGAATGACCTAAAATTTTAACCACACTCTCCTTCATATGTCGTAAAAATTAGGGTAAAATTTTGGTTCATTATGATGAGTAGAACATTATTTTCCAAAAAATGATGAAAAACCCGAATTTAAATTAATTAACCAAGTTAAAGGGCATTTTTCATCGGTCTAAGGGCACAATTGTCATAAGATATTAAAGTAACATTTTTGAAATTAGAAATTGAGCAAGAAAATTTATAGAGGAATGAATTGGGCCTAAGAATGGACTAATTAGGTAAAAAAAAATGGGTTAATTATGCCAAATGGTTAGACCAAAGTGGTTGGACCTGATTTGGCCCAATTAAGATGAGTATAAATAGGGAGAATATAAAAAAAAATCTAGAAAAATCATCCAATTTGTCCCTTGTTCCAGTCGACCCTCAAGGCTTCCATTCTTTCTTCTTTTTTTTTTTTTTCTCTTTATCCCTTCCTTAGGAAAATATATCCCATCTTTTATTCTAAAAAACTCACAAGCCCTAACTTTATCCGTAACCACCTCTAAAGTTCATTTTCAATTAAAGAAGAAAATAAAATCACGTAAAGAAAGAAAAAGGAATTAAAAAAAGAAAGAAGCAAAAGTTCGGCCAGGTAGAGTTTAAGGGAAAATAAGTGGAGCAAAGATAGGAACGTGGCAAGAAAGAATGATTCAAATTATTTTAAGGTAAGTAAAATCAAGCCTACGTGTTAGTTCAATTAAATTCCTTGAATTTGGTGAAAGTTATATTATGTTTTACATTGTGTAACTATTTGAGTTTGAGTGGGAAAGTGTGATAGCTCAAGGTAACATGATAGAATAATAAATTAATATGACGTAAATATGAATTAGTGAAGAAATTAGTATAGGAATGAGAAAACTCATGTGGGCCGAATTATGCATGATAGCATAAGTAGAGTATCTTGATAATTGATGACATATTTGGTAGATAATAAATAGTATGATGAATGAAGAATGTCGCATAATTGATTAGAATAAGAAACAATAAGTAAACATAATGGTGTATAGTTAAACATAATGATGTACTTAGAGATAACTTAGGAATTATAATGTAACTTGGGTATGTAATGTTATATAAATGTATTAGAAGACCTTAGAAACGTATATAATATAGAAATGAAGGAAGAATCACATTAAATTGTGAAAACCATAGTGAAGCCGAATTGTACATGTGATGATAATGGCATGTTTACATTACTTTTATATGATAATGCATTTATATAAGATGAATGTATAATTGTTAAGTAAGTTTAGGCACAATAATGGTATGTAGTATTTGTGACACAATGTGATTGGTAAAGAAAAATGATATTAAAATATGAACTTAAGGAATAAGGTGAAATAATTTAAGACAACCTTACAAGATGATGTCTTAACATATAATAAACATGAAATGAATGGAAATCAAGCATAATGTGGATGATCATACAGTTGTCGAATTATTTACCATGTAGTATGATAGGAAAATGTGAAGGTAATTGTTATATGAAGCATAAGTTGTGAATAGCAATAATAAAAATATATATTTTGGTTGCCTTGAGGTAAAAATAATGTATTGACATAAGAGTTATTATGTGTACATAAAGGTATACTTATAATCAACAAAGAGATATTAAGGTAAAATGGGTACATGTTGGCATGCATATATATATATATATATATATATATATATATATATATATATATATATAATTTTAGAAACATATATGTATATACGTATATATGAGTAATTTAATATGTATATGTAAATATAAGTAATGTAATTTTAGAAACATATAAGGTATGAATTGGAAGAAGAAAACACATGGTATGTTCAATACTACATTGAGACCGATTGGTGTACTTGTTAATAATGCAATATTTTATCGTGTTTAGATATATTTACTATGAATATGATTAAAGAAGAAATAAGAGGTTAAACAACAAATAAGAGGAAGAACATGAGGAATATGTTTAAAAAGGGTAAAAACGTAATTATACGACAAATTAGGGGCAAAACTATAATTTGACATTAAAAGCGTGATTTAAGGAGTTAAAATATGACACGAGAAGAATATAGGGACTAAAAAGGTAATTTACTATTTCATGAGAAATTATAAGGATCAGAACAAAAATTTTACACTAGAAATTAAAAATAAAATCAATAGAAGCCGAAAGGGGCAAAATGGAAGTCAACTATAATAAATAAATAGTTTAGGGACTTAATTGTAATGTTGCTTTCAAGTAGGAAATTATGTGTAATTTAATAGGAAAAAAGAATATAAAGAAATTAAGTAGCAAGGTAAAAAATAAGAGTGGTTAATTAATGTTAATTAGTAAAAAGGTAATTTAAGAAGGGTAAAATCATAATTAAGGAAAAGTTAAGGATCAAATGGAAATTTTCAATCAAGTATGAGATTATGCAGGATTCGATACAAAAAACATGTATAAAAGAAATTAAAATGTAAATTAAGGCAATAGAGAGTCAGATTGGATTTAATCATCATGGGGTAGCATACAGGGACTGAATAGTGATTTAATTATTTACGTAGACGTATTCATTACTAGATAACAATATTACGTAGCTTGTAGGTATGTAACTGCATGCAATATTCATTACTAGATAACAATATTACGTAGCTTGTAGGTGTGTAACTGCATGCAAGGACAGTTATTGAAGATCTCTCAACAAAAAAATAAAATGGCATGTACAAGTAACGCCTTAGCCAGTGTAGAAATTAGTCACAGTATGTAATAGATTCATGAAGTTTGAATTGAAAAAAACAATACATTGAAAATTTATAAATAATAATAGCGAACATCTTATATGACACGTAGAGAAGTGAGAATTCTATAAACTTAGTATGATGATAGGTGTCAAAAAAAAAACAAAAAAAAAATGTTACGTATGGTTTCGAAAGTGTTTTAAATATCAATTTGCATGTTCGGGTACTATAATCCATAGGTTATTATCCGTCATACCATTGGAACTCATTCCAGGTGAGTAATAACATAAACGAATGAAAAATGAACCCACGTTGAAAATAAGTTGAACAACAAAGAACAATTAAATATGATACCTATAAATTTGCGAACGAAATGTAAACTTAAGAACGAACTTTCAATAAATCAATCATTAATCAACAAAATTAGAGGATAATTATTTAGAGTAACTATGAAATGTTGTCATCGATGACCCACATTATACAAATTTACGAATGAATGTAGGGTGTTACATTATGTCTGTTTATATGTTTATTATTCTTATTTCTTGAAAAATGTTTTATTTTAACGATACATTAAAACAAGCCAAATAATCCCTCTTTCCTACATACCAGGACCAATGTGCTTAAATTGTTTCAATTTATGCATGTTTATAATGCTTTCTACGTGTTTGTATGTGTTTATTTTATTTCCTTATCTCGTAATGCATGAGAAGAGGAGTAAAATAATTAGCCATAAACAATCAATTATATTGTTATCAACCAAGTATACGAGTAGGGGTAGAATCTGAACTATCTTTGGTTTTAGTTTCACAAGGTAATAGAATCACTTTCCCAATGTTCTATTGGGTGGCAACTCTATAATACATGCCTTTTGATGCTCAATAGACATCTTGTAGGTTGATCATTAGTAAATGGATAGGGATACTCTAATATGTTATCTCTTACCTTTTGAAGGCTCCAGGGCATCACATGTTGTGTTGAATCCTTGCTTATTGTAAAGCGATTGGCTTTCATGAGTTAAATGAACCTTGATCCGATCTCGGGCCCTAAAAGCAAAATTTTAAAAACAAACCGAGTTCTTACGGGGTTCGGCATGCGTCACAGTGGCGACTCCGCTAGGGATTGTTTGAGATTTTACTTTGAAAGTGACTGGTTTGGTATAATATACATGATTGTTCATAGTTTGATTATGTTAATCCTTTTCTAAGTTAGGTTGCATTAAAAACATGCTATGGCCTTAAACTTAAGTTATGAGTCCTTATTTAACCTCAGTGTAATCTCAAAGCATGACCCTATGTTCACTCAATATAGAAAAATGTTAAAGAAGACCACCAGCCCAAGTCTCGTACCTTTTTTGGGCATATTAAATGGTAATCCAAATGGTTATTATACTTATGATGAGCTAGACCCATTGGCGGGGACCATGCTTGGGTAGCCCTAAAGTTCCACTACCAGACTAAAGCCTCATGTAGCGACATAGATACTCCCCCTAGGCAACTTATACCATAATACTTTGCTTGCTATTTGGATACCTATACACTTGGTCGGGTTCTAATATATTAAGGTAGATCCTAATCAAAGGCTATCATGCCCCGATAGGCCTGTCTTTGTTTATCTAAATGACACAAGTATATAAAGATCAATATTGCATTTGCTTGCACTTTAAATAAAGAGGGTTTATGTTGTTGGCATTCTGCCATGCATCATATGCATTTATTAGGTCCCCTGTTAACCCATGAGCTAATCCCACCTAAGAAAGAGATCGCACGACCGCCTATGTTAGAGAAATAAGGTTGGAAGGTTTGTTTTTAATTTGCACGTGTGTTTCGAAAATAATATGCCATATGCCCATGCATTACATGCATAATCATAAATCATACTAACCAATCTCTTTTTTAGCCATTACAGAGTCATCTAGATAGTTTTAAAATGTGACCTATTATGGAAAAATGAGTGTTACTTGGACAAGTTTTGAGCCTCAATTTCTTTAAGAATTCACTCAGGGTGAAGTTCTATTGGCTTTGCTTGATGTATATTGGTAGCAAGAAATTATTTTGGCCACGTTAAAAGATTGGAGTCTTGATTAAGGGTTGCTAGCTAGCTATAGGTATTATAGAGTTGACAGGTTGGTTCAGAAGTCCCAACGGCCGTCTGGTTAAGAGATCTTTATCACGGGTGTTTGAGTTGGCATCGAAGATTGATTTAGATTAAGTTGAAATTTTTGAGTTAGCATATAAGAGAACAAACATGATGGGTCCAATGTGGACTGAGGCTATTGGTAGTCAAGAATTAGATAGAAGATTGGATGAGTTTGAGAGAAGGATAAGGTCCATAATGATTGACATTATTAATTCCTTAGCATAGCCTACTGGCCAATAGACTTTGGCAGTTGCTAGTGCACATGGAGAGCATGTAACTACTAGAGGCATTTTCATTACTGCTCCCATAGGACCTTTTCTGGTTGTTGAATTAAGGGGAACAGGGTTGAGAGCTTCGCTTGCTGAGCAGCAAAAAAGATAAAGGTATTGCTCCTAAGGAGGATTTTATCTCTAAAGAGGAGGAAGAACCAACAGTAACACAAAATCCAGAAGGGAGATTGCATAGTGTTGTGACCCTAGCAAGTATACTAGATTGACAAGTAGTAAAGATGAGTGTTTTTAAGACTCTCATGTATCATACCCAAGGGATTTTGTGTGTGCAAGTTGAGACAATCGATCGTATGCTAAAGATTCCCAAAAAGTTGATGATAATTTTGTAATTATCCAAAATGAAAACAAACTTTTAATACTAAAATGTGCAATAGAAACAATTAAAATTAAACTAGCAACAATCCAAGTAAGAGTAAATTATAAAAATTAACACGTGTAAAAACCTTTATAAAGAAAACGTTGTTCGAGTTCACTCATCCATCCCATACCCAAATGTGAATTAATTTTACCTAAAAGCATACATAAATGAATTTGGGATAACCCTCTTAAGCCAAGCATCCCATTCTGAAGCCAGTTATTCTAGTTGTTAAACGTCTCATTCCGGAGCTAGCCTAACAACTAGCCTAAGCACAGGTCTAACATCCTAGGTTATGTTTACCATCCCATTCCGGAGCCAGGCAACCTAAGACCCATCTATTTCACTCCACACTCTAGTCTTCAAATCACAAATATTGTACATTTAGAGTCCCATTCCGAAGCCTTCTAAAATAGACAACATTCATGATAGAAAAACTGAGGAAAAGTCATTCACAACATCCAATCCACTAAGCCCAATACCAATCAAGACATATGATAATAATCTTTCATCCATACATGGAAAATCACTTGAAAGATTGAAAAACGATGAGATGCAAATAAGCAACAGTGAAATAGACTATTCATTCATGTATAAATAAAAATAGGTTCAATATTCACATTGTGAGCAGGGGATTCAAAGATCCCCCAAACAACAAAAGAAACTACTCACAATCCATAATATAGAAGACAAGTAAAGTAAAGAAAGAAACTATAAAACCCATTTGAAGTCGAAGATTGAAGCTTATGCTGCTCTTTCTCTCCTACTCCAAACTGCTTCTTGATTAAAAACTGTAACTTGAAGTAAATTAAACTAAAATCTAAAGCTATTCTTGTATTCTTGAAGTAAAACTATAAAACTATCAAAGAAAAGCTCTTCAGATGTAAAACAACATTTTTTCTCTCTAAAAAATACCCTTTACATGAAACCCTAAAAGATCTCCTTTAAAACAGACAACTTCTGCAACTTTTATAAAGGTATCCAGGAGGCCATGACTGGGACACTTTTGTCTCAGTCGAGTCATGAGAAGACAGGGCAGTACTTTTGCTTTGGCCACGGCTGGGACACTTTTGTCTCAGTTGCGGGGTCCTTTTGGATCGAAAGACCTTCACGAGCTGCCTTGACCACGGCTGGGACCAAATAGTCTCAGCCGCGACCTAGGGTGAAACGGTGAGTTTTGAGCTTGTACAAGGGACACAACTGGGACACATTGTCTCAATCGTACCTTAGCCAACTTTTCTGTACAAAATTCAAATTAACCATTAATCACCAAGAAAACTCTAAACTTATCAAAATAACTAAATTAAACAAGAAAAGAACATTTTAACACTAAAAACACAAAAAGCATGCAAGATGAGACACTAAAACACACAAAATTTACTTGAAAACAAACATTAAAATCAAAGTTATCACATAGAATAGAGGATCTAGTCCTCAAGAAGATGAAAGAGAAAATAAAAGCAATGGCTCGGGTCTTGTTAACTGGAAAGGGAGTCGGTCCAAAGGGTAGAGATTTGAAAAGTGAGGATGTTCTTCCTCAATGATTTAAAATGCCTAACTTACCCAAGTTCGATGGTACTTTTGACCCATCTACTCATATTAAGTAGTATACCTAGGTCATGGAAGGCATTACCCTCACTAAGAGGCAAAAGGTTGAGTATTTTAGCTTTAGCCATATAAGCCCTACCATCAACTGGTATCATGGTCTGGATAGGTGTACTAAAGAAGATTGGAATATGCTAACAGAAGAATTCCTGAGATAGTATGATTGTAGTACACGAATAGAAGTTACTCTAAAAGATCTTGAGCTGTTACAATAAAAGCATGATGAGTCCTTTCATAGGTATCTAATGAGGTAGAGAAATAGAGTAATGGAAATGAAAAGAAAGCCTGATACCACTAATCAGATTAGGCTGGAAATGAAAAGAAAGCTTGATACCACTAATCAGATTAGGCTTTTTATAATGAATGCTAGCCCCTATCTAAGGGAAGGCTTAAAGTCGAAATGGTTGAAAGATTAGGAATCTTTAAAAGATATCACCACCAAAGCTGAGGGTGAATACCTGGCTAAGAAAGCAAGTTTTGTAGGTAGTGTTGGTTTTAGTTCTAGGCATCGAGGTTATAGAACTATAATGGGTAAAGCTAGTGGCACTGGTAGAACTAGAAAGATAGCTGAAGTATCTGCTATTGAGGGCACTTAGTGATACTATTCAAACCTCGACAAATCTTTGTCTTAAGTGCTAAACCCATAATGATTCAAGGTCAACCTAATCATAAGGCTGATCAATACTGTGCATATCATCAACACACTAGCCATTTGATAGATTATTATAGGATATTAAGAGATAGGATCTAGGATCTCAATGATAGCAAATAGATCACCATTCTAGAGAAAATGTAAAAGAAGAAAAGGAGCAAGAGGAGGATCAAATCCTCAAGCAGTTAAAGAAAACTCCTGCTCAGATGTCGATATGGGATTTGCTTAGGTAGTCACCTTCCCTAGGCAAAAAGTAACGGACTTGTGTGAGTTTAATGTGGCCATGACTATTTCACCTTCAGAGCTGTTAGAGTTGGTCATAGGAAGTGTTAGAAAGAATATTGTATATACCAATGGGGTTCTACCTATTGAAGGTCAGGAACATAATTTTCCCTTGTATATAAAGGCCCAAGTTAATAGGAAGCATATGACATGTGTAATAGTAGATGATGGATCTTCAATCAATGTATGCCCGTTGGTGGTGCCTCTGACTTATAGGTTGAATGAGTCCATACTAAATAAATCTAATTTAGTAGTTGCAGCTTATGATAATTCTCGTAGATAAATAGCAGGCACTTTCAAGGCTGATATAAAACCTGGAATAATTGGCACCAAGACAGAATTCATGGTGTTGCCAATACCTACTAATTTTTCTATGTTGTTATGGAGACCTTAGTTTCACAAGCTAGGGGAGTTCCATCCACTCTTCATCAGATGATCAAAATTCCCCATGAAGGTGAAGTGGTCACTATAAGAGCTACTAGGGAAAATCAAATGTCTATGTTGGGAATACCAAATCAACCTTTTAACAAATTTTATATAGCCATTGTTAATGCTAATGATAGAGGTGAGTAGGACTCCACCCCTCAAGTGGTGAACATGATGAAGAAAATGAACTTTCTACTGGGAGCTAGTTTAGGTAAAGACTCCCAAGGTCCTTTAGAGGCTATCACTACCACAAGACAGACCAGCCAAAGGGGATTAGGTTATAAGAAGTCCAATGTTAAGAAGAAGGGTCTGCTAAAACCAAAAGGTGTACCACAAATCCTTGATAGTTTTGTCCCTACATTGGCCCCACTCCAATATTGTGGTAAGATCGAGCCTATGATTATCGAAGGAGAGCTCATCCCTAGCTTTGAAATATTTAATGATGTTTTTGACTAGACTAGTGGGACCGTAAAGCTTGTTAAAGGATTATGGGATGAGGAGATTATGATTAAGCTATCTGAGTGGGATGATGCCCTTGAGGAAATTATAACTCTAAAATTGCTAGCTTTTAAACTCAAAGGGAAGGGAAAAGTTGAATTTGAAGTTTTTGTACCTTAGTTGAAAGAGGACATTGAAGAGGCTACTGTAAAAGCTTATTAAGAGACCCCACAGGATGTAAGAGATGGAGTAGGCTCGCCTAAGGCATCAAAATCACTTGATGTAGATGAGGATGCTTTTGTAGATACATTTTTTGTACTTGAACTTTTTAACAATGATGTATTTAGCTCCTCTTATATTAATAATATGAATAACTTTGCTCACTTGTGTGATGTTTCGTATGATGTCATTTCACATGATCATGATCATAAAACATCTCTATTTGACATTAATTCAATAAGTACTACTCCATTTAATCTTGGCACTCTTGAGAATTCAAGAGAAATCTTAATAGCATCTAATGTTACCCCTAAAGAGAGAGAAGAATTGGAGAGAATATTGAAAAAATATGAAAGAGTCTTTGCCTAGACCTATAAAGATATGCCCAGAGTTGATCATGCAGTTGTCGAGCATGCCATCCCTACCTATCTTGGATACAAGCCTATCAAGCAGAAGCTCGGGAGGCTTAGGCTAAAGTGGGCAAAAAAAGTTAAAGAAGACATAAAAAAGCATATAAAAGCCAAATTTCCAGTGGAGATCTAATATCCTACCTGGTTGGCAAATGTGGTTCTAGTGGCTAAGAAAGATGGAAGGGTTCGAGTTTGTATATACTACATGGATTTAAACAAGTCTTGTCTGAAGGATGATTTCCCGCTTCCTTATATAGATGTTTTGGTAGACAATGTGGCTGCTTGTGTAATTTATATTTTCAGAGATGCGTACGTTGGATATAATTAGATCCTGAATAAAGTTGTGGAAGGGATTAAGATGGCATTCATTATTGAATGGGGCATATATGCCTACCGAGTCATGCAATTTGGATTAAAGAATGCAGGGGCTACCTATCAGAGGATGGATATGAAGATTCTGGATGATTTAATCCATAAGGATTTGGAAGTTTATGTTGATGACATGATGATCAAATCGATAACTCGAGAAGGTCATTTTGAGGCCTTAAAAAAATTCTTTTAAAGAATTGGCAGTTACAATCTTTGATTGAACCTAAGAAGTGCGTGTTTGGGGTGATTTCAGGAAAGCTCTTGGGCCATGTCATAAGCCAGAGGGGAATAGAAGTGGATCTTAACAAAGTAAAGGCCACTAGGGAAATGCTTATGCCACAGAAGGAAAAAAAGAATTTCAACGTTCATAGGCAGGCTGCAGTATATCAGTCGCTTCATTTTGATAACACTTGAGTGAGAAAAACTGCCTTTAGCAAAAAAAGCTCAGATATAAAGCCACTAATAACAAAGCTGAATATGAGGTATGTGTCTTCAAATTAGAAGCTTTACTGGCTCTAGGGGCAAGAAATTCTAAGGTTTGCTGTGACTCATCCCTAGTGGTTTATCAAGCAAAGGGTAAATGGGTAGTGAAAGAAGAATGGTTGGTACCTTATGTGAAATGCTCGAAATCATTGAGTGATCAGTCTGAGCTTTGCATTTCCAAATATGTTCCTCAAGATGAAAATCAGCTAGCTAATGCTTTAGCGACACTAGTATCAAAATGGGATAATCTATAAGGAGTAAGTATGAAACCTATACTCATCTTCAGCTCTAATAAGCCTTGTTTCGAAGAAGAATGAGATAGCCCTAAATCCTAAAAAGGACATATTGGGCTCTTTCCCAGTCCATACCTCTTATGGTGTCTTCTCAATTGCTTTAGTTGGAGTATGATTTAGTAGAAGCGCAACAGTTTCTAATGCATAACCCCAAAAAGAGATGGGAAGATTAGTTTAACTCATCATTGATCGAACCATGTCCAATAGAGTTCAATTTCTCCTTTCAGACACACCATTCCATTGTGGTGTCCCAAGAGGAGTGAGCTATGAAATAATTTCACACTCCTTCAGATGACCATCAAACTCTTGGCTTAAGTATTCGCCACCTCGATCTGATCGAATGGCTTTTATACTTTTGCCAAGTTGGTTTTCTACTTCATTCTTAAATTCTTTGAATTTTTCAAAAGTTTCAGACTTGTGCTTCATTAGATAGACATAGCCATATCTACTGAAGTCGTCTGTGAATGTCATGAAGTAACTAAAACCACCTTTAGCTTGTGTACTTAATGGTCTACATACATCGGTATGTATTAGTTCCAATAAGTCAATAGTCCTCTCACCTTTATTGTTAAAAGGACTCTTTGTCATCTTTCCATGCAAACATGGCTCGCATGTGTCATAAGATTCCAAACCAAATGACCCAAGCACTCTAAATTTATGGAGTCTTGAAATGCATTTTTTATTTGCATATCCTAAACGACAATGCCAGAAGTAAGTAGGGTTCAATTCATTTGATTTAGCCCTCTTTGTATTAATGTTGTATATGGACTCTTTGTCTTGTAGATCAAGGATATAAAGACCATTTTGTAACATGGCATTGCCATATAAAATGCCTTGGTGACGAATATGAATATTTCCATTATTAATAACAAAATCAAATCCATCCATATCCAAACAAGAAATTGAAATAATGTTTCTGCTCATAGCAGGCACATAATAACAAATTTTCAAATCTAAACAAAGTTCAGAAGGTAAAGTGAGTTAATAGTTACCTATCTTCATGGCAGCAACTCGTGCTCCATTCCCCACATGGAGGTCCATTTCATTCTTCCCAAGTAATCGCCTATTTCTTAACCCCTAACATTTGAACAAATGTGAGAACCACAACTGGTATCCAATACCTAAGTGGTAGAAATAGAAAGGATAATTTCAACAACAAAAATACCAGAACTAGATGCCTTCACTCCATTCTTCTTTTGTTCTTCCTTAAAGAGAGTGCAATTCTTCCTCCAATGCCCTAACTTGTTGTAATGGAAGCATGTGCTCTCGCTCTCCTTGAGGTTTTACACCTTGGGCTTGGGTTAGGCCTGAGGTGCACTCCCACTAGACTTAGGACGTGCCAAGTCATTGTTGGGTTTTGCCTTTCCCTTCCCCTTTTTTTAGTGGGTCCCTTCTTAATGCCCCCTTAAACCATGAGTACGGGATTAGTCTTTCGAATGTTCTCTTCAGCATTCTTAAGCATCCCATAAAGCTCGGTGACTGTCTTGTTCATTGCAGGCATCTTATAATTCATAACAAATGGATCATAATCATTAGTTAATGAACCTAAGATCAAGTCAGTGGCCAATTCCTTTGGGACTTGTACCTTAATCTTCTTAAGAGTATCAAGATACCCTTTCATCTTGAGTACATGAGTACTAACGGGAGTACCCGCAGCCATCTTACAAAAAATCAAGGCCTTTGTTGTCACGAACCTCTCGTGACGAGCTTGCTCTTGGAACATCTCCTTGAAGTGCACTATGATCGCATAAGCCTTTTGGTCCATGAATTGCTTTTGCAAGTCAGGCACCATAGTGGCCAGCATCAGACAGGTCACATCATTGGAGTCTCTCTTTTTAGTCTTAAAAGTTTCCTTTTAAACTGTAGAGGTGTTCCTAATAGGTTCCTCGGGCAAGGGTGCATCCAAAACATATGACATCTTCTCTTGCTTGAGAATAATTCTCAAGTTTCAAGACCAGTCTATGAAATTGGTGCCATTCAATTTATCCTTTTCTAGGACCGATCACAATGAAAAGTTGTTGTTTGATGATGCCATTTTTCAATCTACAATAAAACTTAGCAAGATTAAATGAGGTCTTATAATGATCCCACAAACCAAATTAATATCCATTTAAATAATTTGCATTAGTATTTAATGTGGGCCAAGATCAACTTTTCACAACAACTTATTAGTTAAGCTAAGCTTGTACACCTAACAAGTTAAGTTACTTAGGTAGGAAAACTCCAATCATGTCTCGTACATAACTCTTGGATCAAATGAGCTAACATCTTAAGATGTTATAGCACAAACCCATTTATTAGTTGCCTAGGTCCGGGCATCCCTTTCCATGTTAAGTTCAACTTACATTCACAACCCATGCCTCACAAAGATAATCGGGCGTATCTAAGACTCTTAGTCTACGTGACCGATGATCAATGCCTTGACATGTTTTGAATTAAGAAGGCAACTTTGTGACTTACTATTTTAGGGATTCATTTTATTATGGCTTACATGGCATACGCTTTGTCATCCATTCATAGCATGAAGATATATAATTGTATAAAGTAAAGCGTGACAAATATGGGCCCAAAAACCTACAACTAAGATTCTATACTATTACATAAGAATCTTCGAGTTGGGCTTCTCCACTTTGGTGGGCTTCGTCTTGATTTACAAAGTCTTCAAATAAATTCTATACTAAGAAATAAATGAAACTTTTACAATAATCCATAATGGCATACAGGCCATATTTAATTACAAAAATCTAGGGCCCATGAATGCACCATGCATATCCATTCATCACACAAAACAAGAAAATAAATATACATAACATTCATAGATAAAACAAAGTCCAATTTTAATTAATTTAGCCAAGCCCATTAATGAAAATTGTGTACTTGCACTTTTAAGAGAAGACCCTGTGATGGGCCTGGGCCAAAGCCCAATGGACTAAATCCCTTTATTGAATAAGTTCTCTTAAAAGCCCAAAACACAAACTAGTTAGATTTGTGCTATAAATCAACTCTAGTATAATTTCCAATTTTGCTTTTTTTCATATTATGTCATACAACCCATAAATATTAAAAATACATATAATATGAACCAACATGAATTAAACATAAAAATTCATGAAGAACATATGTCATACACGGCATATATACTAAAACAAACAAACAACAATGAAACTAGTTGTTTAATGCTCAAATAATGCCACAAACAATGCACAAACACTTAAAATGATTTTATGAGCCATTTAATAATTTAAATAAGGTCATAAACATTGATTTAAGGTTCTGTTCAGATCTGATCTAAATGTGTTTTTGCCATTTTAATCAAAACAAAACAAACAATGTTGATTAAACATGCAACAAACACAAACTAGTCATAGTTTTAAGTGATTTTAAAATTAATCAATTAAATTATCATGGACCATAATTAAAACCATTTTAAAACATGTCCAGACCTGTTATTAATCTTTAAAAATCACTTAAAAACATGACAAACACGTTTTTACATTTAATATTGAAAACTAGTTGTTAAACAAACACATATCATGCAAACTAGCACCTAGTTTCAAGATTAACATGTATGATCAGGTACGTATAATTAAAATCAACCATGAACAGCTCTAAGAACATATTAGGACAGTATATAAACATGTCATAATAATTATAATACCTAATAAAACATTTAAAATTGTTTCTACCCTAAAACAATGCAAAAAAACTCAAAAGAAAAAATTTCAGCATTGCGGTTTTATGCAAGAACGATTTTGAATCAAGATTTAATGCATCCAAAGCACTAAAATAAGCATGGTTAGGCTCTGATACTACCAAAGAGAAATCAAATGGCATATACATGAAGATCATGCAGTGGAAAAATAAAAAAAAAATATTGATCATTCATGCCACGTAATATACGATAAAGAATCAAAACATGCAATTTTAGAGTTTTAAAACTTACAAGCTTGGATGCTCTTCAAAACTTGATTTTTCAATGGCAAATTTATAAGATAGACTTATACACTTCAAATCTAGAACACCAATGCCAAAGTAGCAGCCTTTACGCCACACCACTCTATGCTCACACACACACTTGCAAAGATAGCTTAAAATCAAGAGTGTGAGCTCTATGATTGTGTATTCGGCAATAGGAATGGTTTGAAGCCACAAGATCTGATCTTGTTCTTCCTTTAGGTTGCTATTGCTGCCCAAGAACACAAGAGATTAAGAAAATATTCCTTCTCTTGAGAGTGGCGACACTAGAGAGAGAAATTCTCACCTAGGTCAAAATAGAATTAATTAATTTATATCATTAATTTAGGAAAGATAGGTAATGCTGAAATCCCTTAGAATTAGGAATATTTTCATCCTCCATCACTTCCTAACTAAGTGATTTAAATTAATTCAAACTCTATTAGAATTTAAATTCAAATTAATTTAAAATGGCATAAGACATTTAATCAAAACAAACTTACTTATTTAGGGTAATTGGTTGCCGAATTCAACTAGGATTCCTAGCTTAAATTTCGGCCACATTAATTCCCTCTCAAGTATTATATTTTGATTAAATAAAATTTAGGATTTAATACTCAATTAACTTAATTATACATAGATAATTAATTAATTGAAATTAAACCTAGCACATGCCAATAAATTTCTCTCGTGGACCAACTATTAGCAGATTTTCCATAAACAGCTAGTGTTTAAGGCAAAATAACAGTTTAACATATTTGCCTTAAATAGCTAGTTATTTAAGGCACTGATTTGCCTTAAATAGCTAGCTATTTAAGGTAAAAAAAAAAAAAACTTGTTTAACAGATTTGCCTTAAACAGCTAGCTATTTAAGGCAAAAAAAATTGTTTACCCATTACATACATTAATTTGACTTTAAATACAAGCCCAAATTAATGCCCAATATACTATTTAAATATTTTAAGCCCAATACTTTATGTGCAATCCTATAGGTCCATTTAATATTGGCAATAAATTAATAAATAATCCAAAGGCTATATATATTCTCTAGCAAGATATTATAGCATTCCAAATTAAATGAAAATGCAAATGGCATTTAGTGACCTAATGCAATTTTGAATAGTCCCTTACCCTTAAATGTCAGAATTAATGTAAGGCATGGAATCAATCATCCTTATATATACTAATTCCTTTCTTGATATTCTAGTGACACTTAACTTTTAGATAAATAATGATTACTCATTATTTTATCTCGGTATGGCCATACACTTCTCAATTCACTGATCAAGTGGCTGATGATATTTTCTCTCTTATCAAGAGGGGTAATCCCTTTACTTATCTCATGCTCTCTAACATGGATCAGTGCATACCCATACTTGTCACTCTGTTACGAGCACATTAGGTGTATGTCAAAGTACACAGCAATTCATAAAGAGTTTCATAGAGATTTTAGGTCTAAGAACTGTGATGCAAAACTTACACATGAGAAACACTTATGACTTGTACCATGTAGTGTTCTCATGAACAAATCGAATCCATATACCATGTTTTAAACATGTATCTATGATCTCTGATTGACACTCAAGTCCTTATGATCCGTAAGACATAACTCAAATTATCAGAGAGAGCATACTAGTCTTAATTCATTTGTTATTCCCATCACAATGACTGACTAGGGATATTTAGAATGAAGTCTCATTTGTTTCAGGGTCTTACAACCATGTGCCTCACACATGATAACTTAAACTAAAACAACATTATTGGATAGTTCTATCAATTGATATGCACAGGAATACAATAGATAAAACAAATGCCTTATTTATTAACTTAAGTGTTTTATAACAATGCATTAGGGCTAGGGCTTACACTAACACAGTTTGCTTCTTCTCCTTGAGAGAATCTAGATGGGCCTTGCAGTTACGCTTCCAATGACCATCTTTTCCACAATAGAAGCAAGTTCCTATAGGATTCTCTTTCTTGGCAACCTTCTTCTTAGAAATCCCACTATGCTTTGGCTGCACCTTGGTCATCTTATTCTTCTTCTACTTCTTGCCTTTAGCAGAAGTGACAACCATGACACTTTTTGAATCCTTCTTGAAGGATCCATCAGCTATTTTGAGCATGTTGATTAACTCAGGAATGGTTACTTGGATCTTGTTCATGTTGAAGTTAAGCATGAAAGGTGCATAACTTGGAGCCAACGAGTACAAGATTAAATCTATGTATAGATCATTATCCATTACATAGCCAAGTCTACTCAAATGCTCAATATACCCATACATCTTTAATGCATGAGTAGCAGCTGAAGTGCCTTCCACCATTTTGAAGCTAAATAGAGCTCGAGCAATCTCATATTGCTTAGTTCTAGCCTAAGAAGAATAAAGCTCCTCTAGATGCAAAATGATGGTTCTAGCATCCATCATCTCATGTTGCTTTTGAAGATCTGAGGACATAGCACCTAGCATTAGATATGCCGCTGCTTCACTATCCTCCATGTATTTTCGATAAGTGCCCTTGATCTTATCGATGGCATCATCTAATGGAAGTAGTGGTGGATCTTTATGCAAGACATAATGGATCTTTTCAGCTCTGAGAACAATTCTCACTTGTCCGATCCAGTCAGAATAGTTGCTACCAACCAGCTTGCTATCCAAGATTGATCGTATATTAATGTTTGATGTGCTCATGATGATGACCTAGATGTGAAAAAAAAACATATGAAAGTATGTTCATATATATGTATGCATTAATTAGGTCTTTAATTAATCCATTTACTCCTACTATTTTATTACGAATTAATAGCCCTCACTATATAATCTGAGAAAACTCGATGGTTTTTTAGTGAGCCAATATCCAATCCTTGATATATAATTTGACCTTGACTGTGGTCAACAAGCCAAACTCCATACCCTTGAAAGGTAGGTATCCTTATACCAATTGTGTCTCTACACAACTATTGGATCATTAGGTTACAACTCTTGATACATGCATATCATATATGCATTTCCTAATCTTGCCTCTAGAACCATTACCCTTGACTGTGGTCAACAATCTAATGGCCTAGCTAAGATGACCCATTTAATTAGATTCGAACATATTTGATATAATGTGAGCATGACTGTTGTCAACAACCCACACTATAAAGAACTCTGGTTCTCCTCAAATTAATGGAAGTCTTATATACCTTAGTATTAGTTTGAGGGATTTTAATTAATTAAGTTTCATCATACATGATTGGAATACATTGGTATGCATCTTATATCTATCACATAAATATAAGCATACAAATATGGTATAGCTATGGACTTTACTATATTGATCTCCACAGCCAAAAGCGAAATCAAAAAGGTCATACCAAGGCTATATGCATGATTCAAACAAGTTAAAATAATTACATTATCTTCAAACTTGTTTGATCTTCATCCGGCCTATCTTGCTCCTTGATGGTGGTTTCCATTTCTCTCTCTAATTCTAATCGAAGTAATCTAATTACATATTACAATTTGAAAAATAAATACAAACCAAAAACAAGTGGTTGGGACATGAAAGTCCTCATTGGGTTGAAACATACATTATGCTTAATCACATTAGGCCTTGTCCATAACTATCTATCATGCCAATAATACACCCTTATATGCATTTTTAATGCATAAATTAAAAACATATAATGGAACTCTTGAAACTTACTTTTGAGTTATTTTAATAATGTGATCAAATTAGAAAATATTTTCCATTTTGGAAACTTTCATTTTAGGAAACCTTTTTGCATGCATATGTTCTTGCCTTCATTATTAATCCAATTGATTATTAATTAATAATACATTGATTATTTAATTAATTAATCATATTAAATAATTAAAAAATTAATTTTGGGCTTAAAACAAAGGGTAGGCCGAAACCCACATAATAAATCCTAAAGTGTGTTCACACACAAACTAGTTTTGTGTCTATTGGACCATTTGTGCCTTTTGAAATGAGCCAAGCCCACTCCAGACCTTAAAACCCATTAATAAATTTTATTATAGTTTATAATATTTAATTTGAATCAGCTCCTTGGGCCCACCAAGTCATTCACTAATTTAAATCAAGTCTGTAAACATAATTAAGCCCATTAAGTGGTTTTAATGAATTAAAATTAATCTAATTAATTCAAGGCCAATTTTAATTGGTCCAATTAATTAAAAACACATTAATATATCAGATATATCATATTTAGAAGATTAAAATCTTTCTAAACAAGAACACACCACGAACACCAATTTATCGAACTTTTCAATTAAACTAGTTTTCATGCAAAACTTGTTCGATTTTAATTTTGTTTGATCCTATAGCTTAATATCACATATTAAACACATAAATTATCATCAAAATAATTTTAGAGTGGATCAATAAAAATTTAATTTAGAACAGCCCCTAAAATTTATTGAAAAATCAAAGCCATTCACGCCAAAGCCATGATTTTTTCTCAATAGGATCGTTTTTATTTTTTGTTTTATATATTTGATCATATACATCCAGAAATCAATATTTTTCATTCATGAACAATCAAATCTGATATTTTAAAGTTCATGAAATAAATAACTCAAAAATAATAACTATTTCGCAAAATATAGAATTGTAGATTCATGGCAAAACCGAGGCTCTACTACCATGTTGGGAATTAACAGTTACATGCATCTCATACATAAGTGAAATTTAAAACTTTTAACCAATAGATCTGATCTTGCTATGAATTTACAATATACATATTAATGAGAATAAGAAAAATCACCTTTGATTTTTGTTGAATAGTTGATTTTCCTTCTCACCGGGTTGTCGCAAACCACAGTATCCAAAATTAAACACCTCCAATTAGTAGTCCACACTAGAGAAGAATTTAATGAACCAACAATGGAGGAACACAAGGGCTGTTCGAAATCCCTTGATGCTAGCAAGGGGGTGGCGGCTAGGGTTGAGAGAGTGAGAGAATTTCTTTTCTCTTAATTGTTCACTTAATCCTAAAATCCCTATCACTTGGATTTTTATAGTTAGGTTAAAAATTCAACTTCATAATGGGATTGGGATCTTTAAAATTGCTGGAGAAATATTAAATGGGCTTTTATAATTATTAATAATTTATTTGAGCTCAATTAAATCCAATTTAAATCCTTTAATAAAAGACTATGCACAAAACCCACAAACTAGGCTCTTCATGCATACACTTGGATTAAATCACCCAAATGAATTCCAAATCCATCCAAATTAAATATGTAGGCTCCATAACACTTATGAAATATATTTAATTTTTTTGATCCAAGAATTAGCCTTAAAGGCCTTCTACTAGAAGGTAGCATGAAACCCTTCCTCTATAGGGTTTCTGCACCAAAATCATTTCTTTGGGCCTCTTTTAATTTCTCCAATGGATATATTAATTATTATATCAGCCCTATAACACTTGTAGTCCAATAATAATTAATTATTAAATACAATATTTTAATTAGACCCATTTTACAGAACATTTCTAAAAAGTTCTACGAACAATTTTACTTGATCATAATTAATTAAACTCTTTAATTAATTATTCTCTTATTCACTTCTCTATTTCCATAATAATATCAAATATTATTATCCTTTTTATTTTACCATTTTATTCTTTTCTCTATATGTGTGTGACCTATTGGATTCCAATCCATATTGGGAGTATAATATGTAATTGTGAGTTCTATTCAAAACTCACATGATTTAAACTTCTTTAAATCATTTTATCAATCCCTATTGATATTTATGATACATTATTATACAAATCATGAGCAGCCTCTAGTTAGGCATCATAACTACCCAAATGTTAGGAAAGTCAAGTGGTTTAACTATACCCTTCCATAGAAATAGTTACCATGCAATTACTCCTTTCACCACTCTTATCTCAATTAGATTCTGAGTATGGATTTCTGTCAACTCATATAAATCTAATTATGTATGTTCTATTAATTTAATCATTGTTCCCAAAATGCTCTTCATGGATCCCTATCCATCTTGGCATATTACTCTGGCCAGAGATTTTCTGAACAAGGCAATTATAGAATCATGCGAGATAACTTTCCTTAATAAATCTGGGATGGTGAATCCTTTGTTAATCACTCAACTATCTTCAAGTAGGTCATGATATACCCAACCTCCTAACTATGTTCACCCCCAGTTGGAAGTAATCAGTTATGGAGTCAAAGTATACCACTTGCTACTTAAGATAACTTTGGTGATCTCAAGTCTAAAGATACTTGCACAACTGCTATGAAAAGATTCCTCACTGATATAGATTTAATATCCATGTGAGGATTCTTTTTGCAGGTCTCCAATAAACTTGTTCTTCTAACAAGTATCCATATGTTAGCTTTGATTATCTTCCATAATCACAGTTACGAGAAACACTGCTTGAACCATTCAAGAAGCATAATATGTGCTAGCCTGTTCGAATTAACAATGTTCTATCTTGTTAATTCTATGACTAGGGATATTTAGATATCAATATATTTGCATGCAATAGATATCTCATATCATGAATACTTTCATAATTGCCTTTGCAATGTATTTATAATATCAAGGACTTTATTTATTAATTTAAGATTTACAAACTCATGCATTTAAACATAGCATTAATAAATGAATGATACCTTTTATTAAGAATATGAATTCATACATATGAAATACATCCCTATTACATGGGCTCTAGGGTATACTCTCTAACAAAACTTACAAAATAGTATATGTATTGATTTTATTTCATTTTTTAATTATGTAGGCTTATGAAAATAGAATAGAAAACAATATCACATGTGATCTTGAGAAAGCATCTTTGCAAACTGTTAAATCATATCCAGTTTATTTCGTTAATGGATATAAATTTCGTACAAAAAATTATAGGCATAGCATGGCAACAATATAAAGTGGGGTTTGTATACAAGGGGAACTGATGGATCCTATAGTTAACATTGGAACAAAAGAACATAGCCGATGTAATCTCATTGAAATCAACCAACGGAGAAGATTTAAACAAGTTGAACCATTCATGTTGGCAATGTTGGAATTTAATGGTTACATGCATCACATACATGAGCGGAATTTTAAATTTTTTTAACCATTAGATCTGATCTTGCCATGAATACACAATATAACTATATGAGAATAAGAAAAATCACCTTTGATTTTTGTTGAACAGTTGATTTTACTTCGCACCAGGTTGTCGCAAACCACAGTGTCCAAAATCGAACACCTCCAATGAGTAATCCATACTAGAAAGGGGTAAATTGAACCAAAAAATTGGTGTTCAAATAAGGCTGGCCGAAATCCAAGAGGCTAGCAATGGAAGTGGCGCAAAAAAGGGAGAGAGAATTAAGAGAAAAAGACTTTCCTTTTGTTTTAATCACTTAACCCTAATTCTCATTAGTTGGCCTTTTATAGTTAGGTTACAATTCCAACTCCTTAATGAGATTGGGCTCTTTAAAATTACTGGAGAATTATTAATTGGGCTTCTGGAATTAATTATAATCATTTGGGCTTAATTAAATCCAAATTAAATCTTTTCATAAAAGACCATGCACAAAATCCACAAACTAGGCCCTTTGTGCATCTAATTGGATTTAAATATCCAAATGGATTCCAAATCCAACCAAATTAAATATGTGAATTCCATAACACTTATGTAACATATATAAATTAATTTGGTCCAAGAAAAAGCCCTCTAAGCCCTTCTGTATGGATTTGGCGTGTAGCCCTCTTCTGGAGGGCTTCCTCCAACTTCTTCATTCCTTTGGCCCTTTATAATTTCTCCAATGGTCCTATTAATTATTATATCAGTCCTATAACACTTATAGTAGTCTTATAACACTTATAATACAATAATAATTAATCATGAAATACATTATTTCATTTAGGTCCAATTTATAGAACATTTCTCAAAAGTTCCGCGGTCAATTTTATTTGATCATAATTAATTAAACTCTTTAATTAATTATTATCATATTCTCCTCTCTACCTTTATAATAATATCAAATATTATTATCCTTGTCATTTTACCATTTTATCCTTTTCTCTATATGTGTGTGACCTATTGGGTTCCTGTCTATGTTGGCAGTATAATATGTAATTGTGAGTTCTATTCAAAACTCACATGATTTAAACTCCTTTAAATCATTTTATCAATCTCTATTGATATTTTGATACATCATTATACAAGTCATGATTGGCCTCTAGCTAGGCATCATGACTACCCAAATGTCAGGAAAGTCATGTGGTTTGACTGTACCCTTCCATAAAAACAGTTACCGTGCAATTACTCCTTTCACCACTCTTATCCCAATTAGATTCTGAGTATGAATTTCTGTCAACTCATATAAATCTAATTATGTATGTTCTATTAATTTAACCATTGTTCCTAAAATGCCCTTCATGGATCTCCATCCATCTCGGCATATTACTCTGGCCAGAGATTTTCTGAACAAGGCAATTATAGAATCATGCGAGATAACTTTCCTTAATAAATATGGGATGGTGAATCCTTTGTTAATCACTCAACTATCTTCAAGTAGGTCATGATATACCCAACCTCCTAACTATGTTCACCCCCAGTTGGAAGTAATCAGTTATGGAGTCAAAGTATACCACTTGCTACTTAAGATAACTTTGGTGATCTCAAGTCTAAAGATACTTGCACAACTGCTATGAAAAGATTCCTCACTGATATAGATTTAATATCCATGTGAGGATTCTTTTTGCAGGTCTCCAATAAACTTGTTCTTCTAACAAGCATCCATATGTTAGCTTTGATTATCTTCTATAATCACAGTTACGAAAAACACTGCTTGAACCATTCAAGAAGCATAATATGTGCTAGCCTGTTCGAATTAACAATGTTCTATCTTGTTAATTCTATGACTAGGGATATTTAGATATCAATATATTTGCATGCAATAGATATCTCATATCATGAATACTTTCATAATTGCCTTTGCAATGTATTTATAATATCAAGGACTTTATTTATTAATTTAAGATTTACAAACTCATGCATTTAAACATAGCATTAATAAATGAATGATACCTTTTATTAAGAATATGAATTCATACATATGAAATACATCCCTATTACATGGGCTCTAGGGTATACTCTCTAACAAAACTTACAAAATAGTATATGTATTGATTTTATTTCATTTTTTAATTATGTAGGCTTATGAAAATAGAATAGAAAACAATATCACATGTGATCTTGAGAAAGCATCTTTGCAAACTGTTAAATCATATCCAGTTTATTTCGTTAATGGATATAAATTTCGTACAAAAAATTATAGGCATAGCATGGCAACAATATAAAGTGGGGTTTGTATACAAGGGGAACTGATGGATCCTATAGTTAACATTGGAACAAAAGAACATAGCCGATGTAATCTCATTGAAATCAACCAACGGAGAAGATTTAAACAAGTTGAACCATTCATGTTGGCAATGTTGGAATTTAATGGTTACATGCATCACATACATGAGCGGAATTTTAAATTTTTTTAACCATTAGATCTGATCTTGCCATGAATACACAATATAACTATATGAGAATAAGAAAAATCACCTTTGATTTTTGTTGAACAGTTGATTTTACTTCGCACCAGGTTGTCGCAAACCACAGTGTCCAAAATCGAACACCTCCAATGAGTAATCCACACTAGAGAGGGGTAAATTGAACCAAAAAATTGGTGTTCAAATAAGGCTGGCCGAAATCCAAGAGGCTAGCAATGGAAGTGGCACAAAAAGGGAGAGAGAATTAAGAGAAAAAGACTTTCCTTTTGTTTTAATCACTTAACCCTAATTCTCATTAGTTGGCCTTTTATAGTTAGGTTACAATTCCAACTCCTTAATGAGATTGGGCTCTTTAAAATTGCTGGAGAATTATTAATTGGGCTTCTGGAATTAATTATAATCATTTGGGCTTAATTAAATCCAAATTAAATCTTTTCATAAAAGACCATGCACAAAATCCACAAACTAGGCCCTTTGTGCATCTAATTGGATTTAAATATCCAAATGGATTCCAAATCCAACCAAATTAAATATGTGAGTTCCATAACACTTATGTAACATATATAAATTAATTTGGTCCAAGAAAAAGCCCTCTAAGCCCTTCTATATGGATTTGACGTGTAGCCCTCTTCTGGAGGGCTTCCTCCAACTTCTTCATTCCTTTGGCCCTTTATAATTTCTCCAATGGTCCTATTAATTATTATATCAGTCCTATAACACTTATAGTAGTCTTATAATACTTATAATACAATAATAATTAATCATGAAATACATTATTTCATTTAGGTCCAATTTATAGAACATTTCTCAAAAGTTTCGCGGACAATTTTATTTGATCATAATTAATTAAACTCTTTAATTAATTATTATCATATTCTCCTCTCTACCTTTATAATAATATCAAATATTATTATCCTTATCATTTTACCATTTTATCCTTTTCTCTATATGTGTGTAACCTATTGGGTTCCTATCTATGTTGGCAGTATAATATGTAATTGTGAGTTCTATTCAAAACTCACATGATTTAAACTCCTTTAAATCATTTTATCAATCTCTATTGATATTTTGATACATCATTATACAAGTCATGATTGGCCTCTAGCTAGGCATCATGACTACCCAAATGTCAGGAAAGTCATGTGGTTTGACTGTACCCTTCCATAAAAACAGTTACCGTGCAATTACTCCTTTCACCACTCTTATCTCAATTAGATTCTGAGTATGAATTTCTGTCAACTCATATAAATCTAATTATGTATGTTCTATTAATTTAACCATTGTTCCTAAAATGCCCTTCATGGATCTCTATCCATCTCGGCATATTACTCTGGCCAGAGATTCACTGAACAAGGTAATTATAGAATCATGTGAGATAACTTCCCTTGTTAAATCTGGGATGGTGAATCCTTTATCAATCACTCAACTATCTTCAAGTAGGTCATGATATACCCAATCTCCTAACTATGTTCACTCCCAGTTGGAAGTAATTAGTTATGGAGTCAAAGTATAGCACTTGCTACTTAAGATAACTTTGGTGATCTCAAGTCTAAGGATACTTGCACAACTGCTATGAAGAGATTCCTCACTGATATAGATTTAATATCCATATGAGGATTCTCTTTGCAGGTCTCCAATGAACTTGTTCCTCTAACAAGCATCCACATGTTAGCTTTGATTATCATCCATAATCACACTTATGAGAACCATTGCTTGAACCATTCAAGAAGCATAACATGTGCTAGTCTGTCCGAATTAACAATGTCCCATCTTGTTAATTCTATGACTAGGGATATTTAGATATTAACATATTTGCATGCAATAGACATCTCACATCATGAACACCTTCATGATTGCCTTTGCACTGTGTTTATAATATCTAGGACTTCATTTATTAATTTAAGATTTACAAACTCATGTATTCAAACACAGCATTAATAAATGAATGATGCCTTTTATTAAGAATATAAATTTCATACATATGAAAGCATCCCTATTACATGGGCTCTAGGGCATACTCTCTAACAATCTCCCACTTGCACTAGAGCCAATCACTCATATGTCTCAGACCCATGCTATTTATATGGTGATCATACTTTATTTGGGAAAGTGATTTAGTGAGGGGATCCGCCACATTGTCATCTGTGGGAACCCTTTCTATTTTCACATCATTTCTAGCTACTATTTCCCTTATGAGATGGTAGCGTCTGAGAACATGCTTGGATCGCTGATGAGACCGTGGTTCCTTTGCTTGCGCAATGGCTCCATTGTTGTCACAATATAAAGGAATCGAATCAACAATGCTAGGCACCACTCCTAGTTCAGTTATGAACTTTTTGATCCAGACTACTTCTTTGGCTGCTTCTGAAGCAGCAATGTACTCAGCTTCCGTCGTGGAATCAGCAGTTGTTTCTTGTTTGGAACTTTTCCAACTAACTGCTCCTCCTCCCATTATGAACACATAACCAGATTGTGATTTACAATCATTTTTATCAGATTGGAAGCTGGCATCTGTATACCCGTTTACTTCCAAACTGCCCTCTTCATATACCAAGAATATATCCTTAGTCCTTCTCAAGTACTTAAGAATATTCTTGACAGCTGCCCAATGTTCCTCTCCAAAATTAGATTGGAATCTGCTTGTGACACTCAAAGCAAATGCTACATCTGGACGTGTACATAACATAGCATACATGATAGAACCAATTGCAAATGCATATGGTATTCTATTCATGCTCTCTCTATCCTCCAGTGTCTGTGGACACATAGACCTAGAAAGGTGTTTCCCATGCACCATAGGTATAAACCCTTTCTTAGAGAGATCCATATTGAACCTCTTCAATACTTTATCTATATATGTACTCTGAGAAAGACCTAGCAACCTATTGGATCTATCTCTATAGATCCTTATTCCCAGAATATAGGATGCTTCTCCAAGGTCTTTCATGGAGAATTGCTTGGATAACCATATTTTAACAGATTAGAGAAGAGAAATGTCATTTCCCATGATCAATATGTCATCTACATATAGAACTAGGAAGACAATTGCACTCCCACTGACCCTTTTATACACATAAGGTTCATCTTCATTCTGTGAGAAACCAAACTCTTTTATTGTCTCATTGAATCGTATGTTCCAGCTCCTAGAGGCTTGCTTCAATCCATAAATGGATCTTTGAAGCTTGCATACCTTTTCGCCATTTCCTGATGTGAATCCTTCTGGTTGTGTCATATACACATCCTCGGTAAGATTTCCATTAAGGAAAGCTGTCTTCACATCCATCTGCCAAATCTCATAATCATAATGGGCTGCAATGGCTAAAAGTATTCTTATAGACTTAAGCATCGCTACAGGAGAAAAAGTTTCGTCATAGTCAATACCTTCTTTTTGACGATAACCTTTTGCTACTAAGCGAGCTTTATAGGTAACTATATTACCTTCCATGTCAATCTTCTTTTTGAAGACCCATTTGCACCCTATGGGTTTTATCCCTTTAGGTGGTTGAGTTAAAGTCCATACTTTATTCTCATACATGGAGTCCATTTCGGACTGCTAAATCACGTTCTGAACTGTTCAAAACTTCTTGATAGCTTGTAGGCTCATTGTCCTCTACTACAGTTATGCCTCTATCCGAATCAATGTGAAATCCATATCTCACAGGGATAGAATGCATCCTAGTAGATCTTCTAGGATTTTGTGTATAATCAGGTTCAACTGTGATTTCATCATTATGAAATTCAGTTTCGGGTTCAATCGATTGATCATCTTCTATTTGTGGGTCTTGAACTTCACCAAGCTTAATTTTACTCCCACTGTCCTCTCGTAGGAGAAATTCTCTTTCCAAGAAGACAGCATGCCTTGAAACAAACACCTTTTGTTCTAAGGGATGATAGAAATAATATCCAAACGTTTCTTTTGGATATCCCACAAATAAACATTTGTCAGACTTAACATCCAGTTTGTCTGACATTGTCCTCTTCACATAAGTAGGACAACCCCATACTTTTATATGAGAAAGCGTGGGTTTCTTGTTCCAGTGTCTGTGGAACCAATTGCAGATGCATATGGTATTCTATTCATGCTCTCTCTATCCTCCAGTGTGTGTGGACACATAGACTTAGAAAGGTGTTTCCCATGCACCATAGGTATAAACCCTTTCTTAGAGAGATCCATATTGAACCTCTTCAATACTTTATCTATATATGTACTCTGAGAAAGACCTAGCAACCTATTGGATCTATCTCTATAGATCCTTATTCCCAGAATATAGGATGCTTCTCCAAGGTCTTTCATGGAGAATTGCTTGGATAACCATATTTTAACAGATTGGAGAAGAGAAATGTCATTTTTCATGATCAATATGTCATCTACATATAGAACTAGGAAGACAATTGCACTCCCACTGACCCTTTTATACACACAAGGTTCATCTTCATTCTGTGAGAAACCAAACTCTTTTATTGTCTCATTGAATCGTATGTTCCAGCTCCTAGAGGCTTGCTTCAATCCATAAATGGATCTTTGAAGCTTGCATACCTTTTCGCCATTTCCTGATGTGAATCCTTCTGGTTGTGTCATATACACATCCTCGATAAGATTTCCATTAAGGAAAGCTGTCTTCACATCAATCTGCCAAATCTCATAATCATAATAAGCTGCAATGGCTAAAAGTATTCTTATAGACTTAAGCATCGCTACAGGAGAAAAAGTTTCGTCATAGTCAATACCTTCTTTTTGACGATAACCTTTTGCTACTAAGCGAGCTTTATAGGTAACTATATTACCTTCCATGTCAATCTTCTTTTTGAAGACCCATTTGCACCCTATGGGTTTTATCCCTTCAGGTGGTTGAGTTAAAGTCCATACTTTATTCTCATACATGAAGTCCATTTCGGACTGCATAGCCTTAAGCCATAAATCACATTCTGAACTGTTCAAAACTTCTTGATAGCTTGTAGGCTCATTGTCCTCTACTACAGTTATGCCTCTATCCGAATCAATGTGAAATCCATATCTCACAGGGATAGAACGTATCCTAGTAGATCTTCTAGGATTTTGTGTATAATCAGGTTCAATTGTGATTTCATCATTTTGAAATTCAGTTTCGGGTTCAATCGATTGATCATCTTCTATTTGTGGGTCTTAAACTTCACCAAGCTCAATTTTACTCCCACTGTCCTCTCGTAGGAGAAATTCTCTTTCCAAGAAGACAGCATGCCTTAAAACAAACACCTTTTGTTCTAAGGGATGATAGAAATAATATCCAAACGTTTCTTTTGGATATCCCACAAATAAACATTTGCCAGACTTAACATCCAGTTTGTCTGACATTGTCCTCTTCACATAAGTAGGACAACCCCATACTTTCATATGAGAAAGCGTGGGTTTCTTGTTATTCCACATCTCATATGGAGTAACATCAACCGATTTACTAGGAACTCTATTTAACACATAAACAGCAGTTTCTAGTGCATATGCCCAAAAGGACTTAGGCAAGTCCACTCGGCTCATCATTGATCGAACCATATCTAATAGTGTTCGATTCCTCCTTTCGGATATACCATTGTGTTGTGGTGTATATGGAGGAGTCCATTGAGATAAAATCCCATTATCTCTAAGATAATCCTGAAACTCTTGACTTAAGTATTCTCCACCTCGATCTGATCTAAGTGTTTTAATACGTTTGCCAAGTTGTTTCTCTACTTCATTTCTGAATTCTTTGAACTTTTCAAATGCTTCAGACTTATATTTCATTAGATAGATGTATCCAAACCTGGAATAATCATCTATGAAAGTAATGAAGTAGGAGTAACCTCCTCTAGCATGTGTAGTCATTGGACCACATACATCTGAATGTACTAAGTCCAAAACCATTTTAGCTCGTTCTCCTTTACCAACAAAGGGAGCTTTTGTCATTTTTCCCAATAAACAAGATTCGCATGTATCAAATGATTCATAATCAAATGATCCCAAATCACCTGACTTGTGCAATTTGGTCATGCATTTTTCATTTATGTGGCCTAAATGACAATGCCATAAGTATAAGGTATTTAGATTATCATGTTTCATTCTCTTGGTATCCACATTATGTACTTCTTTAATTAAATCAAGAACAAATATACCATTCTCAATGATAGCTTTTGCATAAAATATATTGTTCTTAAAAATGTAACAACATTTATCCTTTAAAGAAATATCATAATCGTTCATCAAACAACTGAAAGAAATAATACTCTTGGACAAAGCTGGAACATAATAACAATTATTTAATTCCAGTACTAATCCACTAGGAAGAGGCAAATAGTAAGTCCCCACAACTGTTGTAGAGATGTTTTGTCCAGTAGCTGACTGCAAACATATCTCTACCTTTCCAACTCTTCTAAAGCTTCTAAGCCCCTGTAGATCATTACATAAATGAGATCCACATCCGGTATCTAATACCCAAGATTGTTTTGAAGCAATAGAATAAGTATTAATTTCAATCATATGAATACCTGAAGTAGAAGCATCAGCTTGCTTCTTCTCCTTGAGAGAATCTAGATAGGCCTTGCAGTTACGCTTCCAATGACCATCCTTTCCACAATGGAAGCAAGTTCCTTTGAGATTCTCTTTCTTGGCAACCTTCTTCTTAGAGATCCCACCATTCTTTGGCTGCGCCTTGGTTATCTTCTTCTTCTTCTGCTTCTTGCCTTTAGCAGAAGTGACAATCATGACACTTTTTGGATCCTTCTTAAATGATCCATCAGCTGTCTTGAGCATATTGATTAACTCAGGAATGGATACTTGGATCTTGTTCATGTTGAAGTTAAGCACGAAAGGTGCATAACTTGGAGCCAACGAGTACAAGATTAAATCTATGTATAGATCATTATCCATAACATAGCCAAGTCTACTCAAATGCTCAATATACCCATACATCTTCAATGCATGAGTAGCAGCTGAAGTGCCTTCCACCATTTTGCAGCTAAATAGAGCTCGAGCAATCTCATATTGCTCAGTTCTAGCCTGAGAAGAATAAAGCTCCTTTAGATGCAAAACGATGGTTCTAGCATCCATCATTTCATGTTGCTTCTGAAGCTCCGAGGACATAGCACCCAGCATCAGACATGCTGCTATTTCACTATCCTCCATGTATTTTCGATAAATGCCTTTGATCTCATTAATGGCATCATCTGATGGACGTGGTGGTGGATCTTTATCCAAGACATAGTGGATCTTTTCAGCTCTGAGAACAATTCTCACTTGCCTGATCCAGTCAGAATAGTTGTTGCCAACCAGCTTGTTATCCAAGATTGATCGTATGTTAATGTTTGATGTGCTCATAATGATGACCTAGATGTGAAAAAGAAAAGATATGAGAGTATGTTCATATATATATATGCATTAATAAGGTCTTTAATTAATCCATTTACTCCCACTATTTTATTGTGAATTAATAGCCCTCACTATATAATCCGAGAAAACCCAATGGTTTTCTTAGTGGGCCAATATCCAATCCTTGATATGTAATTTGACCTTGACTGTGGTCAACAAGCCAAATTCCATACCCTTGAAAGGTAGGTATCTTTATACCAATTGTGTCTCTACACAACTATTGGATCATTAGGTTATCAACTCTTGATGCATGCATATCATATATGCATTCCCTAATCTTGCCTTTAGAACCATTAGCCTTGACTGTGGTCAACAAACTAATGGGCTAGCTAAGATGACCCATTTAATTAGATTTGAACATATTCGATATAATGTGAGCTTGACTGTGGTCAACAACCCACACTATAAAGAACTCTGGTTCTCCTCAAATTAATGGAAGGCTTATATACCTTAGTATTTGTTTGAGGGTTTTAGTTAATTAAGTCTCATCATACATGGTTGGCATACATTGGTATGCATCCTATATCTATCACATAAATATAAGCATACAAATATGGTATAGTTATGGACTTCACTACATTGATTTCCCCTAGCCAAGAGGGAAATCAAAAGGTCACACCTAGGTAGTATGCATGATTCAAACAAGAAAATAATTACATTATCTTCAAGCTTGTTGGATCTCCATCCGGCCCATCTTGCTCCTTGATATTGGTCTCCATCTCTATTTCTAATTCTAATCTAAGTAATCTAATTACATATTACAATTTGAAATGAAATACAAACCAAAAACAAGTGGCCGGGACATGAAAGTCCTCATTGGGCCAAAACATGCATTATGCTCAATCACATTGGGCTTTGTCCATAACTAACCATCATGCCAATCATTCACCCTTATATGCCTCTCTAATGCATAAATAAATGGATTACTAACTTTGTTTCAACCTTTGAAACTATATTTTGAGTTATTTAATGATGTGATCAAATTAGGAAACTTTTTCCATTTTGGAAACTTTCATTTTAGGAAGCCTTTTTGGATGAATGTGTTCTTGCCTTAATAATCAATCAAATTGATTATTAATTAATTATAAATTGATTATTTAATTAATTAATCATATTAAATAATTAAAAGAATCAATTTTGGGCTTAAAATAAGTGTAGGCCGAAACCCACAGAAGAAAAACCCTAAGTGTGTTCACACACAAACTAGTTTTGTGTCATTTGGACCATTTGGGCCTTTTGGAATGAGCCAAGCCCACTCCAGCCCTTAAAACCCATTAATAAACTTAATTAATGTTTATAATAGTTAATTTAAATCAGCTCCTTGGGCCCACCAAGTCATTCACTAATTTAAACCAAGTCCGTAAACATAATTAAGCCCATTAAGTGGTTTTAATGAATTAAAATTAATCAAATTAATTTAAGGCCCGTTTTAATTAATCCAATTAATTAAAAATACTTTAATATATCATATATATCAGATTTAGAAGATCAAAACTCGTTCTAACCAAGAACACATCAAGAACACACGAAGAACACCAATTTATCGAACTTTTCGACAAAACTAGTTTTCATGCAAAACTTGTTCGATTTTAATTCCGTTCGATCCTACGGCTTAATATCACATATTAAACACATAAAATATCATCTAAATGATTTTTAAATGGATCCATAAGAAATTAAATTAGAACAGCCCCTACATTACCTAGGGTTTCACGCCAAACCCTAATGAGTTTCACGCCAAACCCTTATGTTAATCATTCAAAAATTTCGTTTTTGTTTCCACCATATTTATTTGATCACACATACAACCAAAAATCAATATTTATCATTCATGAACAATCAAATCTAATATTTTAAAGTTCATGAAATAAATAACTCAAAACAAAACAAAACTTATTCCGCGGAAAAATATAGAATTGTATATCCATGGCAAAACCGTGGCTCTGATACCATGTTGGAATTTAATGGTTACATGCATCACATACATGAGCGGAATTTTAAATTTTTTTAACCATTAGATCTGATCTTGCCATCAATACACAATATAACTATATGAGAATAAGAAAAATCACATTTGATTTTTGTTGAACAGTTGATTTTACTTCGCACCGGGTTGTCGCAAACCATAGTGTCCAAAATCGAACACCTCTAATGAGTAATCCACACTAGAGAGGGGTAAATTAAACCAACAAATTGGTGTTCAACTAAGGCTGGCCGAAATCCAAGAGGCTAGCAATGGAAGTGGCGCAAAAAGGGAGAGAGAATTAAGAGAAAAAGACTTTCCTTTTGTTTTAATCACTTAACCCTAATTCTCATTAGTTGGCCTTTTATAGTTAGGTTAAAATTCCAACTCCTTAATGAGATTGGGCTCTTTAAAATTGCTGGAGAATTATTAATTGGGCTTCTGGAATTAATTATAATCATTTGGGCTTAATTAAGTCCAAATTAAATCTTTTCATAAAAGACCATGCACAAAATCCACAAACTAGGCCCTTTGTGCATCTAATTGGATTTAAATATCCAAATGGATTCCAAATCCAACCAAATTAAATATGTGAGTTCCATAACACTTATGTAACATATATAAATTAATTTGGTCCAAGAAAAATCCCTCTAAGCCCTTCTGTATGGAGTTGGCATGTAGCCCTCTTCTGGAGGGCTTCCTCCAACTTCTTCATTCCTTTGGCCCTTTATAATTTCTCCAATGGTCCTATTAATTATTATATCAGTCCTATAACACTTATAGTAGTCTTATAACACTTATAATACAATAATAATTAATCATGAAATACATTATTTCATTTAGGTCCAATTTACAGAATATTTCTCAAAAGTTCCGCGGATAATTTTATTTGATCATAATTAATTAAACTCTTTAATTAATTATTATCATATTCTCCTCTCTACCTTTATAATAATATCAAATATTATTATCCTTATCATTTTACCATTTTACCCTTTTCTCTATATGTGTGGGACCTATTGGGTTCCTGTCCATGTTGGCAGTATAATATGTAATTGTGAGTTCTATTCAAAACTCACATGATTTAAACTCCTTTAAATCATTTTATCAATCTCTATTGATATTTTGATACATCATTATACAAGTCATGATTGGCCTCTAGCTAGGCATCATGACTACCCAAATGTCAGGAAAGTCATGTGGTTTGACTGTACCCTTCCATAGAAACAGTTACCGTGCAATTACTCCTTTCACCACTCTTATCTCAATTAGATTCTGAGTATGGATTTCTGTCAACTCATATAAATCTAATTATGTATGTTCTATTAATTTAACCATTGTTCCTAAAATGCCCTTCATGGATCTCCATCCATCTCGGCATATTACTCTGGCCAGAGATTCACTGAACAAGGTAATTATAGAATCATGTGAGATAACTTCCCTTGTTAAATCTGGGATGGTGAATCCTTTGTCAATCACTCAACTATCTTCAAGTAGGTCATGATATACCCAATCTCCTAACTATGTTCACTCCCAGTTGGAAGTAATTAGTTATGGAGTCAAAGTATACCACTTGCTACTTAAGATAACTTTGGTGATCTCAAGTCTAAGGATACTTGCACAACTGCTATGAAGAGATTCCTCACTGACATAGATTTAATATCCATATGAGGATTCTCTTTGCAGGTCTCCAATGAACTTGTTCCTCTAATAAGCATCCACATATTAGCTTTGATTATCATCCATAATCACAATTATGAGAACCATTGCTTGAACCATTCAAGAAGCATAACATGTGCTAGTCTGTCCAAATTAACAATGTCATATCTTGTTAATTCTATGACTAAGGATATTTAGATATTAACATATTTGCATGCAATAGACATCTCACATCATGAACACCTTCATGATTGCCTTTGCACTGTGTTTATAATATCTAGGACTTCATTTATTAATTTAAGATTTACAAACTCATGTATTCAAACACAGCATTAATAAATGAATGATGCCTTTTATTAAGAATATAAATTTCATACATATGAAAAACATCCCTATTACATGGGCTCTAGGGCATACTCTCTAACAGGCAATGCAAGCGAGCTAGGTGTATTGTGTCCCTTATCCTAGCTTAAGATGGGATAAGTTAGATTGGTTGGCAGTCTACAAAGTAAAACCAAAAGGTGTTTTTGAATCTCATGTAAAAGGGGAAAGCAAGACAAATGAAAGTGAAGCATTTTAGGAAGAAGAACCGGATGTATAAGAAATAAATGCATCTTTTGAGAATGAACCTTTAAATGATCCAAATAATGAATTTGTTGAAATTTTATTAGGATAGGATGATGAATCCATAGATGGGTAGAATTCTAAAGATGAGCCCGACTTTAGTTCTGAATGTTCAAAAACAGAGGATGATTTTGATGTGTAATTAAGTAATGATAGCGATTAATTTGAGTACGTTTTATTTTGGAACCTTTAAGTAATCCAAATCTATGTATTATTGCTACCACTATAATATTGTTATATATGCTTTAATCATACTATTCTATTACAAGAAGAATAATCCATTTCTTTATTTTTCAGGTACAAAATATGCCACCGAAAAAAAGAAGGGAATGGTACCGCCTAGGCTTCGATTATTTTCGAATAAATAAGCAGTGCACAAGTGATCCCTCAGCAACCATATCAGGCATCACCTTCACCAACATCAAACACCGATGGCTCTCCTTATTTACCAAGTGATTCGGCATCCAACAATCCAAATAAATTAGCACAACATGTAAATACATCTACTCCCACACCAGACTCTGACTTTATACCAACAAATTAACTGGGGGTAGATGTTAAAGATGAAGGAGAAGGCCCCCCGCTTGGTTCGAAGAGAGTTGATGGAAGAATTTACATTAAGATTATCAATGATATGTGAGTATTGATCTAATTTTGTATTAGAAGCTAACATAAGTTTATGTCTATTGCTATGGATATCTAATTTGAACTTGATCTAAATGTGTTCATATTAGTAGTTTTATTCCATCTGGTATTTGCTCAAGAAAGATCAGGTCCAAGTTCAAAGAGAGGATAGAAATGGAGGGTTATGTTTGGAAGAATCTCTCTCTGCAGATAAGGGATTTTTATTATCAGGAGTTTGAGGTACAAAAAATAAATTACATTATTAGTTTCAAAAAATCTAATTTTATACATTAATGAGATACTTATTGTATTTTGCAGTACTTATATTATGTATTTTTTTATCAAAAATAATTCTTTTGGCATCCAAAATATAATGATATCATTTATCAAGTTTGGGAAAAGCATGCCCGTCAACAATATAAAGAATTTGTTGCTAAATTACACAAGAGAGGTGAACGACCTTTCATTTCTCAAGAAATATAGGATCGTTGGCAGCAATACTGGGCATCACCCGAAGTTGTTGCCATTTCAAATAGAAATTCTTCAAATAGACAGGGAGGCTCAAATTGAGACAGTTTAGCAGTGCACACTGGAGGAACTTTGAGTCATCACGAGCATGCAGATAAACTGGTAAGTATTTCGATTACACTTTAATTGATGGCTGCGTTAATGAGATAAATTTATTACTTTACAAGAGTTAAATATCACAAAAATATGTTGATGTTATGTTTGATTATGATTGTGATTGTGATGTGATTTTTAAAAGTGTTATGGTTGTGAACGAAGTATTGGAGGTGGAGGAACATAATTGGGAGTGTAATTTCGATCAATTATAGGTCTGGATAGCAAGATTTATAAGCTATCATACTATCAAAATTTTTACTAAATAAATAGTAACTTAGCGACACCTAATAATCATATTATTGTGAAATGTTAATCCGATAAAAGGGCGTTAGCTAAATGGGAGTAAATTTAAATGAAATAATCCAAGGAAAATTTGCTGAATTTTTTGTGCAACTTGGTTTCATATATACTAAAAAAGTATGATTATTATGGATAATGATAGTTTAAAATATGTTTGATTCCATGGATTGCTGCGTTGTTGAGATAAATTTTTTACTGTACAGGAGGTAAATATCATAAAAATAGAGGAAATTCTGCTGAATTTTTTATGAAATTGAGTTTAATTGGTTATGCAGGCAACGTCTATAGGTAGGAAGCCTACATATCCTGAATTATTTATGCACACCCACACAAAAGGCATGATGGTCAAACATTTATTAATACCCGCTGCAGAAAACTTAATGTATATAAACTTTATACATCAATATTAATTATTTTATGAAAACTTGGCTAATTAATTGTAACTATTGTAATGATAGGAGTAAATACAAGAGACTCTCACTCAACGGCGGCAGAGCTTTGAAAGTGTTGATGAGAGTCAGATATTTCTTGAAGCAATTGGTGGTAAGAATAATCGTGGAAGGATTTTTGGTTTAGGTTCAATTGCAAACACTTCCTATTCGAATACCTTTGCATCATCTATAGCTACTTCTAGTAAGTGATATGAATCTTATCAGAAAGTCATTCAGCTTAAGACTACACTCACCATGTTGATATATATATATATATATATATATATATATATATATATATATATATATATATATATATATATATATATATATATATATATATATATATATATATATATCATATTTCAACACACTCATTTTAAATGTAATCATCATAACACATAAACTTCCATATTTTTGGTTTACAATGTGCACATATTACCGTCTTAGATAACACTTCCTAGCTTGTTTATATCAGATTATAAGGAGTAGACAACCTAGTTTCTTTAACTTGCACATACACACACACACACACACACACACACACACACACACACACACACACACACACACACACACACACATATATATATATATATATATATTTATTTATTTATTTATTTATTTATTTCTCATATCATCGAATACTCGGGAAAGCAACCAACTTAGGTGTCAAATCATACTAATATATCAATACTTGACATAAAAGCTTTAATTATTTACCTGTGATTATGTATACAATATTCAAATATTTGTTACATTACATGGTATAAGGCATTACATAATTTATCATAACACTTATGTTATACCTATCATCTTTTAACATTAAAAAGTAGATAATCATATTTATGGTATCTAAATGGTTATAATTACTCTTTTGTTCCGGTTTTTGCTCCTAGTCTTGGACAACCACGAACTGGATAAACGGGACGTAAATACGGTGTACTGGAGGGATCCCACAACTAGGTGCGACACCAAAACCCCAGTACTGATACATATAATAAGCCGGCTATCCAATCTCATATATCGTAGTCATTTCTGATGACAACTATCATATAAAATCATGGTATCCCGCGGAATAAATTCCTATGGCTAGCCATACTATCCAAAGAACTGGATTTCCCACTGACACTAAAGGCAACATATTTCAATTTCACCTTTATTCTCAATTTCTCAAACATACCCAATTATAACACTTTTGCAAATATGTAGTTATACCCAATTATATTAAATATGTGTTAAGTGTCCTCGATTTAACATTTGTATAATACATTCCATCACTATTTAACATTCTATTTCTTCATGATTACTTCTTTATTTTACTTTAATTTTGTTTGCTGTCATATCCTCATAATGCTCCACTTAATATTTTCTAACTCAATTTATGATTCAATTTAGGGATTTCTCATTGTCATATTGTCCAAGTCATGCATGAAGTAGAAATTCTTAATTATTGATTATACAATCATTCTAGTTCACATAGTTATATCTTAGCATCAAGAGATCACTCAACTCAAATTCTACATCTATATATATATATACTCTTTATACAATACGATTATTTATTATATTTATAAGTCTAACAATAATAATGCAACACAAAACAACAAAGTATAAACAACGAAGAAGAATCACCTTTTTATAATTAAAATAATAAGGTCATTTAGACCTCATAATTTAAGTAAGTATATTCATGGTTTTGTATCCCGATTAGCTTTTTACTTGACTCAAATATATCAAACATATAGTTCACAGCGAAGATATCAAAGTTCATACACCCGTATATGTATTTATATACATATATATGGCAACTCATTAATCCATTTGCCATAAGTTTTAATTCTAGTTAGGTTCCTGAATGTAGATGCAAATATATTTATTAGTACAAAAATAAGTCCCAAATCATACATGATACCAGCCATATCTTTACACAGTTCACATTGTGTATATCACAATTTTAGAAACATAATTAAGCAAATATTTAGGTTCCTAAGGCCAGGCCATAACCGGCAAAGCTAAAGTCAATAGCATTCAATTCCGGACACAAATGCATTTTGATAACTCATTAAGTAGAAAGTTTAACTCTTATGTCTATACAACCAACTTAGTTTAAATAACTTCCTATAATAACTTAAATAATACATTATAAATTCTCATTTATAATTGACCAATTAAAGCAACTCATAGCAACTAATTACCCAACATTACAGCTATAAAGATTTATCATTATAAAAATAAAGCTTATGCATAATTCACACTGTAACAAGTCTAACATGCTTAAATGTTCAATTTTATTTTATTAAAATCATTAAGGTCTTCCAATGCATCTAAAATATCCATATCTCTATGCCTTCATTTCTAGTTAAATAAAAACAAAAATATAGTTGACAATAACCCTACAAGTGACTTTCTCAACCGACAAAGATCAACAGTAAGCACAATCATCATATATCAATATTTAAGCAACAATTCTATCACCTTTTTGTGTCAACGGATACACCATATGATTTAAAATGCATAAAATCAATTATTGGATTATAATGTAAATTCCTAACAAAAAATTCAAGATTTATCTAGTGAGTTAATTGAAAATAAATTTGGTAGTCACATACCTATTTTCTGTAATTTTTCTCATTTTTCGTCAACCATCTCGCTCATCGAAGACTTACCGGAGGCTCGCCGGAGCTTTGTCAGAGGCACACCGCTGCTGCCGCCGTGGAGGTCAGAGCCTCAAAACCCCTCTACCAGTGACCACGCACTCAGGCGCCATCCCCGTTAACCGAAATTCAACCGTGAATCGCTAGCTATCTCCAGTTCAATCCAAGCACTGCCGGCAAGTGAGGAGCGATGGTGGAGACCAAAAGATTTGCCTCGTTCTTAGAAGTCATCCGATAAGGGTCGTGCTACCAATCGTCGTCGTCGATCGTCGGTGAGGGAAGAGAAAGCCACTAGTTTAAAGAGGGAGCAAGAACGATGGTGGAGAAATCGCGATGCCTCTGATGCCAGAGGTAGAGCATGCCGCTACTGTGATCGACGATAGGGAAAAGTGGCGGCAAAAGGGATGATCGCTGGTGGTCAGCGCCTTAACCGGCCTTCCCTCAGATTCTCTTCCTTCCCTTTTCTTCTTTTCTTTTTTTATGTGGTCTAAAATAGTTCTTTTAGAAAGAATCTACTAAGATATTTACTTATTATTATTATTATTATTATTATTATTATTATTACTTTACTTTTATTAATTGTGATTTTGGAAATTAAAATGCATTTTAATTTAATATAACTAATTCAAGAGTTACAAATAATATATTAGTCGACCTAAATTCTCTATAAAATTTTACCATTGCTCACCTTAATCAAATATAATTTCACAAATTAGAAATATTTTCGATCGACTCAAAGTCGGGGCGTTACAAGAATCAATCCCCTCTCCTCTCGCACACAATGTATTTTATGATAAAATTAAGTAAACAACCCATTCAAGTAAGTAAAGTAGTAAAAACTATAAAATGAACCTACTTAATTATTATAGAAGCAAATTGTTTCAAAGAATAATTCAAGGCAAGATCAGTATACATAAATAAAACGGGCTATTGATTTAATTTGGAAGCATTGGCTTTCTTATGCATTTTTACAAAAAGGCATTTATTACATTGTGTGATTTTGGGTTAAAAATTTGGATATTGGTCTATGTTTTGTAAAAAAAAAATCCAATCTATTTGCTAGAAAATGCTTTAAGTGTTTTTGTATTTTAACGTGCTTGAAAAATCCCTTTTTTTTACTAACTATTACAATCCCAAAAAATATAATACATCTAAAAATAAAATAGCCAATAATGGTGAAGATAAATGAGCAAACAAATGATGCCATAATAAATAAATAAAATAAATGTAAAATAATGATGTAACCAGGGGTGGAGATGGTGACCAGTGTGGGAACATGACTTCTTATGCTAAAAAGCCATAAGCCCTCCACATCCATAAATATACCAATTACTCAAAAAAATCACACAAAACAAATAAATTAATAATTACAGTAAAATAATTACATAATTATTTATACAAACAGATTAATTACAGGTACAATAATACATGTACAATAGCAAAAATACATCAAATAATGCATAATGTGAGGCCTCTAAAATGACCTTACTTAGAAAAACATTTTTAATAGGATTATATTCGATTAAGAATAAATTAAGAATGTGTATTTCGTATATAAGGTATGAGACAAGTAATAAATTCTTTTTATTATATTAATTGCATGAAAAAAAGATTTATTATTTTGGTTTAATATTATTTAAGGGTGTAATTGAAGCATGAAGTGAAAAGTTAGGGGTCAATTTGGTAAATATGGCATTTGAAGGGTTAATTATAAATAAAAGGAAGGAATGAGGGATTGATTTAAAAGAAATATAAAAGAGGAGTGGTCATTGTGTAACATGCAAAAATTAGAGGGAATAATGTGTCACGTGCAAAAAGTGGAAGGACTAAGAAAGGAATTTTTCTTGTCATTATAAAAGCTTAAAGTGAGAGAAGGAAATTCAAGAGAGAAGGGGGCGACACACTTAGAGAAAGAAATTATAGATTTTTGCTTCTTCTTTCCTCATTCACTTTCTTAAATTCTTTCAATCTCTAAGAATTAATGAAGAAGATCTTTTGCATGTTGATTATTCAAGAACAATTATGTGTAAATCACTAAGGTAACAATTTTATTTTGGTTCATATCATCTTCTTCTTCTTCTGATTTTGTTGAATGTTGGTTGAGTAAGATGCTAAAAATTTAAGTTTAAAGAATAAATTTGTTGTAAAAGGGGAAGAAGAAAGTAGAAAGAATAAAAAGAAAGACTTGCAAAGGATTAAAGATAAAAGGGGAATTCGGCCAAGGTCTGGGAAGTTGGTCTAATTCTATCCTCATTTTATTCTATGAATTTTATAAGTGATAATAAAAACTATTTTTGGTTGTATGAACAATCTATGGTTTTTCTCAAATATCTCGAGTTACAGATATGATATTAAGATGAATTTTGATGTTTTGGAAACTAGACATATAAGGGAATAAATTTGTAGAGGTCACTTGGACTAAAAATAACATTTTCTAAAGTAAAAATGGCACACAAGTTAGATCCAGAATGCTACTCCTATGCAAAATTTTGTAGGCAAAATTTTTAATGTATTTTCTATTATTGTTTAAATGTTGTTATGTTAAATATATGCCTATATGAAAACACATTGAATTATATATGGCATGTAATATGATTTTTGATAAAATTATATATATATAATCTTGTATATACATAAGTAAAGATTAATGTTAATGATATAAAATATTTATACATGATTAAACTTATGTACATGCTTGTTATATGCAATTATTCTTATATGTTTGTACTCTAATGATAGAGTAAATTTTTATTTGAACATGCCCTTATACTATGAAATAATAAATGCTTTAGTATGGCCATGTTCGCATGTGGTGCTTGAATGATAACATGTTAAAGTACATAATTACAATGATATATGTTTAATTTTCAATACTCGTATTGTTATATGACTATATATATGAATACATGTGTATATATACACTAAGAATTGTGTATATTTTTACATGATCACATACATATGATGTGCTATATTGTAAAGTTTTAAGAACGAGGCATGTTTTATGATGAGCACTTGAATAGGTATGATACATTACTTGATTCACATAGCATGACTAAGCTAATATGTGATATCTAATAATAGCATGTTAAAAAGTATTTGAATCATTATATGAACTTTGCATACATAATTATGCCATAGCAACAATATATCTATCTTATAATTATACATGTGCAAATTGAATAGTTTAAGTACAAGCATGATATATGTAAAGAGAATTAAATAGAGTATTACCTATAATTAGAGTTCAATTGTGGATAGATAGGTGCCTATAGGGATATTGCAGCTGCCACCATTAACCTATTTAGGTCTAAAGTACAGTTGATCCTATTAGATCATGAACATCCCCGTTTGGGTTGTTAGCTGACCCTGTTTGGGTCCATATGACTGGTCCACTGTACAGTCAACTCCATTTAGGTCTATAATTTTGATATCCTCGGATATCCACCGTTTTGATATCCTCGGGTATCCACCGTTCCCGTTATCCACTTTTAGAACTTAACCAGGCAAAATTTGAGTGTAAATACATCATAGTTAATTATAGTATAATGTATAACTTTTGCATATGTTATATGGAATAGCTTGTTTAACTATGGTTTCTAATGCATGTATTATATATATAAATGTATAGATCATTTATGTAATGATGATAATTATGGATGCTGAAGTAAATGTATGATTATGTTATTGTTTAAGATTTCATATCTTATCATATACCTATCTTTAACATGTCTTCTTTAAGGATTAGATAGGCATGCCTAGAGGGATACAGTCGCAGCTGCCATAGTTGACCTCATTTGGGTCTTGTTCCTTAATGGAACCATCGTTTGGCCCTTTTGGGTCCATAGTTTGTTCCTTACTGAAACCATTGTTCGACCCCATTTGGATCCATTGTTTGATATATTCGGATATCCATAGTTTGATACCTTCGAGTATCCATTGCTCCTGTTATCAACCCTTCGAACTAGTACTTAGGCAGGCTATTAAAGATGATAAAATGTAAGCAAGATAAAGGAAAACATGCATTAATTCCTTCACTTACGTAATGTAACCATGATGAATGGCCTATTATACTGCTTATAATGATTTCTTTTGGCTATAAATTGTTTCAATGAAATGAAGTTATCAGAATGTATATATATATATGAGACTTAAATTGCCATGCTATGAAAGAATGCGCACAATATTATAATAAGAAATGTTTGGGCTATAACATATACAATAAATTTCTTCTGCATTGGGATTTATGAACGTATGTGATAATGGTCATTTATATAGGATTTTTAGTATGTTTTTAGGTGTTTAATTAGGTTAATTTTGTGTTAATTAGGATTAGATTTGAGTTTAATTGGTTAATTTTATGGTTTTGGAGTTAATTGTAAATTTTGGTGTTTTCAGGGTTAATTTGCAAGAAAAAGGACTTAATTGTAAAAAGGCAAGAAGATTTGGGCCAAAACTGTGAATTTGGAAATTTGATGCAAGCGTGAAGTCCAGAAGAGTTATGTGTGCCCACGTGAAATGAAGAAGGAAGGATCACATGGCCACGTGAGAGATTGAACAAAGTTACACGTGACCACGTGTGATTTATCAAAGGAAGATGAGTGGCCACGTGAATTGAAGAAGAAAAGAACATATGGCCACGTGTGAAAATGAACTAAGTAACACATGGCCACGTGAAAGAACAAATGAAGCAAACCAAAAAAAGGACGTGACCACGTGTTCCCAAAGCTTATTCCACACGTGACCACGTGTGAGGGAAGCCTAAGGGACACGTGACCACGTGTAGAGAAAGCAAAGAGAAGGGCGTGGCCACGTGCAAGTTCTCCCATGCAACAAAGGATTTGCGATCTTTTCCAATTCAAGAAGGATTCTTTTCCTACTCCAATTTGGAAAATTTGGAAGGCTTATACAACATCTTTTGCCTATAAATAGACAACTCTAACACCAAAGAAAGGGAATCAATGAGTAGAATCAATTGGAGAAATCTTAGAATTAGGCTTAGTTATTTTACATTGTTTTTATTCTTTTCAACTTTGTCTTTAGTTTTTAAACATGTTTAGGAAATAATTTTTCTTCTTTTGCTAATGGATTTTTGAAATCTTAAATTTTCATTGTTATGACTTTGATTTGAGCTTAATTTCAATATCATTTGATTATTTCTTGGTTTTAAGCATATTCTTATCTTTAATTGTGTTAAAATTGATTGATGGTTTGTTGAATAAATAACTAAAAATTGGTTTTGACATAGTTAATGATTTGCATGTTCTTGGATTGACTCTTAAATATTAATGCATGATTATTATCCGAAATATGAGATAATTATGTGTGAATTTTATTGGTTAATACTAAGAGAGGAAGAACTAAGAATGAATTGGAGTTGAATCACTTGAGAAAGGCTTCAATGAATATTTAGAAAGTTAAAACTAGATTTTCATGCTAAGTATTAGGTTTGTCTATGAGTTTAATACTAAGAATGATATACTTGAATAAAGATATCTTGCTTTATTACTATTTTTTCCATAATCACTGGTATTTATATTGAATTTAAGTCATTACAATGAAAATTAAGGTGGATAGTTCCTTTAGCAAGAGAATTTCAGTTATTGTTTTGTTTTTAATTCATGTTTTAGCTTTTGTTTTATTTAATTGTTTATTTTATTTAATTTTTGCTTTTAAATCAAAAACATTTGGGAAACAATCTCGAGTTAATTTAATTCATATATAGGTATTATCCTTAGCAATCCATGTTCCCTTGGGTACAATATTTGGGGTTTTAATCTATATTTTCCTGTATTACTAGCCGATCTAGTACACTTGTTAGATACCGGTCAGTATGTATGTAATAATTGGACCTTTACGGTAATCATGACATGTAAGGCTATTCTCTGTGATTGCATGCAAGGCTGATTAATCAATACCTATATGTGTTTACACCTATTTGTGCACTCCAATAACTGTGATATAAGCCAAAGGACGGTGTATGACATCATATGATGTTTGTTGACATTTAGTTGCCATAATAAGACAGTATTAAGGAATACATGGTGGTGAACAGAAGTTGTGAGTTATAATTGTATTTCATAATTATAATAGTATGATATATACGAAGTAATCATGCCTGGCGATATCTTTTATAGAAGCTACCTGACACATGCACTTCTTATATTGTAAATGCATATTAAATGCATATTTCATGTAACTAATGGGATTAAATGCATATGATTGGAGGTTGTACCATCAGTAATAATGATGTCGGAGTTCATGAATGAAAGGATTAAGATGTCTATAAATTATGCTAGTTTACCAAGTAAGAGATTTAGTTATTAAGGTAAATTAAAAAGTATATGGGAACTAGCCAAGCTCACGCCATGCTCTACACTACTGTAAGTATACTAGTATTACTGAGGTTAAAACTCCTCCAGAAGGTAATTATGAAATGATTAATACCGTAGACATAAATTATTATAGCTATGCAAGTTGTAATGTATTGATGATATATTTTGGTAAGATCTTGTCCATAGAGTTTTATTCCCCACTAAGCTTTATAGCTTAGCACGAGTTTGTTTATCCGTGTAGATTTTTGGATAAGCTCCATCTTGGTCGTTCGCTACAGCAGCTTAATCACCATCAAAGAGAAGATCGAGTAGGTTCCAGTTATGTTGAGGATGTCATTATGTATTGTTGGCCAACTGTGTTAGGCTTTATTCTTTATAAGTTGATTTATTTGTTGTGGCATGTAATCATGGCCTGTGTTATTATTATTATTATTATTAGTATTAGTATTTCTGCTTGATCTCTATTAGGTACGATGATGATTGATGATGATTAATGATGATTGATGTTTATTCATGGTTAAGGGATTAGGGTGTTACATACCAAGTTTAAGCTATAAAAGGGATTACGATGTAATTAAATAGTATTAGAAATGAGCGTGATTTAGGAGATTATTGACTTGTTCATGAATATTATTATTAAAAACTGATAATTGTGTATAGTTAGCATATATGTAACGTAGTTAATACATATATGGAATTGAATGTGTAATTATGGCAATGTCATATGTATGTGTGTGTTGGATAAGGTCTGCAGTGTATAGTTGATACGTCACCTGTTAATTAAATATAAGGTATAAGTTATATGTTTAGAACTACATGGTTCTAATTCTCAATTTTAGGATACACAGGAAGTTTGGAATATAAACTTTAAGTCTGAACCAAATATTGGATGTATTATTAAGTATTCTAGTGATAATGGCAAGTTAGGAAAATAACCCGAAATGGAGTTTTTAAGTGTTCTTGCCTTGGATAGAATGGACTAAATGCTTAATTGAGGTAAATGAACATAAATGAATAGTTGATATATTCATGCACCTAAAGGTGATTAGTGAAAGGTAGTACTGGATAAGCCTTGGAAGAAGAGGGTAATGTAGGTGGTTTGAGTAGTGCAGTACAATATTAAAATTACTAATAAATTAAGTGATTTCATAGTTGTTCCTAGTAGTTCATTATTAAGTATGGTTTAGTTTGAATTGTTGCTTAGGTAGGCACTGAATTGAAGTCGTGCATAAAAAAGAGATCAAGGAGTTCCAAAGAAGCTCTCAGAAGATGTAGGCTATAGTAGTAATTATGTAATGTGTAATTTTGAGATGTAAAATGTATAGTAAATTAAGTTGTAAAGACTTTATTATGTACTTATATCGAAATTGTATTTATTGTAAAGGCATATTCTAAGTATAATCTAGCAAGAAGTTAATTAATAATATTATTTATGTTATTGTTAGTTGGGATCGGTTATAATGTTCTATGCGATTGTAACACCCATGTATACTTTTTAGGGGTACTAGGCCGTTACAATAATGAACTTTTATTTTCTATAGAACTTGTTTGATGAGATTTAAACTTTACAAACCATTATTCATTCTTAATGAATAACTTTAATTATATAAAAATCTTGAAAGACTTCTAGCCAGGTATCAAGACTACTCAAATGTTGAAATATCAATGGTTTGACCATTTTACCCTTCCATATATAGCTACTATACAATAGACTCATTTCTTTCTCGTTCAAGTTAAAGTATGGTTGATAAGTGTGAATTTTAGTACGTTTTTAATACATTTTTAATGTGTTCAGCATGTTAATTTAGTAGTATTTAGGTTATTTTAATATTTAATTTGTTAAGTTTTCAAATTAAGGTCTTAATTGAGAAATTTACAATTTTAGGTGCTTATTTGAAGAAAATAAGAATTTACAAGGGTTAAAGTGTAAGTTTAGCAATTGAAGGCTTTCATCTTTAGTCCAGAGGCTAGTCACTCAGTGCAGTGACATCCTCACTTTGCTGAGTGGCCTAAAGAGGAAAAGAAAGAGCTTTGTTAATCAATCTAGAGAACAACCAACCGGTGGAGCCAATTTCCACTCTACCAAGTGGGACAAAAGGAAATAGCATGTAGGAAAACACCACTCGGTGGAGTGACTTCTTCACTCTACCGAGTGACCCCAAAATACCAGGGACAGAAAAGCTTCACTTGGTAGAGTGAAATGTCACTCTACCAAGCCCAGTCTTTGAAACCGAATTGAACTCTGAGTCTTGCTAGTTTGGGAAGTCTTTTGGTTTGGAAAGTTTTCGGCAGACGATATTCTTCCAATTTGAGGCTATAAAAGCAACAAGGAACATCAATTGAAGAAGAATAGTTTTTACCAATTAAGCATCTTAGTTTGTTTTCCGTTTTGCACTTAGGTTAGAAACTACGATTGAAGTCTTCAAGAGTAACCGAAATTCTAAGTGTTTGTATTGCTTTATCTTATTTATTTTCTTCAATTTTCAAGATGAAGTGTGAGTAATTCTTGTACTTTTTCTAAAGGATGCTTGAATCCTTAACTCTATATTGTTATGACTTAGTTTGGGCTTAAATTAATCCAAGTCTTGATTATTTCTTAGTTTTGAGCAAAGTCTTATCATCAGTTATCTAAATTTTAGTTGTTAACATATTTAATTATTGGTTAATAATTGATTTTTGTTTAACCATTGATATGTATGTTCTTAAGTTAGTTTACTTGTGTTAATGCATGGTTATTTTCTAACTAGATATAATTATGTGTTAATTAAGGTAAAATAAGATTAAGAGGAGTTAAAACTAAGAATAGGTGAAAGTTAAATTAGCTTGAAAAAGAGTTTAACAGACATCTAGGGGGTTAAAATCATATTTTTATGCTAAGTATTGGATTTTTCTTAACAAGATAAGTTTAATGCTTAGAATGATAATCTTAATTTAAGTTATCTGGCTTTATTCATTTGATTTCTTCATAATTACTTATGTTCTTTTTTTTAATTAAGTCATTGCAATATAAGGTTAAGGTGGATAGTCCTTTAGTGAAAATCATCTTTAATATTGATTTTTACCAATTTTATTTACTTGCTTTTAATTCAATTGTTAAATCTTTAATTGTTTGTTCAAATTTTTGTCTTTAATTTAGTTAAACCTTCATTATCATAGCTTTAGGATCTTTCTTCTCTCTCACACATAGTTTTCATTCTAAAAATCTAAATCTTTCATACATACACAAGTTTTTCTTGGGTTTGATATTTAGGAGTCATCATTATATTTTCCTATATTACTAGTCGATCTAGTACACTTGCTTGACACCAGTCAATGGTCTCTATGTCAACTTTAGCTTAATCAAGTATGTTAGATCAAGCCCTAAATTTGTTTATCCTCATATTTATAAACCTTTATTCTAATAATGCCCTTTTTATGAATCTCATTCACAAATACATTCTGATTTGGCTAAAGACTCCTTAATAAAGAGGTGATATAGGAAAATGAAATAAACCCCTTTTTTCTAGAAAATCTAAGGAGGTGAATCATTTATTGATCACTCAACTATCTTCAAGTGATTAATGTCATACCTAATCTCTATGATTTCAACAACCAATGGCAATTGAAGAGTAATGGAATCAAAGTATAACACTTAGCACTTAAGATATTGTGATGATCTCAAGTCCAATGATATTTGCATCATTAACATGATGAGATATTTTTATCGATATAGATTATGATCCATCACTACAAAAAAAAACTATAAATTCACGACAACATTTTTCATCACTAATTGACCATTTTCCGTCGCGAATCACTTTTAGTGACAGGATGACTAAACGTCTCGAAAAGCTTAGTGGTGAATTTATTGGCGATGGAAACATAAAACAATTGCTAAATTGGCAACGGAAAAAATAATAGCAAAAAAGGATAAAACCGTTGCTAAATGCATTTTAAATTTAGTCGCCGCAAATATAATATTAATTATTAGTGACAAAATTTGTATCACTAAGGCCGTTGCTAATGCAGATTGTGTCAAATTCTAATTTATTACGTATTAACGACATCTATTGTTGTTGCAAATCCATCACCAAATGATAATATAATTTAACTTTTTTATTTTGTATATATTAATTTACAGCTTGCATAACCAACAATTTAATTTGTTATATACAAAATCATAATTTAAATTAATTTTTTAATTTATTATATAAGCAAATCATAATTTAATTTATCTAAATAAAAATTCTCCAATAGTATTAATTTAAAAAATATAGTATTACACAGGTACATTAAATTGCATAATACTTAGAAAATTAAACCTAACCAAAAACACAGAAAAACTAAATAATGTACTATTACACTTACAACCGCAAAAGATCCAATATCCACATCCACTTCCAAAAAATTATGTGCTACACAGTATTTACAGTTAAGGGCAAACCCAATTATACATACAACCTACTCTCCAATTGCCTTTCTTTTAATCCAATAGCTCCTTCTGACTTGATTATCTCTATCCATTCACTTTCATTTTTGCCACTAGAGTTATCCATGCTTTCCTGTTTTTACAGATATATACAGTAAGAATACGCAAGCAACAAGACACAAAATATATACAGAAGAAAACATTACACCAGATGAATGCATGATACCGATCCCTTAAAAACCATTTCAATGGTGAACATATAAAATAAATTGAAATCTGATGTTAAAAAAATGGACCCTAAGTAGTTAAAAGTGGCAAAAAAAAAAAAACTTAATTGCAAGTATTTAAAACAGAGTTATATATATTCAGACTTGGAATATGAAACCTATAGTCAAGGAATTCGAGATACTAAAAGAAGTCAAGCATGAAGAGTAAGCAAAGGGTTTGAAAGAGCATAATAATTAATTAATGGCCAACTAATCAGCACAGAATAAGCAAAACTACTTTCTTTATATGCACAAGTAAAGCACAGAATAAGTAAAGCATGAAGTTTCACTGCTTTTGTACACAAGTTTGTCATATGAATGCAATTATCAGTTGGTTTCTTGTGTTAATCAAGTTTTAATTAATAGTAGATGATTTTCACTTAATTAAAAAATCATGTTCATATCATGAATTTATATACATATATTAATTAGGAAGAGATGAGACTAATCATATATATGGCTTGGAAAAAAATATTATAGATTTAGTATTATTAAATAGGGTTCATGTGAATCTCATGAAATGATGTTAAGTTTATTTGCCATTAAGAGTTTGATTTTAGATAAAAATGCTAAATGGTGTAAACATATATCCATACGTGCACATGGCTGTCCCTTATGTCCTTACATCTATACCTGCACGCACTCACGCTGTCAAAAACATAACTCTTTAAGAAAAAATAAGCCAAAAATCATCTTTATGTCCCTCAACTACAAAGCTTTTTCTTTTAAAATGAAGTCTCTCCATTTTTATTTTGTTGTATCAAGTATCTAAACTGTTACTTTAGCTTACATTGAGTTCAATTTTTTCAGCTTTGAATAGAATAAGAGTGAATTAAAATAAATAAATATTCAGTGACTAATAGAAAGAAATGAACATACACGGTCCACGGTGGTAAATACGTGAATTTTCGGATTAAAAAAAAAATTGATTGGACAGTCTATATTTGTGGGCGTACAATCATTACGTTATCATTGAATGCTTCTTCCTAAGAGGAAAAAAAAAAGAAAGAAAAAGAAAATAGAAGGCTGAATTTACTAACAGTGCATTGGAAAATAGACAATTCAGGGGGTCCAATTCTAACACTATAAAAGCGCTGATGAAGTGGAATTTTGGGAATCATCAAAGAGCGAAAGGCGATAAATATGAGAATTTGGAAAGCAGGAAAATTAGTGAAAAAATGAGCAAACATAGGAGGAACCCCGGCTGTAACATTAGAGTAAACTAGGCAAATCCCAAGAACACTTTCTATTCCAAGGCTGAATCCTAAGTTCACCAGGTTCTCCAAGGTAACTTTGTTGTTCATTTCAAATTCTAGTTTTTTGGAAGTCCCATAATGCCATACTGACATCAATAACAACATCACTAGTGACACCACCAGGGGAAGGCACCCTCCTTTGTGTACCTTAGCTAGGCAAGCTAAGAGATATGACAACTCCACAAATACAAACACTAATACAAACAACAAAGCCCACGCTACATTTTGCTTCTACACAGTACTTATAATCAAGAACATCAACAACATTGTCATAAACATTACAGTGATCACAACCAGACCTGTATATTTTATTTCCTAATAGAGATTTAGGAACTAGGAAATATAATGCAGAACCTAATATTCAGGTTCTAATAGAAAAATAAAAATATAACAGCTAAAGCCCTAACATTATGAAGTTTTATTTAAACTAATAGGGAAATTCTAAGAAATCAATAATTTCTATTTTATTTAACAGTTCTATTATATTCCCTTCTTGTCTATTTTGGTAACAAGAGCCAAACTATTGGATATCAATAATATGCACATGAATGGACAATTATCTACTTATCATTTAAATAGGGTAAGTTTTATAATGGAAATCAAACACAAATTTTTGGAGAATTAATGATTTTGATCTAACACAAAAGATCTACAACCATATTATAACAGTTTCGATAGACTCTCTCACTCAAAGACCAGGAAATGCAAAATATAAAAATATTCTAGGCATGTATATTATAAACTCCAAACATCACGAAGAAAGATAACATAAACAATATTTGCTGCAAGAAAAAAATCCATAATGCATTTCAACAGATGGACTTGCTGATGGATATGACTTATGCATTGATGAGATGCACCGGAGCTTTGTCGGAGATGCACTGCCCCTGCCTAACTGGAGTTGGGGCCGTCAATAACCTCCCGGTAGCATTCATATGCTCCAACGCATTATGGTCTGGTTGGAATTCATGCAGGAGCAGCCGGCTTACCTCTTTTTCGATCTACCCATTGCCAACGAGTGGAGAGGAACGGAGGACATCGGGATGATCGCTTTGCCCTTAGGGTCTCGTTAGTGTTGCTCGTGTCATCATCAAAAGATGGAGGAGGTCGAAATCTCAAGCAGAAGCTTTTGGGTGAAAGAACCTGAAATCGAGGCAGCAGGGTAATAGGGGCAGATCAAACGACGAAGGAGAGGAGACGAGTTGGTTATCAACTGCAGCGAGTGAACAGCATCGGATCGCCGGCATTGGTGAGCCATTCTACCTTCTCCAGTCTCCCTCTCTTCATCTGTGTTAAGTTTTCCTCCCCCTTCCCCAATCTCCTCTCTCTGTTTCATAAGAAGAATGAGTTAAAAAAGAGGAGGGGTAACTAGGGTTTTTTAAAAGACAAAAAAATCCCTACTTTCATATGTACAATACATGTTAAATGGGGGATAATTTCGTAAATAAATTTATATAAAGGTTTTTATTTGTATCCATAGATATAATATGTACACATAATAAATACATATTAAGGATAAAAATTACTTTTATAATTAATGTCTATCTAATATTATTAAAATTTTAAAAAAATTAAATTTTATTAAATTTTATTGACTTTATATGAAATGATTCAAAAATTAATAAAAATAAATTGATTGAGAAACATAATTGAAAATCATATTAAAAAAAAGAAAAAAAAAGTTTGATTTCACTAATTTTAGAAGTAAATTATACTTGATTAAATATGTAGTATAATAAGATTACAAGCAAAAAATACAATTATAATATAACACGATTGCAAATGAAAAAATAAAATTAAAAAATTTATTTTAATCAAAAAAAAATATTAAAAAATAATTATTAAGTTGTGGTTAGAATTTTTTTAATTATTTTATTTTGAGATTAAATGTTAATTTTATTGAAATTAGTAAAAAAAAACTGAATTCTCATATAATTTCATTGTAAAACAAAATTATTGTACATAATTAGTAAGAATAAATATGTATGTATATTTTTTATTAATATTATAATGTTTGGTAAAATCAATAATTAAAAGTATAAATTTTTTAAAAAATTTAATTGAAAATAGGCAAATAATATAATATAAAATATTTTTAGCGACGAATGTGCGACTCACTTTCCGTCGCTATTCCATCTCTAGAATTTCACTACAATTACATTATATTTTCGTCGCTATTTTTCTGGAAATTAATTTCCAAAATTAAAAATATTGAAAAGTTTTTAGCGACAAAATCCCATCGCTAATTTCGTCGCAAAAAATTGTGCCATTATTTACCGCCAAATTTAGCTGCTGTTTTCAGAATTTCATCGCTAAACTTATGACCAATAAATTTTTTATGATTGAAATTAAAAATAGTTGCTAATTTTCATCGCTAATTCAAATTTTTTTTGTACTGCATGTGAAGATCTCATATCATGTCTCCAATGTACTCATTCTCAAACAATCATCCGCATGTTAACTTTAAGTATCACCACACTCAACTTGTGAGAACTCCCACTTAAATAAGTTCAAGAAGTTCATTACGTACTAATCTATCCACATTAACAATGTCATGTATTGTCAATACTATGACTAAGAATAATTTAGGTATAAATACATTTGTATGTAGTCATAATATCACAATATGAACTCTTTATAATTTTCTCTACATTGTGTTATTATACCAAGGACTTTATGAAATACTATGCATTGTGTTCTTATACTAAGGACTTTATGGAATAGTATAAGTTATAACAAATGAATGTAAATGAAGCATAAGCACTATGAAATAAAGATTACCATTGATATCAAAATTTAAGTACATAAGAGAGCTCTTAATATAATAGAGCTATAGGGCAAACAAACTAACCATACGATCGTGTTACAAAGTTCAAACACGACCATGTTCAAAAACTCTAACATGACCCTTTTCAAGACCTCATCCACAACTGTGGGATTACACTTTCACTCAGATCATCAGCCCCTCCTTTTATCTTTGAATGACTATACTGAGAGGTAATTCTCCTCATTTTCAGTTCTTGGCTCCATGGTTGCTACATAAAGAGTTTAATTCCTTTTCAATACAAGCATGGGATCCGAAGGAGAGTATTTGAAATGCTATGGCCATTTTTTTCAACAAAAAAAAAAGTGTCTAATTAAATTAAAGATGTTTTTGGAAATATTTTCTGGAGAAAGAAAAGGCTGTTGGCCAGATTGAGTGAATTGAATAAGCTCTTGAAAGTAAGGGATCTATATTTAATAAATAGAATGTGATCTTTTGAGTGTGAAAGAGTTTCCATCAAAAAGAGTTGTTGTTGAAACAAAAATTCAATTCTAATTGGCACACTAAAGGGGACATAAACACTTCTTATTTCCATAATAAACACTGAGTTAGAATTCACATATTGAAAATGGATTGCCTTTAATTACCTAATGGTAGTCGGAGTTAGGACTAAGATGTATTAAAAGCTCATGTAATGCTTTTTTACTCTCAACTTTATTTAAAGAAAATATTGTTGCCCTTCTTTATCCTATTAGGGGTCTTTTTCCTCATCTTTCTATGGAGCTTTATGATTTTTTTTTTCATTTTAATCTCTGAATCATAAATCGATGATGTTTTGGTTAGTATAAGGCCTTTTAAAGCTCTAGGTAATGATGGGTTATGCGCTGGCTTCTTTCAGAATAGTGATCTTTAAACTCTCTATTGGTTTGTAAGAAGCTGCATCAATGGTGAAATGATTGATTCGCATATTTGTCAGGCATCTTATTCCTAAAAAGGAGAAACTTTCCACCATTTCAAATTTTAGACTAGTTATTTTGCTACCTATGGAAAGTGAAAGTGATTACTAATGGAATAAAACCTTGCACTACAAAAAAAGGTTAATTAGCGACTAAAATTAGCGACGGCGTCTTTTCGTCGCCAATGTTGCGACGGATTAGCGACTGTTTTATAATTCCGTCGTGGAAATGAGGTTTTCTATTTTTTTGCGACGAATTAGCGACGGAATGAAAAAACAGTTGCTAATTATTGGCGGGAAGTGTACGTGCCATGTTTTGCGACGGAATTAGCGACGAAAAGGCCGTCGCTAAAGTTTATAATTTTTATTCATAAAATTAGTTCCAGAAAAGTTAGCGACGAAAATTTTAGTCGCTAATTTAGGAGGGAAAATTTAGCGCCTTTTTTGCGACGGTTTAGCGACGAAAATTTTAGTCGCTAATTTAGGAGGAAAAATTTTAGTCGTAATGAAATTTTAGTCGCTAATCCGTCGCAAATAAAGTAAAAAATATTTTTTTAGAAATTAGAAAACTATTTTATAACTGAAAATTAGAAATTATTTTATTAGTTGATAATAATTTTTTAACAATTATACCAAAATCTAAATTTATTTATTTTGAAAAATTTTATTTTTAATAATAATATTAATAAACTAATTATTAAGATTATTATATATTTGTGTATTCAAGATTAATAAAAATAAATATTTATAAAAAAGTAATATAAAATTTATTATTTCATTTAAAATAATAATAAAAAAATTTGTAATTTATATTTATTTTATAAAATTTAAATCAAATATTAAATTATTTAAAATCCAAAATGTTTAAATAATTAAAATACTCTTTAAATTAAAATAAATTAAAATATATGCAATAATAATAATAATAGTGAGAAAAATGGTTTTAAATTAAAATACTCTTTATAATAAATTAAAATAAATTCAATTAGATACATTAATTTACTATTCAATTCATTTGATTCGCTAAATAATTCCATCCAATTTAATTCATTACGTGATCTTTATAATCTGTTTATTTCATAATTTTTTATTTTTAATAAAAAATAATTTTATAAAATTTAGCTAATAAATTTGTAACTCAATTAGATCATAATCCAATTTATTCATAATAACATAAAATTTTTATATTTATAACTCAATTCATCACAATTCAATCTGAATACATTCAACCCGACAAAAATTGCTATCTCCTTTTTACATGATACAACTATGTAAAGCTACACTGAAATGAAATTAAAAAAAACATTATTAAAAACCATCGAAATTGAAAAAAAGACATTCATGGCATAGCTATTGTATATATTGGTGATGGTTTTTGCAATATCTCAATAACTGTTAGTTTAGTTGGTGTAAAGTGTAAACTAGTTCAAAATGATGACTTATCAAATATATGCAACCAAACCCATAAATAAATGAGTATTTTTTATATTCTGTCTAAATAACTATAGCCGGTTAAGTATTTGCCGTTAGATCGACCTGATATTTGGTGAGTACGTTCGAAACTCCTTGTTGTTAATTTTGAACGGTAAAGATTAGTTTTTAAGGTCTATAAGTTCAATTTTTGTTGCAAAAAAGATGTTGTTTTCTGGATTTTTTATGTAATGATCAGTTTTGTATACGAAATCGATCGAAAAATCATTTGCCGTTTGATTGACCTGATTTTTGGTGAGTACGTTCAAAACTCCTTGTTGTTAATTTTGAACGGTGAAGATTAGTTTTTAAGATTTGTAAGTTTAGTTTTTATTGCAAAAAAGAGGTTATTTTCTGGATTTTTTACATAATGATCAGTTTTGTATACGAAGACAATCGAAAAATCATTTGCCATTAGATTGGCCTAATTTTTGGTGAGTACATTAGAAACTCCTTTTTGTTAATTTTGGACGGTGAAGATTAGTTTTTAAGATCTGTAAGTTCAGTTGTTGTTGCAAAAAAGAGGCTGTTTTCTGGATTTTTTACATAAGGACCAATTTTGTATGTGAAGACGATCGGAAAATCATTTGCCGTTAGATCAGCCTAATTTTTGGTGATTACATTCGAAACTACTTGTTGTTAATTTTTAACGGTGAAGATTAGTTTTTATGGTATGTGAGTTTGGTTTTTGTTGCAAAAAAGAGGTTATTTTCTGGATTTTTTACGTAATGACCAATTTTGTATACGAAGACGATCGAAATATCATTTGCTGTTAGATTGGCCTGATTTTTGGTGAGTATGTTCAAAACTCTTTGTTGTTAATTTTGAACGGTGAAGATTAGTTTTTAAGGTCTGTAAGTTCAATTTTTGTTGCAAAAAAGAGATTGGTCAAAACTCTTTGTTTACGTAATGATCAATATGTGAATACTTTATCTGTTTTTTGAACTTATTTATTTAGAAAATTTACATTTTAAATAATTTTTTGTCAATTATCCCAAAATCTTAACTTATTTATTTAGAAAATTTACATTTTTAATAATAATAATAATAAATTAATTGTTATATTTATTTTATAATTACAATATGCAGATTAATTTCGGCCACTGAGAATATGTTGTTTATATATGTGAGTAGTATTTTGGATACCCGGTTATAAGGATCAATTTATTTAGGATGTGACATGAGTGAATATTATTTTTAAATTTTTGAATTAATATTTTTAATTAAAGTATGTTTTAAAAACCAATATTATTATTATTATTATTATTATTATTATTATTATTATTATTATTATTATTATTATTATTATTAATTAAAGTGACTATTTAAGTATGTTAACATATTAATTTAAAAATATATTAATTAGAATTAATATATATATATATATATATATATATATATATATATATATATATATATATATATATATATATATATATATATATATATATATATATATATATATATATATATATATATATATATATATATATATATATATATATATATATAGAAAATGAAAGAACCCTACATACTTATTGTAACGCCCCAAAAATTTGGATTAATTATAGTTGGTAAATAGTACATTTTGGTATTAATTTACAAGAATCAATTATCAAGATTCCAATATAAGTTAGTATTGTTTTCGGGTTTTAATTTAATAATTGTTCCTTAAAGCATATTATGGAAATTAATATAAGATGATGATAATAATAATAATAATAATAATAATAATAATAATAATAATAATAATAATAATAATAATAATAATGTGAGATTCAAAAAGATATGTGTGGTTCAAATTTAGAGAGAGAGTGGGATAAAAACAAAAAGTTGTGTGTGTGTGTAGAAATAAAAGAAATAAGTTAAAAAAAAAAAAGAAAAGAAAGAGGATGAAGGAGGAGGGGAATCGGGGAAGAGAAGGAGAGGCGGAGGGGAGGCGCTGGCGCCGATCAACGGCGCTCTGGCTGGAAATCGGTGCGGCTGCCACCACCTCGGCCACCGACCTTTCTCTCCTCACCGATTTCTTCCTCCGGCAGCGGCGACGGCTCTTGATCTGCGTTTCTTTTTCTCCTCTTTTCGACCGGATCGATCTCCTCCTCTTTTCGGGGATTCCCGACGGCAGTGGAAGGGGCTAACGGCACTACCAGGATCCCGAGGCAGAGGCGGCTCCTTTGGTTGCTGCCGCTGTTGGATTTTAATGGTTACATGCATCACATACATGAGCGAAATTTTAAATTTTTTTAACCATTAGATCTGATCTTGCCATGAATACACAATATAACTATATGAGAATAAGAAAAATCACCTTTGATTTTTGTTGAACAGTTGATTTTACTTCGCACCGGGTTGTCGCAAACCACAGTGTCCAAAATCGAACACCTCCAATGAGTAATCCACACTAGAGAGGGGTAAATTGAACCAACAAATTGGTGTTCAACTAGGGCTGGCTGAAATCAAAGAGGCTAGCAATGGAAATGGCGTAAAAAGGGAGAGAGAATTAGGAGAAATAGACTTTCCTTTTGTTTTAATCACTTAACCCTAATTCTCATTAGTTGGCCTTTTATAGTTAGGTTAAAATTCCAACTCCTTAATGAGATTGGGCTCTTTAAAATTGCTGGAGAATTATTAATTGGGCCTCTGAAATTAATTATAATCATTTGGGCTTAATTAAATCCAAATTAAATCTTTTCATAAAAGACCATGCACAAAATCCACAAACTAGGCCCTTTGTGCATTTAATTGGATTTAAATACCCAAATGGATTCAAAATCCAACCAAATTAAATATGTGAGTTCCATAACACTTATGTAACATATATAAATTAATTTGGTCCAAGGAAAAGCCCTCCAAGCCCTTCTGTATGGAGTTGGCGTGTAGCCCTCTTCTAGAGGGCTTCCTCCAACTTCTTCATTCCTTTGGCCCTTTATAATTTCTCCAATGGTCCTATTAATTATTATATCAGTCCTATAACACTTATAGTAGTCTTATAACACTTATAAGACAATAATAATTAATCATGAAATACATTATTTCATTTAGGTCCAATTTACAGAACATTTCTCAAAAGTTCCGCGGACAATTTTATTTGATCATAATTAATTAAACTCTTTAATTAATTATTATCATATTCTCCTCTCAACCTTTATAATAATATCAAATATTATTATCCTTGTCATTTTACCATTTTACCCTTTTCTCTATATGTGTGTGACCTATTGGGTTCCTGTCCATATTGGCAGTATAATATATAATCGTGAGTTCTATTCAAAACTCACATGATTTAAACTCCTTTAAATCATTTTATCAATCTCTATTGATATTTTGATACATCATTATACAAGTCATGATTGGCCTCTAGCTAGGCATCATGACTACCCAAATGTCAGGAAAGTCATGTGGTTTGACTGTACCCTTCCATAGAAACAGTTACCGTGCAATTACTCCTTTCACCACTCTTATTCCAATTAGATTTTGAGTATGGATTTCTGTCAACTCATATAAATCTAATTATGTATGTTCTATTAATTTAACCATTGTTCCTAAAATGCCCTTCATGGATCTCCATCCATCTCGGCATATTACTCTGGCCAGAGATTCTCTGAACAAGGCAATTATAGAATCATGCGAGATAACTTTCCTTGTTAAATCTGGGATGGTGAATCCTTTGTCAATCACTCAACTATCTTCAAGTAGGTCATGATATACCCAATCTCCTAACTATGTTCACTCCCAGTTGGAAGTAATCAGTTATGGAGTCAAAGTATACCACTTGCTACTTAAGATAACTTTGGTGATCTCAAGTCTAAGGATACTTGCACAACCGCTATGAAGAGATTCCTCACTGACATAGATTTAATATCCATATGAGGATTCTCTTTGCAGGTCTCCAATGAACTTGTTCCTCTAACAAGCATCCACATGTTAGCTTTGATTATCATCCATAATCACAATTATGAGAACCATTGCTTGAACCATTCAAGAAGCATAACATGTGCTAGTCTGTCCGAATTAACAATGTCCTATCTTGTTAATTCTATGACTAGGAATATTTAAATATTAACACATTTGCATGCGATAGACATCTCACATCATGAACACCTTCATGATTGCCTTTGCACTGTGTTTATAATATCTAGGACTTCATTTATTAATTTAAGATTTACAAACTCATGTATTCAAACACAACATTAATAAATGAATGATGCCTTTTATTAAGAATATAAATTTCATACATATGAAAAACATCCCTATTACATGGGCTCTAACGCATACTCTCTAACAGCCACTCCTCCCCACTCGCCGGCAGCAGGGAGATCGGCGATGGTGAGGGCGGGATCTTCAAGCTCCGATCCCGATAAATGATGGCAGCGTTGGGGCGCGTGAACGTCGCCTGGAAGTGGCCGGTGCCTTGATCTACCAGTGGACGGCTTCGATAGCTTTCCGGTAAGGGTCCGGTGAGGGTCCGGCGAGGCAGAATGAATAGAGCATTCTGGGCTTCAACTAAGGTATGGGATCCTAAAAATTCCTCTTTGAAATTTAGTTAAGTCAACTTGGAAATTGATTGTATTTGTAAATGTTTGTCTAATTAAAGGCACTGCATTTTTTTTTCTGTCTCAACTTTTTCATATTTATGACAATATGTCTATATTATTTGCCTAAATTTAGCCTCCTGTCAAAAAAATGAAATGAATGAATTCGTTTGACCCTATGCAAGCATGCACGAATTGGACTGTAATGTAGTTTGAGCCAATAAGTCTTTGAAGCTTTTAACTTCTTTTTTTTGCTTCTTCGGTTTCCTTTTTGTTGAAATATAGTACAAGAAAATGATAATGAAGAAGAAAAGCATAATTGAGAGTGTACATTATCTGGTAAAAGAGCAAGAAAAGAACAAGACATTTTTCATTTTTGAAAAGAAAAAGAAAAAGAAAAGATCAATTTGTTGTAATACAGTTTGGTCTGGAAATATAGTCACGTTTTGTTCCTCCGTTTACGACACCACCCTCACCGAGATTTATTGTAATACAGTTTGGTCTGGAAAGCAGCAATTGAGTTGAGATTCAAGGGTTTAAATAGTTCCAGGTTTGAATGTGGATTTGTTCTGGTTATTCATGCATTTAAGTTATATGCATAATCATCAGAGCTATCTTATTGTGGCTACTACACTCATAATTGATTTTTTTTTGCTGGCTATATGTCATTTCTTGCTGGAATGGTTGAATGCATCATTTATTCGAGCTGTTCTTTTGCTTAACCTATTTATGAATGAGCAATCTATTTATAGAGTTCTTAGATTGTTTTGATAGTTAATCGATGGATAAATTTAGAAATAGATTATTAGAGCTGTTCCCACCCAATTGTCGGGATGAATTATGTATATATGATGATAACTTGAGTAATTTCTCCTTTATTTCTAGGACTCATAATTTATTCATAATCACTACTATGACGAATATTACAGCCTTGATTTTGTAATATGTTATCTCTCCAAAATGATTAGAAGTGAGCAAAAATTTGACTCATTGTAGGTGGCATATGTGAATCAATTGAAATTGAAGGTAAATAATCAACTCAAATGCCTTTCATTCAGCTTTTAGATAGGGATTATATAGACTATTGACAATAAGTTCTACTATCTTCAGGAAAAATTTATGACATGGGTGGTCAAGTTCTTGCCAAAAACAGTGCACCAATCATCTTTCAGCTTGCAAATGAGGCTGAGTTAGAACTTTAGAGCTCCAGGTCAGTTTTTGTTATTATCCATAGTGATTAATATTTATGCAGTCCTTGGTCTTGCATTTATTAGGCATTCAGACTATGCATGTGCAACAATTATGACCTATTTTGCTCTGTTATGCTTATAACAATTTACCCTTTATATTTGATCATTTTGTTTATGACAAAACAAGAAGAAGAGATGGGCATTGAGGCTTTATGAAAATGGGCCCAACTTATCAAACCCAACAAAACCCAAAACCATAAAGCCCAAAACTAGGAATTGATTAATAATTTAGAAACAATTACCAATTGGGATGGTCTTAATTAACACACTGACAAAACAAAACCACTAAATTATGCATTACCCATATATGATTATCCTTATATCATATTGTTGATTGCACCTTTCCACCACCACCTCTTCTATTTGGCTCAACTTATAATCAAACAACACGTACTAAGGCTTCCATTCCGCTAATTAAGTTCTTAATTCAAATAAATATCATTGCCTAAATGCTAACAGCTGATTGGCGAGGTTAAATTTCTTATCCACTAAAGGAAATCATAATTAATCAGATTTTTAATACCCACTCACTATTTTCCAAAAACTATTACCTTCACCTACCAGAAAAATCTCTATCTATAAATTAAACATCATTACTTAATGGTGCTACATGGAAAATTTAGATTTAACATCTCTAAACTTTCTTTCAATTTTCTTGATTGAAACTATTACCTTCACTTCAATTTTGCCGCATCTAGCTAGCTTATTGGTCACAAAATTGACTTCTCCACACACACACACACACATATATATATTCAATTTTTAACATATCTCCAATACAGCCAACTAATCAGTAGCATATTTTCAAGCTTTTATATACTTAGAATTAAAGTGTTGGAAGTGTCAAGTTGGACTGTGATTGCTGCAGCCTTTTGTGAAGTGTGTCACGGCTTGACAGAAGTTCCTTGTTTGATGTATGCATATGATCATCATTGATCATTTTCTTTTAGCTGCAACAAGTATATCTAATCGAAAATTAATTTGAATGGAAATGTCAGTTCTTTGTTGTGGGTTCTTGTAACGGATTGTTATGTTTGTAATCGAAAATTAATTTGACTGAAAACCTGTTGTATGTATATTGTTAATTGTCAAGCAATAATGCTTTGTTACAATAACAGACATTAACATGATGCATTCCTGGATTTTTGGCTTCAGCAATGGTATATTCTATATGCATTCCTAGGTTAAGCTATTCTGTATATGTGCGAAAAAGATTATGGGAAATGTGTAATCTGTGATTCTTATGTGCGTCTCTGCACGCTGGTGCGGATCTGTGATGAGTGCAATTATGGATCTTTCCAGGGTCGATGTGTGATCTGTGGAGAGTTGGGATCTCAGATGCTTACTATTGCAAAGAGTGCACTCAACAGGAGAAAGATCGGGATGGGTGTTATGGTGAGTATCTCCGTGGGAAGATCTGATCTAAAATTGTTGTTTTTAAATGTACATCTTGGATTGTACATGTAACACAACAATTCTTTTCTATGTTCTTCAGCAAAGACTGTTAAGAGTTTTAGTCATGTATAGACATATGATCTGCAAGTTTTGAAAGTATGTAAATGTACGTCTAATTTGATTGTTTGAGGATAATATTATGTAATGTTTCAAATAATTTTTTATATATATGTGTATTTTGGAACATATTCTGATTTGGAATATGTATGTGTGAGATCATTGTTATGTACAGGTTGAAAATAAATAAATAAATAAATAAATAACGATCATTATATATAAAATTAAAATTTTAAAATACAGCAAAAGAAAAAATTTAATTATCCAATAATTTCGCGACGGATTTGCGACAGAAAATCTATCGCTAATATGCATAAGATATAATTTAAGAAATAATTAGCGACCATATTAGCGACAAAAATTTCAACGCTAAATTTTACAGTAAATTCATAATTAGCGACGGAAAATTTAGTCGCTAAATATTATTATTATAATTCGGCGACTAATTAGGAATATAAATTAGCGACGGAAAAAAAAATTTGCGACGAAATATTTCGTCGCTAAATTAGCGACTGAATTTAAAATTCGTCGCTAATATATTAGCGACTGGCCTATTAGCGACTGTTTGTCGCGGCGTAATTAGCGACGAAAAATGGTATTTAGCGACGGAATTTTCCGTCGCTAATCTGCAGTTTTTTTGTAGTGTTGTGTGGTGCAACTTATTAGTAAATCCCAATCCAACTTTGTGCCTGGTCACCAAATTATCGATAATATTCTTATTATCACTTAAGAAGTGGTACATTTTGTCCAGTATAGGCAACGAAAGATAGGCTGGATGCTTATCAAAACAAACCTAAAAAAGGCTTGTGATAGTTTAAGTGGAATTTCAAATTTGATACCCTTATTGATGTTGGCTTCCTTCCTTCTGTAATCCAAGTCTTGGTTAATAGCTAGATAGCTAGTAGCATAAAAGTTCTCTAGAACCACTTATCTTTTTATGCTTCTTAAACCATCTCATGGACTGCATCAGGGCGACCCATTTTCCCCTTGTGTAATGTATGGAACAGTTGTCATATGTGATTGGAAAAGCTATGCAAAATGATTGTGGAAACCTATTTGTTTGGGCAAGAATGTAATTCCCCTTTTTCCTCTATTTTTTGCAAATGATCTCTTACTTTTTGTTGAAGCTTCAAAGAAGAACATGTCTCTTGGTTATGATGTTTTGGAAGATTTTTGTCAATGCTCACGATGGCGGGTTGATAGATCCAAATCTTCTTTCTTTGTTTCTGGAAATGTTAGCAATGAGTTGATGCAAAGATTAAGAATCAGGTGTAGCTTTTCTATTACCACTAATTTAGGGGTTCATCTAGATTTCTTTATTATCTATAGAAGGGCTAGTGGCAACTACTTTTAGCATGACAAAAGAAGGGGTCGGTTAAGCAATTAGAAAGCCAATTCTCTTTCCTTTGTGAGTAAAGTAACTATTGTTTAGTCAATCCTCATAGCTATCTTGATTTACGTGTTCCAAACTATGGTGTTCACTATGGGAGTTTGCAATAAACTTGAATCTCTTTGACGTGTCATTCTTCGAGGCACAATCAGGGGTTAATTACGCCCATGGTCGTTGAAGTTTTGTAGTTGTAATGATATGATCACTTTATTTCGATTTGTAATAAAAAAAATAATTCAATTTTTATTTCATAATTAAAAAAATCACCATGAACAAAAAACTGATATTTCGGCCACTGGAGCGTGTCACCCACTCAAGCCACCTATACACGTCAGTAATTTTTTGACATGTCGACATTCAGTCAACAATGACGTGTCAAAAAATTGCTGACTTGTATAGGTGACTTGAGTGGGTGATATGTTCCGGTGGCCGAAATATCAGTTTTTCATTTATGGTGATTTTTTTATTACGAAATAAAAATTGAGTTATTCTTTTATTACAAATCGAAATAAAGTGACTATATCATTACAACTACGAAACTTTAATGATCACGAGCGTAATTAATCCGCACCGAGTCAATGAAAGTTGCATTTGGTCAAATGGGATGATTTGTGTAAGCCTAAAAATCGAGGTGACTTGGGTTGGAGAAAGTTGACGGAGCTTAATCAAGCTCTAGTGACTAAGTTGGTTTGGATAATAATTAAAAACCTAAACGCTTTATACGTTCTAGTCTTTTGTGGCAACTACGGTTTTTTGATGAATAATCTAATTGTTTTTCTGCAGCATAGGAACGATACCCTGTTTGGAAGGCTCTAATACGCATTTGGCCCTTTGTCTCAAGCAACATTAGCTCTTGCGTGGGGGATGGCCAAAAATCCTAGTCAGAAACGCTCTGGTAATCGGAACCTTGACCTTCTTAATATTCTCCCTTATGTAACGTTGGGTCATATTTCTCGAATGCGTCTCCCTTCTGATTCGATGGGTTCTGATGTGTTTATTTGGAAATCATCTTCTTCTAGTAATTTCTCTGTCAAAGCAATGAATTAATCTGGTGAGGAAATGCGGTGGTCTTCAAAGAGTTCGCAATTTCTTGTGGCTTTATGTTCGCAATAGCATTCTAACTAATGCTGAAAGCACAAGATGTCATTTGGTTCTTCGTGCACTTGCTCTATTTTCCATAATGGGGATGAAAACATGATTCCTGCCTTATGTGATTGCACCAGAGCTGAAGAGGTTTGGGCAGAATTGTTAAACCGCCAAGAGATTTGTAGTTTTCTTGCATGTCAAATTGGTGATTGGTTGAAGTCTAATCTGATGGGGAAATTTGCAAGAAGATTTCTAGTGGATTGGTGTGTTCTTTTTGGTTTCATAGTTCGGAGCATTTGAACATGAAGAAATGAGAAATTTTCAATGGCACCGTGTATCTTTACAATTGAAAGTCAAGACTCTTATCAATGAAGTCAAGGCAGATATTGCATCTTTTCCAACACTCGAAGGTTTGCCTTAAAAAAATGCTAGTACTTTGGAATACACCTGATGGGGTTTGGATTGCCTTGAATATTGACAGTTCTTGTCATGTAGCTTCACAATAGTGCAGTTAGTGGAGGCTTTTCTCCTCAACTAGATAATGCAAGTTCTTCCTTGTCATGATTGCGGGCGATTAAACAAGGTCTTAAGCTGGCTTGGTCTAAGCAGTGGAGGAAAGTGGTCATTGAAACTAATGATCTGGAAGTTATTCAGCAGATTGGTAACAGAATGGAATTGAGGGATATTTTTTCAAATGTTCTTGATAGTATTCAAAATATTCTGGATCGTGATTGACAAATTTAGCTTGTTCACATTCCCTGTGAGGTGAATATGTAGCAAACTAGCTTGCGAGTGATGTTATTCACCAAGCTTCTCAATTCACTTAGTTAGAAGATCCCCCTCTTCAATCTCAAAAATCATTTAATTCATAATGTAATGCTAGTCCCTTGTTTCATTTTTGTGTAGTTCTTGTTTTTGTTCCCTTCTAAAAAAATGTTATAAAAAGCTATATAAAGTGTATAGAGAGTTCATCTTTAAAGTTGTAAATGAAGTCCAAGAAATTTAGCATATAATAATCAATAGTCACAAAATTTATATTCTAATAAGAAGTCAATAATAATGATGATGATGATATATGGCATTAAAAGCACCATTTGTCAATTTCTGATTGAGTGTATCTAACCAGAGAACCGCAAATTTCAACCGAAACCCACTGTCAGATACACACCACTTAATGCGCTGCCGAAGGTCTTATGCCGCATTCAATAAGTACCAGATTTCAATTTTATAATCTTCATCAGAGTTGCATAGTTCCAGCTTTCACTAAATTCATCTATTTTGAAAGTGTTGTGAAGGCTATTTATAGCCACATTCATAATCGTAAATTTAACCAAACCATAAACAATTCCTTTTAATTGTCAGTTCAATAGGATCAATTCTAAATATATAAGTTCAATTTAACTTCTAAAACCCAAACTAGTCGAATTATAAAATATGTACTGTCAAATATATATACATACAAAACAAATAAACTGAAACCAATCCAACCAAACTGACCCACTGCAATCCAATTAGTTTGATTTGATTCCTTGAATTATATTTCGGTTTTTGATCCTTTTGGTTGAGTTCTAAAACGCATTTAGCCACAACCCTGCCTATTACAGTGATCTTAAGGGGGAAGAATACTCAAAAATTATAACTCACATGTCCTAAAGTACTAGATAATTATTTGATTATAATTTCTCCAAAATTATATGGTTTTAACAAAGTCCCAAATAAATTAAACTCACAACCAGGTGCACCACTTGCAGACAACTGAAAATTCAAACAAGCCGCCTTTAATTAGCCAAAACTTCTCGTGCATTACTTTTGCACAGCAAACACACATACCATACTGCATCAGCTTGTATTAAACATGATGTTGATGGACGTTGAATCAGTAATTTACTCAAATGCATAGTGTACTTAGACTTTGTGAAATACAGCGTTTCATGCAGAATCGACATCAGAGTCATCTAGGCCTTCTCTATAAAGCTCAAAATCCTCGGGACTCCATCTGCAGATTAAGTGAAGTCGGAAAGTAGCCATCTTGATCCCCAATAATCGCTACACATAATTTGTAGTTCAATCACATCAGTTTATCTCAATAAAAGAAAGAAAGAAAGATTGGTTACTAAGTCACAGCAACATCAACAAGCACATAAATATAGACATGCTAATATCTGCCAGACAATAAAATTTCTAGGTCAGTTAGCTCAAATAGATAAGGGAAACAGCAATCAAGTGCATTTAAAAAGAAATCACATAGTTCAATAACAAATGGACTTTGCTAAGCCAAGTATAAAAACAGAAAACCTTTTGGCATAAAACCATTTAGTATCTGTTATTCCGCAGTTGGGATCAAGGCTGTTACAGGTGCCATTAAGAAGAAACGCAAGCAGCTTTACAAATGCTATGACGTGACAGAATCACATCACTTGATATTTCTGAAATTTCTAATAACCTGAAAGGAAATAATCATCCATATCCAGGGTAGGAAGCTAAATATCCTGACAATTCAAATATACTATCAAGTTAACCCACAAGATCTAGCCGAAAATGCATATTTGAACAAAAATGTCAAAAGATTATAGGGCAGTAACTATTTGAACCCAAGATGGTGGTCATGATGACAAAGAGCAAATATATCAAAAGATGTGAGCTTACCAATATGCGAGCTGCCTCAGGTGACAAATGCTTTCCCTCTTCACAGACAACAAAATCTGAAACTAGCTCCACAACACCTGCATGCCACAACTAACTTGGTTATGGATTACAAATTTACAAGCATATATACAAATTTATATGCATTTCTATTCTAATGAATCAATAGAACAAAGAAAATACATACCCTTGTTCAACCTCACAGGCATCCCTTGTTTCCGCAAAAAAGGCTCCATCTCATGAGTAAATTGCTCCAAAGGGCCTTCCTTGAGTTCTACCTATGAATTTCAAAAACAGATGCAGATCAAAACATGCAGATAGCAATCATATATTGCAGATTGTATAATTGCAACAAAATCAGCATGTATAAATAATAATGCGAAATCAAACCGTAAGTTATTTTGATAACTAAATTTAAAAATACTAGATGAATTATTGCTTAGTTAAAAAAAAAAAAAAAACATAGCACATGAACTTGCACAAATAGTTCTTTGCTAGAAGACAGTAAGTCATGCACAAAGCACATAAATATTTGTTTGACCTAGAAAACATGTAGCCAATGTAGCCAAGACTTTTTACCTTTTCTTTTGCAATGGCTCCCGTCCTGGCAAAGTCATATTCTTCATATTCATTAAATAACCTACAATATATCAATGAAAACAATATAAAGTTGTATTTCAGTCCCAAAACATAGCTAAAGAAGTATCAGCAATTATTCACAATGCTACAAAAATCATTCCTAATTTTCAAGCATATATTGGCAGCTTGTATTATAGCTCTGAATATTAGAAATTTCCAATGGTCTTCTTTACTATGCATTTACTCTATTCAGAAGTCGAGCATAATGTCCCTCTCATGGACTTAAACATGGTTTTGGCTCTTTACTCCCTAGCAACAACACATAATGAACAAATAGTCCACCAACCGATCTCAGAGCCATTATATAAAGAGGATCACTGGAAGTAATTCGCAATATAATTAAACCTAAAAATTATTCAAGAAAAAGGAAAAGGAGTCTGCCAATCTAATAATTCATTTTATAAACAGCTAAATCACATAGAAACGAGTACAAAATAGGCATATGATGTTACCTTTCAACTTCTTCTTTTGACAAGGTAGTAAGGATAAGTCCAGCATCTCCTCGCAAAAGCTAAGAGAAACATGAAGCAAAGCGTAAAACAGATTAAAACTATATAAAATCCAAAAAATTAGTGATTGCAAAAATGAACAAGCCCACCTTAGAAACTTTGTGAATGCCTGGCCTGAGTTCATCAGCAACAGACCGGCCTAAAGCGACCTGCATCACTTTGTTTGATCCAAGGAAGAACCTGAAATAATTAAAAAAAATATTCTACCTTTTGATCAATTTTGAGGCCGCAAAGAAGAAATCACTAAACATCCAACCGAAACTTCAATTCTAACAAAAAAAAAAAGAGAAAAAGACCAACCTACTGGTGGATTTGAGCTGCTCCCTGAACTCCTTGAACTTAAGATTTCTCATGTTCTCAAAACTAAACACATAAATGGAATTGTAAGTTTCTGCAGCCTCCCTTATGGAATTTACTATTGATTCCTTATGTTCTCTTCCCTTCTTCTTTGTTTTTGTTAATGTAACTGCAAATATCGAAACAGCAAAATTCACAATTCATAAAGCAAAACAAATCCCAGAACTATGAAGGGATACGCAAATAAAGATGGAGGAGGAGAATTCTATGAAGGCATACACAAATAAAGATGGAGGAGAGTTCTATGAAGGCATACACAAAAAAAAAAAAAAAGATGGAGAAGAAGAATAAAGCAGACCTGTTCTGTTACGTTTCGACTTCGGCATCGTTGTTCTTTAAATTTAAACCAGAAGCACAAAAAATTGTAGCTCTTGCCTTTCTCGCTGGGCTTCAGTGAATAAAAAAAAGGTATAAATTAAACAAAACAAATAAAATAAAAGAGAGTGAAGAAGAAGAAGAAGAAGAAGAAGGTGAGGAGAAATGGTGGGTAGCGGCTAGGTTAATGACGAGGAAACAGATTTTAGACTTTTAGGGTTTTAGTAGCTTTTTTAAAACTCGGGGATGCCATGCTGTGGGCTTAAGGCAGGGATTAATCGATTTTTTTTATTAATTAATCCGATAAATTTGGTTGTATTTTTTATTTTTAATTACGTTTTAAATTTTTACATATCAATTATATATATTATTTTTTATTTTTATACTTTAAAAAAATTATTTTTTTTTAAATATACATAAAATTATACTTGAAAATATATTTACATTATCTTTTTAATTTTATACCTTAATTTTTTTATATTTTTCTATAAAATATATATAATACTTTAAATTAAATTTAAATTATGTCATTCTCTTTAATTATTGATAATACCCAAAATAAAATTAACTATAAGATCGATCCATTAAAGGCCAACGAAGAGGCCTAAGATCAGAAGCCTAAAAAATTCAACACTCAAAGTTATAAATTTGACAGGTATACAAATAACATAGAGGGCGCTTTCTCTCTCTCTCCATTAAGCTTTCTCTCCACACTTCGATAGCTAATTTAGGTATCGGAGCTCAAAAGTTCGGCAAGACCAGGCTAGTTTTCTTTTTTGCAGGTCATTAAAGCTTCATTCACCATGGCCGACAATCTCTCATTCTACGGTAAAATTTTGTGTTTTATCATTTGGTGCTTTCGTTGAGAGCCATGGCAGATTCAAGATTCTACGAACGTGTAGCTCATGGAGAGCGTGATCGCAATAACCAGGAAAGATCTGAACCCTCAAGGCTGAGAGAGAGATCTTTCAGATCACCGGTCGAAGGTAACCCCCTCCCGAATCTTGACGACGTCATTGCGCGACAACAGGAGAACGCCCCTATTATTGTAGGAGACATGCGTGCTGTACTTGGTCACCTCACTGAGAGCGTGGTCCAAGCCTTGGAAATGGAAAGAATGCCCAGAGCTTTCGAAAGCGGTCAGGAAACGGTTTTAATGACCGAAGACTTCGGAGGAAGGAGGAATAGAGGGATCTCCCTCAGAGAACCAAGCGCTCATGATGAACGAAGCACAAGCGCTAGAATCGCGAACAGATACGACAAGGGCAAGAGAGCAATGTTCTCGAGCAGAGATGCTCCTTATATTCCCAGTAGGTCATACGAGCCGTCTTTTGGCAAGCAGGGAAGATATGTGCCCAGTCACGATTGCTTCCAAAGGACAAAAGAAAAGTTCACTCCTGCGACAATGAGCAGCGAGGATGAATAGTTTAAACAAAAACTTGAAAAGTTCTGATTAGCGGAGCCAATGAAAGGGATGTCTGAAGGGAATGCTTGCAATAGCACCTCCCTTTTCTGCAGGGAAATTATAGGGTCTGAGCTGCCTCCCAGATGGAGAGATGTAGCGATGGACAAATATACAAGTAAAACTAATCCTACCATTTACCTTACGGAATTTTTGACTAAAGTGCAGGTCTATACCTTCAATGAGAGGATTGCTTGTAAAGTTTTTCCAACCACCTTAGGAGGGGACGCTTTGAAATGGTTCCTCGAACTCCCTCATGAATCAATCACCTCCTTCAAGCAACTCAAAGAATTATTCGAAATGCGATTCTGTATGCGAACATGCGCATCAAAGTCGGCCAGTGGCCTGTGCAACCTCTACCAAAGAACCGATGAAAGTCTCAGAGATTACATCGTTCGCTTCCAAGCTGTAATGTCAGAAACAGGGCATTTAAGCGTGGAACTGGCATCAAATGCCTTGGCAAAAAGTATCACGGATCGTCCATTTGCCGAATCACTAACGGCAAGGCCACCAAGTAGTTTTCTTGACCTAATGAATAGGGTCGGGTGACGCGTCCAGTTAGATGATGCTCTCAGATCTAATAGAGTCGGGAAAGCTAACGTGATGGACAGACTGTAGTATCCAGATGGTCGGCCATTCAAAAGAACCCCCGCGCCCGATCGAATAGATAGGAAACTTAAACTGTTGATCTTCTCGAGGATTATGGAGAGGGGAAATGAGGACGAACGGAATAAACCAGGCCGTCGCAATAGTTGGTTGGCTGAGACCTCCACCCCCCCTCAGTACCGGCTCCTTCCAAACGCCGAGGAGTGCCAAGAGAAAACATGGGAAGGATAATCGACTCAAAATGGCCAAGCAGGAGGAGAAGCAGTGGAGGCCGCGACAAAAGTCATGAGCTATATCATGAGGTTGAATGCTTGAAGCGATGAATGGGAAAGCTCCTGTGAATTGCCCAATGATAGAAAGGAGGTAACTGGTTCAAACAAAAACTACCAGCACAAAAAGCCAGATCAATAAGGATGAATTCAAGAGACCGACAAGCAACGACAAAATCAGGTGCAGTTATTACAATTTGAGTTCTTAAAAAGGCATCTGTACTGAATTTAAATGTTCTCTTATTCCCCTGTTGTAAGTGCTAGAATACCAGTTTCTCTTAATATTACTTGTTTTGCCATTTAAAGATCTATTTTTCAAAAGACAACAATATATAAAAAAAAGGAGAGGAGGGGGGCTGCAGCATGCAAAAAGCTGTTGAAAATTCCAACATCATGACGCACACAAAATAAGCACCTCCACAAAGTAAAGATAACTTGAAAAACAGGTACGTGTCCAAAATTCATAAAGTTAAAACTTGTCATTTAAACAAAATTTTAACTCCCCAGCAAATCGGTTTTTTCGGCTCGGATGGTACGATCACCACCGCAACAAGCGAATTTGATAGTATTGTCGCCACTGCCAAGTGCGAATTGAATAAGAAAACCATCCATAGCCAAGAGCGGATCGGATGGTACGGTCGCCACCGCCACAAGCGGATCAGATATTATTATCACCATTGCCAAGAGCGGATTGGACGGCATGATCGCCACCGCCACGAGCGGATCAGATATTATTGTTGCCACCACCAAGAGTGGATTGGACGGCATGATCACCACCGTAATAAGTGGATCGGATATTATTGTCGCCACCGCCAAGTACGGATCGGATAAGAAGACCATCCATTGCCAAGAGCGGATCGGATGGTACGGTCGCCACTACCATGAGCGGATCAGATATTATTGTCGCCACTGCCAAGAGCGGATTGGACGGTATGATCGCCACCGCCACGAGCGGATCGGATATTATTGTCGCCACAGCCAAAAGCGGATTGGATGGCATGATCGCCATCGCCAAGAGCGAGTCGGATATTATTATCATACCGCCGAACGCGGATAAGGTCGATAAAGTTGTAAATATGCCTTGAAAAATTCTCATCCATAGCCAACCACGGCTTTGAAAATCTCTCAGATAACGTGAGCAGCCGTAAAACAAACTGGTAAGTATTTATGAAATTTTTTTGTAGGATAAAATTGTAAAATTTTCAATCGACGTCACATCCCGATCGATATGTCTAGCTCGATCACTTTTTGACACTCTCGAGCCCTCAATCTCAAAGATTGAATTGTGTCGAAGGGGATTGGGGTCAAAGGCCCAAAAAATCTCTCCATTAACAAAAGAAGGGGATAAAGGCCTTGACGCCTATAAATCTCTCCCTGAACAGTCAGGACAGTTCGAAACTTTATATAAATGCTTGAGTAGCACAACTCCATCATTAGGCTCGATGTTCATCCCGAGCGTGAAATTCGATCTGCATCAACTTGGTTGCCAAGTTTGACGTCTATTTTGACGATCGACATCGCCACCTTAATCTCGGTCGGATATATAAAAATATATATCCCGATCCAAATAGGTAACGCCAAGCGAATACTCCCTTGAACTTTCAGGGTCAAAATTCCCTATTTGGCATAACTTATCTATTAAATTTGATGCTTATCCCGAGCTCGGGATGTGAAGTGCGCTCACACCTGTTCAATCTACATCAATTAATTCACCAGATTCAATGCATGTCCTGAATCCAGGATGTGAAAATCGACAGCTGAGATAACTAACTCTCTCAAATATCTGATCAAAACAAAGTTAAAGACTGAAATGACATCCGCTGCACCTAATATAATAAATTTAAATCACGATTCTCAACTAAACAGTTCACTTTGTACATTAGATCATATTAAGCAACTGTTGATAGAGTTGCCCATGCTTGAAAAGCATATTAAAGTTCAGGGAGTATTTTTCCTTTGTATATATTCTCCATGGGTAATTTGCACATGATTCTCCCCAGTCAATTTAATAATGTCTTCTTAGCTAATCTTATGATAAATATCGTTTGAAATAAGAATCGCAGTCTGCAGACACAACTAAAAGGAAGACCAAATGTTATATAACTCTTACAAGTCATCACAGCAAAAAGCTACGCTTCTATGTCTACTATCCCTACACTAGAAGAAGGCCGTGCAGCAACTTCAATAGGAAGATCAAGAGATTCTGCTATTTCCTCGAAGGCATTCTCTGTCAGCAGGAAAGTTGCAGCCTCATAATGGATCTTCGCACCGGCGTTTAGTCGAGATGATGCTGGGCCTCTCTTGATTGATCCATGATATCACCCTTTTAGGCAGAATGCTCTTCTTCAAGCTTCTTTCTTTGCGCCATCTCATTTTCCAGGGCAGCCTGCAATGAATTTCGCTCCTTACATAGAAGATCACGCTCGAATTTAACCTTGGAACATTCAATAGACAAACGGGCTACATCTTCTTTGAGGTGGTCAACCTCTTTCTGCTGAGTTTTTAAATCTTGGGAAAGACAAGTGGACTCCTTCTTCAGCCTTTTGACTTTCGATTGGCCAAGCAGAGACTCTTTTCTTGCTAAATCATATTTGGCCTCCGCTTCCCTCCTACACCGATTGGAATCTTTCTATTTCTTTCTGCAAAGTTTCGCCACGCCATGAAAGCGTAAGCCCTTTTTTATTAGCTGAAGTTTGCATAAGAAGAAGAAAGGTTTAGGAATCAAGAAGATAACGAATCATAAGACGAAAGTTTGCTTAAAACAAACATATATATATATATACCTCCAGACTTTGCTGCTGAAAAAGGCTGCATTCTTGGGACAATATGTTGGGATCTCCCATTGTCTTAAAATCACCTTCTTGGAGCATGCCTCGGCACAAAAAGCTCGATACTGCCCTATTTTCAATGGATAAGCCACTGTCGAACGACCTTCTAAGATTTCTTCCAGTGGTGTAGCACGCATTTCGAAAGTTTTTGCAGCAATCTTAGCATCTGCAGTAGCCACCCACTCGATGGCTTTTCCCCTAGGTGACTCCGTAACTCTCCTTTGTGCAGTTTCATCTATTAGGGGCGCATTGATTTTAACTGACCCTTTTTGAGGTAGAGTTGGACGCTCCTCCTTTGAATCGATTTCATCCCTCAATAAGGAATGCTATGGGGGGCGCTGGTCTTTTAATAAAGGTTGCGCAATAGTAGACATCGAAAGAGGCTAATGGGAATGGGAGATCAAAACGCTGGCGGAAGGTGTGGAAACTTGCACTTCTGAAGGAAACACAAGCCTTCTTTTCTTTGAATTTCTCTCTTCCCTAGCTGCATGTTCTGCCTCCATCTTTGCCTTAGCTCGATCAGCCAGTTGCTTAACAATATCGTCTCCCTTGGCTATCACACCTACGACTATGTCACAAAAATGTAAAATAAGTGTTTCTCCAGTGGATATACCTTTCATAAATATGCAATGCATAATTATCTATATGTATGTTTCTTTTACACTCCAATTATAATGCCCACGCTCCACGTCAATGGCAGCGTCGGGGTTCAGGTCCCCGATTGGACTTCCCAAAAGGTCGGTTGACTGCTCAATCCTTCAAACCTTACGGAGATGGCGGTGCATTAAATAGCTGCCTCTATAGTCAACTGGGTGGCGTCACCCTCGCCACCTCACAAAAGATCCCGAAGCGGGACGTGGCTCTCCGTTCGTTCGAATAAAACTGATTAGGGGCAATTCTATAACCTTTGAGAATTGTAGTCTCAATGGCATCAAAAGGAAGCCTCAACCCAGCATCCAAGCTCCATAAATGGCAAATGAGCCACTCTTTATTCTCATGACTAAAAGACCCCCCTGTCATCAACATGGAACTTGAACAGGCCATCTCGAAGATCTCTGCGGGAAGTTTATATCAAGAAGAAATTTCAGTCATTTCTCCCTCTATAAACTTTAAAGGACAAGCCTTGGTCTCACAATCTGCATAAGCTCCAAGAAAATTCCTATCTGTAGACTGGCTGTTGCTCAAAGTCATCTTTGGAAGAGGAAGAGAAATAAAAAATGATGCTATGAATAAGGAAGAGAAATCAAAAGCAAGAATTGATTACTTACTTAGGTATTCTTGAAGAAATTCTAAAATCACTAAGATGGTAAAATCCACGCAGAAAAATTTGGCAGAGCCTTACCAAGAATCACCGAAAAATAAGAAAAATCGCCATAAGAATGCATATTTATAGGTAAAAAACTTCTAGAACTCTCCAAATGCTTAAACAATTGATCAAGTGCCACGCGTCTCCAGATCATTATGGCGGTTCCAGAAAATGAGGGGTCACCCTCGGCACACACATCAACAATAAATAAAAAATGGCTGAAATGAATAGACATGACTTAACAGATTCAAGCCAATTTGAAAACTCCCGTTAAAAAGATTCTTCGATATGGTTAATCTAATACTCAAAGAAACATGAATTGACATTCAACAAAGAGAGTCTCCCTTACTTTCCCCTCTATCTTCGGAAAAAAGGTACTGATAACTATGGCAAATACATTCCTAAAGGCCCAATCAAGGTGGCCCAACAACGTTCGGTAGGGCCTAAGCCCAATAGCAAAAGGGCAAAGAGTGATATAGAAGACAGCTTAGGGAACCATGATGTCCGATCGGACTAATGGGACAGCATGTATTATCAGTCCACTAACATAAGCCGATGCTCATACTCTCCATCTACTCCCTGTCACATCGCCGCTCACCTACTCTGACTGTCGGTTATCACTCCCTAAGGTACTCAAGTACCCCTTCAAAAGAACTCCTATAAATAGCCTAAAACACAATAGCTCCAGGTATTGAATATCTGAGACTCTCTCACTCCTAAAAAATCACTCTCTCTGTAAAGCTACTAACTTAAGCTTCGAAGTGCTAACGCCTGGGTCCGACCGGGCACTCCTTTTACAGGTCTAGCTACCCGATCGGCCTACAACTGCTAGCGCTTCCTCTTACAAGATAAAGACATTTTAAGCTTTATCATTTGGTGCTTTCGTTGAGAGTTGACGCCGGATTTGAGCTACTCAGCCTGAAATCAAAGAAGAATGATGATCGTCCCATAGCTGCTTTTTAAAGGAGTTTCAATGCCAAACTTCAGATCTACTACTGCCCCTCTGTAAAAGAAAAATCCATGAAAAGATCTTGAGCTTTATTTCACAGAAAAAGTCTAGGTCTGAAAAATCTTGAGCTTGATCTCACAATAAAAGCTTAAATCTGAAAGATTTTGAGCTTGATCTCACAATAAAAGCTTAAATCTAAAAGATCTTGAGTTTCTTTTCAAAGGAAAGGCCTAGATCTAAAGATCCTGGATTTGATCTTTCAAAATAGGCAAAGAGAGAAGTGATATGGGTGCTGTGCTACAAGAAAAATAGAGCAAGGTGACAACCAAACTCACAGGAGAGGCCCCCACCGGACAAAAGTGATGGTGAAGAAACAGTAGAAAGAACAAATAAAGCTGGAAAGCAAAAATCAAAAAGCAATTTTCAGTGGATACATGTACTCAAATTTCGTAGATGACTAGCATTGACTGCAAACCCATCTCTATCTCTTGAAAGATATGATGGATGGGTCCCACCTCTACAATAAAAAAGCATGTGATTACCTACCACACCTTTAAAGATCTGAAAAGATATATGTCGAAAGTCTTTTTGGCCCAACACCAAGTATGTATATTAAGAATTTATTTAATTGTTCTTTTAAGTTTATCGGATGGATAATATCTCTAAAAACGATCGATTGGATTATTTTGATCGGTTGGATTTGGTTATCTCTCCACCAAGAGTGGATCGGATCGGAAGACCATCCATCGCATAGAGCGGATCGGATGGAAAATGATCGGTTGAATTATTTCGATAGGTCGGATATGGTTATCTCTCCGCCAATAGCGGATCGGGTCGGAAGACCATCCATCGCATAGAGCGAATCGGATGGAAAACGATCTATCAGATTATTTCGATCGGTCGGATATGGTTATCTCTTCGTCAATAGTAGATCGAATCGAAAGATCATCCATAGCATAGAGCAGATCGAATGGAAAATGATCGATTGAATTATTTCGATCAATCGGATATGGTTATCTCTCCGCTAAGAGCGAATCAGATGGAAAACGATCGGTTGGATTATTTCGATCATTTGAATATGGTTATCTCTCTGCCAAGAGCGGATCGGATCGAAAGGCCATCCATCGCCAAGAGCGGATCGGATAAAAAATGATCGATCGAATTATTTTGATCGGTCAGATATGGTTATCTCTCCATCAAGAGCGAATTGGATCGAAAGACCATCCATCGCATAGAGTGGATCGGATGTGATTTTTTCCATCGCCAAGAGCGAATTGGATTGGAAGACCATCCATCGCCAAGAACGGATCGGATATGATTTTTTTCACCGCCAAGAGCGGATCGAATGTGGTTATCTCTCAAACAACATAAGCAACCGTAAAGCAGGTTAGTAAATATTTATAAAATTATTTGTACAATAAAATTGCAAAAAATTATTTGCAGGATAAAAATTATAAAACGGGTAACTCCCCATAAGCGGGGTAACTCCCAACTAAGGCATTCTCTAAACGGGTAACTCCCTATATGTAATACCCCTAATGATACCCTAAGATGGGTAGATGGTCATTTCGCATAAGACAGAGATTGATTTTGTGGTTAACTAAAAGAAAATTGAAATGTAGGGACTTAATTGAAAAGACAAAGTAAAAGAATTGTGGCAAAAATAGATATAAAGAAAGATGAAAGAATAAAGTAAGAGCTATAAGTTTAAAGAAGGATTAAAGTAAAATTGTGTAAGATTTTATTTGAGTAGCCAATAGAGACTTGATATTTGGATTTCTAGAAAGAGTAAATGATAAGTTAAAAGAAAAAAAAAGGAAGTGAGTGTGTATGTGTGTGTGTGTGGCAGGCCATACTTGGCCAAGAAATTCTTTTCTTTTATTTTTTCTCTTGTGTTTTCATCTCCTTCTCTCCTCAAGTCCACGAAGATGCTGCTCCAAGTAGAGAAAAAAATGCTGAAGATGGTAGAGATGAAAAGCAAGAGAAAGAGAGATAGAAAAAGAGGAACTTTTGTGCCCTAATAAGGTTTAGGAGTTATATTATTGTTTTATGTGTTTTTAGTTGAAATAAATTTCTCTATATGATTTGGATGATCTATAGTTGATTTTTGAGTGAATATTTGAATGTATAGTGCATGAGGAAGATGATTTGTGCCTTAGAAAGTGAGTTGATGAAAATCTATTTTTGGTTCACATGAACCAGTCTTAGTAATAAGGGCATAACTCTTGTTGTAGAGGTCTGATTAATGTGATTCTAGTTGGATATGAGAGATAAGACTTATATCTACAACTTTGTAGAAGAAATAGGGACCTAAATCTGTGTCTAGAGTGTCTGAAAATGAGCTTGAAGTGGACAGACCCCTGTTGTCCATCCCATGAGAGCAGTCTTCGGTTTTTAATGAATATCTTAAGTTTTAGAAGTCTGATTTGAGTGATTTTTTATGTTTTAGAAACTAGAGACATAGTTGAACAACTTTGTAGAGACCACTTTCCCTGAAAATGATGTTTTCTTGGTCAAAAATGGTATAGAAGTTGAGATAGAAAATCTATCTTTAAGCGATTTTAGGCATCACGGTTACTATAAGTTTCATAGTAACCGTGAGGCAGTCCAGAACCAAAATGCACCCTATCTCATGGTTACTAAGAATTTTATAGTAACAGTGACCCTTTTAAAAAGTGTAGAACACGGTTATTACTCATCTAGTAATGACCGTGAGGTAGTTTGGTGTAGTCCAGACCCGAAAGTGCAACTAGGTCACAATTACCATGAATTTGGTAGTAACCGTGACCCTACCCTATTTTTTTTAATCTTGATTTTAAAGTCTCAAACTGTTATTAAAGTATGATTAAGCCTTCCTATATGCTTTTAGAGCGTGTTAAGAAAAAGAATAAGAATAATAAGCAAAATAAGTGAGTGTAAAGCCTAATGAAATAGTGAAATAGGGTTAAATGTTAAATCTTATTATATGAAAAATTTATACAAATAATGAATATGAATGAATATGAATATGAGTTACATGGTATAGTAAAATGATTGCATAATCTATTGAATGTATTAGTCTTATGTTTGTAAAAGTGTGCAATAAAATGTACATGTAATGAATGAGAGTGAACATGATAAATGGTAAGTATAATGTTACTAATTGCATGACAAATAATAATACTTATATTAATGTTAATGTTAAATGTAAACGAAGTTATTGTTTAGTGATTTTGTTGCATGCTTTATTTGATGTGTTATCTCTATGAATCTAGTTGTATCAAGTGTGATAACTTTGAGTGATTAAAGACTACTTGTAAGCATAAATTTCACATAGTAGTGGATAGATAAGCACGCCTATAAAGAGGATAGTGATCGCAGCTGCTAGTGTAGTGTTGTCACTGAAAGATGGCTAGTGTAGTGTTGTCATCGAAAGGTGGCTAGTGTAGTGTTTGATACCTTTGGGTATCTAGTGAACCGAGACTTTTATGTCTCTAGTGCAATATCTAGTGTTTATACCCGTATCCACCATTTATGAGAATTCAGCAATGAAAGTGATCTGAATATTGAATAATGATCAGTGCTTAATAATTTAAGTGTTACATGGTTAGTGTTTGATAATAATGTTAGTGCTTTTCAGTGAATATTGAAGTGTACTATTATACTTAATGATAATGTTAATGATTGACATTGAATAATGAAATGTGAATGTAAAACTAATATTGAAGTGTAAGTGAAAAATTGTATTGCGATTGTTAATGAGTGTATAATTGCTATTGAGTGTGATTAATGCATGTATTGAATAAGAGTGATATGTTATTATGTTATATGTATTGGCATGCTATATTGCTTGTGTTTGCGACTTCGATAAGAAGTCAATTATACTGTTTACTCCCCACTGAGCCATTGCTCAGCACGAGTGTTTTCTCGTGTAGGTACTCAAGTGTGAGGAAGTGCTTTTGCTAAAGTCAACATCTGCAGGCCACTAGAAGGATGTCGAGTGTGAGTTAACTTTGATAATATATTATTTATTTGTAAATGTACAATGTAAAAGATTTGAAATATGTATGTAATGAACTAAATTGTAATTGTACTTTAAATGTAATGTATGTCAGATGTATAAATGTATTTTTGTACCAGTAATTTAATAAAATAATAAGTATTTTAAATGGTAATAAGAGCGGGCATTACACCATAAGCGGGTAACTCCCAAAGATAAGGCATTTTCCAAACGGGTAACTCCCCATAAGCGAGTAACTCCCAAAGACAAGGTTCTCTAAACAGGTAACTCCCCATAAGTGGATAACTCCCAAAATTATCGAGCCTTGATCGAATTGCATGAAGGGAAACTAGTGATAATACCCAAAATAAAATTAACTATAAGACTGGCCGATTAAAGGCCCATGAAGAGGCCTAAGACCAGAAACCTAAAAAATCCAACACTCAAAGCTATAAATTTGACAGGTATACCCATAATATAGGGCTTTCTCTCTTTCTCTCTCTCTCTCTCTCTCTATTAAGCTTTCTCTCCACACTTCGATAGCTAACTTAGGCATCGGAGCTCAAAATACCGGGCTAGTTTTCTTTTTTGTAGGTCATTAAAGCCTCCTTTACCGTGGCCGACAATCTCTCCTTCTACGGTAAAATTTTGTGTTTTATCAATTATATAGTAATATTTATATATAGTAACTGATTAATTTTATATATGTTATTTTTTATCATAATAATATTATTTAATTATATTTTCTTATATTTTAACATTTAATATTATTTAAAATTTTATTTGACTTAAAATCAAACATATTAATTTTCAAAAAATATCAAATCTATTTTATAATATTGGCTATTAATTTGTTGAACATGAATTTTGGCTAGTAAATTATATTTGCACATTCGAAATTGAATTTAATTTTGTATAATTTTTTTTTATAATTTAGCATTATAAATTTGAATAGCTAATCAAAAAATATTGATTAATCAAATTGAAACCGATGGAATAATTAATCGAATATAATGAACTGGTTAATAGTTAATAATTTTAAAAAACTGATGTTAATAGACTGGTTAATTTTTTTTACTAATGAACTGGTTAATTTTTTTTGCTTATGAATTAATTAACCAGTTCATACTCACCTCTAGTTTCAGGGGTGGATAAATAACGATTAATGGAAAAAAATCAATCCATTCATTAATAATAATTTTTTAAAATTAATGAATCATTAAACAATATATTATATTTGGTTAATCAGTTTATTGGTTTTAATTTTTTGATTTAGTTAATTAATAATTTTTGATTAAATATTAAAATTTATAATATATAGTTATAAAAAATTAGATAAAATTTAATTTAATTTTAAATATGCAAAAAAATTTAAAATAAAAATTATAAAATAAATATAATATACTAGTTAAAATTAATAAACCTTCTGATATATCTCTTATTCCTTTGGCTTTGCTCTTTTGTCATCCTTTAAAACTAAGTAAAACAGAAAATCCAAAACAACAAAAAAATGTTCTTAAGAAAACAGTCAAAGAAATCTTTAATTTTTCTCCCCCTTCTATCTAGAGTTTTTCTCCCATATATATATGTCTTGACTCTACAGGTATGTCTCTTAATAAGTCACGAAAGATTGCTTCTGAAAGGACACAATGTATGGCTGAAAACTCAAGTGCAGAAAATATAACGTTTGGGAAACAGCGTCTTGTCCGACTCGTGAATGCCTTCACGAGTCGTGATCTTCAGCTGCTCTTGAACACCATCCCGACTAGTGAAGCTGTAACGCCCCAAAAATTTGGATTGATTATAGTTGGTAAATAGTATATTTTGGTATTAATTTGCAAGGATTAATTGTGCAGATTTCAAGTTTTTGGATTTTACTTTAAGAATTGTTAATTAAAGTATATTAGAAAAAAATAATAAAATAAGATGAGAATAATTATGATGTTAAAAGGTGAGAAGTTAAAAGAAATGTGGGGTTTAAAATTTAAAGAGACATAATGGATAAAAAAGTTAAAAACAAATAAAAGGAAAAAAATAAAGGAAGAAAGGGAGAGAGGAGAGGGGAGTCGGGATCGGGGAAGAAAGGGGAGCAGGGAGGGAACGGCGTCACCGCCG